>JAVJGG010000001.1:52219337-52279750 GCA_035590195.1 Aviceda cuculoides
AAGAGCCGCCTTCCCCCGAGCCGAGGCGGTTCCCCCAGGCCGGGTTGTGGCCCCTCCTCGCGGGCGAACCTGTGGGGAAGCGGCGGGAGAGAAAAGCCCGCGGCGGTTCGCTGGCGGTACCGGTCGTCGGCGGAGAAGGAGCGGGCGGGCCGGTGAGGGAACCGGCGGCCGCGGGGGAGACTTGGTGTGGCCTCGCCTTGGCCTTGGCGGCTTATAAGGAGCCCGGGCGGGAGAGGGGCCCGCGCCCTTCGGCCGGCTGCGGGGCGGTGGGCCCCCCCCCTCACTCCGGGACACGCCGGTCCTACCCACCCCTCGTCCCCGGCACGCGTGGGAGGTTCGCCTGGGGCTGGTTGTGGGCTGCCGGCGTTTCTGTCCGGGCTCTGGTTTTTCTTTCGCTCTTCCCCCCCCCCTCACCTGAGTAGCGCGACGGACTCGGCGTTTGGGATCGCCTTCCCGGGAGAACTTCCCAGGGAAGAGCAGTGCTTCCCTTGATGCCGCATGGAAGCGTTTTGGGCAAACGTCCTGTTTTCTTTCAGGTGTCTAAGTCGTGCGAGTAGGTTATTGTGACCCATGTATTCTTCTGTGTCCCGCTTACTTCTGATCAACATTTACGTGAAAAGCAGAAACTGGAGGAGGAGGACGAATAAAACCTGTGCGTGTGCCATGCCCTGAGTTCCCCGCAATGCCATGTGAAACCCAGTGAGGCAAGCTGTTGTGAGAGTAATTCCCGTGTCAGATACTAGAGCCACCCCCTTGGCATTTGAAATACTCCTGGTGCTGAGTGAGGATTCACAAACTGGTGTGTGTTGGGGATTATTTCTGGTTAGACCCAATTAGATTATCATGTCTAAGAAAAGAATAAGCCTATTCAGCCAGGAACCCCCACCGATGAGCCAAATGGCGAGTGAGATGTTACGATTATTAGGCACAGTGGAAAAAGCCTGATCTCGCATTGCTCTTGTCAGGGAAACCCGTGGTCGTTTTACAGATGGGAGATGCCCCCACAAGCAGCACATGGCTCAGAATCAAGTCTTGATTCATCTTAACCTACCAAAAGAGTGCCTGGCTTAATTTATCTGCGTGGTCTGTGGGAGAAAATTAGTGGTTTTGAGTTAGGACTGATTGATTAGATCAGTAAAAGGAAGAGTCATAATTTGGAAAAGCAGAGCGCGTTAGATATGTGTAACGTAAATATGGGAGATAACAGGACCACGCCTGTAATTTCTTGAGGTACTTGAAAGGGGTAGATGTCTGTTTTTGGAAGGTGGACTTAAAGTAAGGGTCAGAGGATGTGAGCTGTAGCTTTGCTGGAGGGAGCAGCAGGCCATGCAGATACATATCTGTACAAATGGGGTGTTGGATGGCCTGCTCCCATTGGGAGGAGCAGCAAGATGGGGCCCGAACAGCCAAAAATCGCCTTCAGCCTGTTCTCGAAGCCAGACGGGGATGGCTGGTATTTGTTGCAGCTTCCAGGAAATATCTGACCAGTTTATGAAAGAATAAACTTCTAGGCTGTTATTATTTTGTTTTCTCTGTGGCTCTGAGGGGGAGATGACTGTGCCACTGGTCAAACTCCAGAATGGGGTAGGCAGTAGAACAGCAGGGATTAATGAGAAAGGAATGGTGGTTGGGGGGAAAAAGAAGATGAGTATTTTCTGTAGGGAGAGAGGATTAGTCAGGAGATGAGAGTATGAAGGAGGAGATGCTGAAGGTTATAGGACTAAATCTTACCTTCTTTGCACGCTGTCTTAAGAAATTAGCCTGGCACAAGCATTGCTCGCACACTCGGAGAGCCCTGGTGAGGTCCCGAAGGGCTTTGCTGACAGTAGCAATTTTCGTACCGCTAATGAAGTTTTCAAGACTGTTTTTGACATTGATGAACATGCAGCTCAGTTGAGTTGCAGCTGCATGTAGGTATACAGTCATCCTGCTAAGCGGTTCATTTCTGTATGTACAGAGTGGGGCTGTGCGGGAAAGGAAGGTCGCTCCTGCGCAACCTCACAAAAGTATTTTGAAGTTTTATTCTTCTCTCCTTGTGCAGAACCAGTGAGCACAGTGAGCCGTAACCCTCTAAAACATGTGCATGTCCGTGAGGAGACCGTGGGTTGGGACACATTTTTACCACAAGTGCCGTGACATTGGCTGCTTTATTTTTGCCGCTTTGAACATACTCTCCTGGTCTTCTCTAGGAGCTCTGTGGCCTCTTCGGCAAGGGGGTGGATAAGCAGTGGTGCGCCTGGAGGTGATGCATATGTGCGCTAACTTGCATAGGCTGGGATGTTAGCAGCCTTAGTCTTGAGGAAGGTCTCTGGTGAAGTAGTTTGTCCACTTCAAACATGCAGAGTCACCTTACTGCCTCCTTGGTTAGCCTCGCTCTTTGAGGTTTGAGGTGCATAAATTGCAGGAAGTGATGGGAGGTGCTCCAGGTCACACTTTTTTGGTGAAGTTCTCAAATCTAACTGTGCTAATGCGCTCCTCCAGTCTGTAACGGTGCCATTGGCGTTACTGAGGATGCGCTGAGCACGCGTGCGGCGGCGCCCGACCAAGGTGAAGGACAATGATGGCAGGCCTGCCTGCGTCACACCTCTTGGTCTGCTGGGCAAATAACATGAGAGGGTTCTCCCTGTGGCTCTGTGTCTCCTGGTACTGTTTTTGGAACTGGTATAGTAGATGTGCTTCCCTGGCTTGTTTGTTGTATTGAGATTCGTACTCATCTCTGCTGGTGAGGACCGGGGTCTGTCTCTGTGTTTCAGG
Source organism: Aviceda cuculoides (assembly GCA_035590195.1). Classification (NCBI taxonomy): domain Eukaryota; kingdom Metazoa; phylum Chordata; class Aves; order Accipitriformes; family Accipitridae; genus Aviceda; species Aviceda cuculoides. Next base: position 52,222,092 of record JAVJGG010000001.1, read on the forward strand.
AAGACATTGTATTTGAGGGGATGTACTTCGAGGAGAAAAATGTGGAGGATAACCCAAGAGAGATCTAGGTTTCTGTATGTAAGCTAAGCATTGTTTTTTTCCATCCCCTCAAACTGATGTGAATTCTCCCTGTTTGGTAGGACATGTGAAATAATTCCCTTAGTTTCAGGTTTACGCAAGAGTGTAAAGTCCAGGGAAGTGGCGGTGTTGTTGCTACCAAGTTCCCGATTTGCCATGAGGGGTGCCGGATAAACTGAGAGCCAGCTCCCAGCTCTGGCACTGGCTTTGAGCTTGCCAGCACTGGCACCAGCCCTGGGGTGTACGTCTGCAGGAACCTCCTGCCATTGTCCCTTCCCCAATACGCTTGCTTTTCCTCCTCAGCTGCGTTGGACTTTTTTCCTGGCTTTATCATGCGGACACATGGGGCAAGTGCGCATAAATCACAAATTCTGGTAACCAACCCTAGTTTATTGCATAGGAAACCATTGTTCAGCGTGTATGAACGCCGTTGCAAACCAAGTGCGCCGAATGCATCTGTAGACGTTATGGCACCGCTATCCGATGCAGCGGGTTATGAGTTTGGAGATCCTGGGGTAAAAGCCAGGCTTCCAGCTCCTGAGCAGGGTGGTCTCTCTCTGAACTGGTAACAGGGTTGCACGTTTGCAAATAACACGTGGTTTGGAGGAAGCAGCCAGGACAGAGTTGGCAGGGTAAATTGTTGCCTAATGAGCTGTTATTGACATAATTTGACTGCTGGATTACAAATCTGCGGTGAGGTTAGCAGGAAATATCCTCTTACCCCCACCAAGTGGTGTTTCATTTTACAAAGGAGTCTTCTGTGCCCAGTCCTGTAGGACGGAGGGAAGCGTCTGAAGGGTGAGGGGAGCGCGAAGGGAGGAGGTGTTTCTGCCGTCCTGCTCCCAGCCCTGTTGTGCTCTGTCCTCCGCTGAATGGGATGGTACCTACCTGGAGGCAGGGCATCAGCTCTGCTTCTGTTGAATGTGCGCAAGGGTTTGCCGATAGGAACTTCTTCGTTCCGCTAGAATTTCCTTCTTCACAGTGGATTTTGTACGAGCATCTTTTTCCATACCAGTCAAGGGAGTTTTAGTGTCTATTGCTAAGGAATTTGAAAGCTCAGTGTGAAAACTCTGTAACATTTCCCAGCTGTTTTCCATTCCTCTTCCTAATCCTCTATCAAATATATTATGAATTGTTTTATAATATGTATGGTTTAGAGTCTGCAGATCATTAAAGAGCATGACATGGTTGCAGGAGATATCTGCGAGGTAGTATTAGTTCCCTTGCTTCAGTGGGGTTGGTGGGGCACTGGATTCCGTGTTGTAATTCCTAAATTTAACAGAAGTCTCGTGGGACGAATTTCAGTTGAGATCCTGTAGTCTCATATCAGGCATAGTTTGTATTAGTTTTGTGGAATTTGAAGGCAATACTATGGAAGTTGAGATGCTAAATTACGTTTAGGAGCCACCCTCGGGAAAAGGAGTTTTCTAAAATTCAGATATTGAAAAGACCTGTTGTATTTTCTCGTTCAGACCTTGTCTCTGACAGGCTTCTGCCACTGGGCTCTTTCCTCAAGGTCTGGTTCAAATGATTCAAGCAATGACACCTTTTACTTGAAGAAACAATCTAATAACTCATGTTGTTAAATACATGTATTTCTTATGAGTTGAATTCACAAAGTGAAGTAGTACTTGGTGGTGACACATCTGTCAAGCTGCTTTGTAAATCAGTAAAAGGCATTTCTAAGTTTTTCCACCTAGGCATCACACGAGAATGTTTTTGTAAAACTATTTTTTTTTTTTTTTTTCCCAAATACCTGGAATACAAGGATACTGTGGTGGGTGTTTAGCTACTAGTAAGTTAGTCACATTCCTGATATTAATTTCGGATCCTGGAAACCTGGAAGACTTAAAAAAATGGCTAAGCTGGTGTAGAAGCATATATTTTTCTGTGTACCATTTTTCAATACAAAATAATCTCCTTAATTTATTGGGCTGTAATGATGGAGATATGAACCCATTCTGTCAAACTGCGTGTGTCACTTGTTCATAAGCTCCAAATAGCCTGAGAGAAAGTAGTAGGCTTTTGTCAAAACACCCAGGTGGAAGGAATAGCTGTTTGATGCCCACACCGCAGCTGAGCTGGATCCGCGCCTCACCTCTCCCTCTCCCCAAAGAGCCTGGGCTGTCCCGGGGGGGGCTGCTTCTGGGGGTGCTCGGTGGGGGCATCTCGGGTGGCTGCGAGAGCCTGAATCTGCAAACCCAGTTACGGTAATGACGGCAAAGAGGTTTCCTAATTGTTTTTGTGCTGTGTGCTGTATAAACCCATCATCATGTCGCATTTCCTTCCACATTACACTGTGCTTTTGTCTAAGGTGGATAGCAACAGGTCAATCAGACAAAATGGGGTGAGAAACATGTGCATCTATGAACTTGGCAGGGTTGTTAACTTTTTTTTTTCCTTCAGGTGTGCACAGGTTTGGGTTTTTTCTTTTGTTTTGTTTTGGTTTTTTTTTCCCAGTACAGACCCTGCTTCCTACCCGCAGCTCCCGTGCCGTGCAGGGCTCTGGGGAGGACCCCGCAGCCGCTGTGCGTGGTGGCCAAAGTCCCGTGTTTCTTCTGGGGAGGGGACAGGCCTCCACACAGTGCTCGGTGGGGTAAGGTCCTTAGCCTGCTGTGCCCGCGTCTGGGATGGCTTGTGTGCGGTGACCCTTGGGCTTGCTGGGAGATTGCTCCTGCGGGTGCTGAATTCCTCCTGCCGAGCATGCGCTAGCAGACCCCCCTGCCTTTATTCTAAACCTGCACCATCATCTTTCCTCAGGCGCATTGAAGCTTTATCAAGCATCTCTATCAACTTCCTCAACCTTGTGTGCAAGATAAAGATGGTTTTTATGGTTGGGTTTTTTTTTTTTTTTTTTTTATTTTGTCTTCACAAGCAAGGTCGTGCAAAACTTGGCCCTGAGGTGTTAAGTGGTCTCTTCTGTGGTACTGTATGTAGTGGATGACGCTTGGGAAAGAATTTGAGAGACACAAAAGTGTTCAGAGTTTACGAGATGATCCTAAATAAAACAGTAGCTTTTGAATCATTTTTGATTGATGACTGAATGACTTATAGCCACTGGAGTCTGCCTTTAGTCTTTCATTTAAAAAAAAAAAAAATCACTTTAGCTTTTCATGCTGTGTGAAAAGGTATTAAAGTCTATCCACAGAACCCACCCCCAATAGCAAAAACCAGGAGAAGCACAAAGCTAAACAAACATGTTTGATATTCCCCATGTGTTTGTTCAAAAGTACATGGTGGTACTTGTTATTTTTATTATATTTTTGCATCATTCGACAAAGATTGTAAATTACTTAGACAACTTTTTAAAGAGTCCAAATCCTTTTTAAAATAAAACAGCTCTCTGAAGTTATGCATTCTAATTATTAACCCATGTCCTTTGCTTGTATGGCTACTTAAGAGAAGAAGGGGAGTATTTTTCTCTGCTGGGGTTTGGGTGCTGGGTGCTCCTTACAGTTGCAAAAGGGACTGGTCCGGTGCTTTGTCTCTGATCAACACTGCCTCTGTTTTTAACAGGGTCTGGGCAGTCTTTTGCTCTCATTTTGAGGCCTGCACCTGCTGAACAAAAGAATTTATCCCCCCCCCCTGTTTGAAAGGTGTTTTACATCTGTCATCTTGGTCTGTCAGTTCTTAGCTAAGGGAATGAAAGACCCTACAGGAGTAGCTGGGTTTTTCCTTGTTTTTTGTACCTTGGGAGTATATCCTGAAGTGAAACCAAGCTTTGACATTCACTTTCTGATCAATTTTGTGTGGTCGTTGGGGTGTTACTAAAAGGCAAACTTAGTGCCAGTTCCGGCCTTTTCCCCCAAATACATTTTTAGTCTTGAGCTTTCAGCATTTCTGCTCATTTGTCAGTGTCGTTGCTGTTCTTCTTCCAACTCGGTAACAGAGAAGTGAGAATGAATACAGGCTACTGTTCATTTTTAGGAGTGGAAAATCCCTGTGACTGATTTCGGTTTTGCTTTTGCTTTCCTTTGCTGACCCAACTACTGGTCTTTCTGCAACGTGTGACTCTTGTTTTCAAGCAGCAGCTTCTTGAGTGGGTGTGAGCGGGAGGTGGTTGGGAAGGGTCTCACGAGGCAGGTTTGTGCTCCAGTGGCACCATCTCTACTTATGTCTGGATGAAATAGTCCCACGTCGGCACTGATGCCCAGTGCTGACTTGCAGCATGGGGAAGTTAAATTGACCTCGTCGGTTTTGCTGCAGATTCTGCTGCCCAAGTCGTTGTCGGGATTCAGTGATGTCCCTCGGTAGAGTTTAGTGCCGTTTACACCCTGGCTCACTGATGTGCTTTGGTGTTCGAGGGGACATGTCTGGCAGATGTCGGTGAGCTGACTTGTGCCTAACCAAATGTGAAGCTTCATGTGAAAGGGCATCGTCAACTTGACTCTTTTGGAGCTCCTTTTAGATCAAGGTGCTAAGAGGATACTCCTAAATAGACTGTTCTTAGATAATAGAAACGGAAAATTTGAAATTTGAAAAATTGCTAGGTTCTTTGTCCTGCTTATAGTTTTTAAGGGTGGTCTTCCAGGATAGAGAGAGCGAAGCAGGCCTGGAGGTGACACCAGCATCCCCGCAGCCACCCTCGCCTCGCTTGCAGACCTTCTTGGCGTGATTCGGTCAGGTGGGGGGGGATGATGCCTGGCTCTGCCCGGAGGAGGCTGTGGAGGAGCATGTGTGCCCGCTGCCATCGTGACCTTGCACGGAGCGGGAGCTGAAGAGCTCTCCACAGCACGATGAAATGAATTATGCAAAATATGCTAATGCAGCCACACTCTTCAGCACCAGTTTATTTTTAAAGCATCTGGGCTGCCTCTTGAGTTTGTATTAAGCACATTATGATCAGGATCAAAATACTTCCAGCGCAGGAAGCCATAAAGAAAACCACAAGAGAAGCAGTTGTTTTTCCTAGTCCCTTTCGGGTGCTGTGTCTTCGGGAGGTGTGAGTGACAGCAGAAGGCACGGCTGTTTCAGACAGGCTTTGCGGGGTGGTGGTCGCTCACCTGGGAGTGCTTGTGGATGGAGTGTGCCCCGCTCCAGAGGGTTTTCTCACTGGCGAGAGAGGTAAATGCGATTTTCTTTGGTAACCAAAAGATCAGGCTTTAAAACTAGCTGAGGAGCAAAACCATGCGTTGCCTGTTTTGAGAGGAACAGTTTGAAACATGCTTTCAGATGGAGGCTGTGAAGCAGCCGTTCCAGCCCCTGAAGACTTCTGCAGTGAGCGATGTGCAGCCACATTTCAGACAAACTGAGCTGAATTATTGTTTGTTTTTTTCTTTGTTTGGAAGAGTCTGTTTGGGAATTTGGTATAGGAAATAAGTGACACCAACTCATTCAGTTTGATTTAGAATTGTGTTTAAAAAAATAAAATATCTAGCCCAAGCCTCCAGCAGTTAGGAGGAGCTGCAGCATCACTGGAGCCAAAGGTGTCCGCCTGCTAGTCAGGTAAAAGCACTTTCAGCTGCTGTTGCTTAAAAAGCAGTAATTTCCCGTTTATTACATCCTGCCAGTTTAAATTCTGAAGGGTCCCTGTAGTAAAATGAGCAGGGTGTTAGCACTTGGACTTCATACGATGGCATCAGTTGAAACTGAAGGGCCGCGCTCTTACCCACATAGCATTGGCACTGAGAAATGCCGTATTCCCAATTACTTTTGCAAAGGGCTCCCAGATCTGTAGGTGGTGGAAGGTGTGTGATGTGCACCCCTGTTTTAATTGAATGTTGTTTCACTTGCACTGATTATTTTGACCTCGATCATCTGCTTTGTAGTTTTAATAACTCAAGATGTACAACATTATATATGGATATATTGGAAAATATAAGCATTAATTTGTCCCAGGCATTGTCTCTTCCTAAAATACTGTCTTGCTGCCTTTCGCAAGTGTTTCATTGCATAATAACTTGGATAATGTATAACTTGCCCATACTCTGTTATAACTAACATATTGTAGAAACTGGACGTGTGTTCGTTTTCAATTTACCATGGGATCTCTAACAAAACGAGCGTTTGTCTTCTGTAACTGTGCAGCATTAAACATATATTTGGGGAGGATATTCATAAAGCAACATAATAGTCGTATTGTATTGGAAATGAATGGTCTTCAGATGAGCACTGTGTGATGCGTGGACCTCCAGGACTATACATTGCAACTCTTGAGAGCAACTGTGTGATCATGAGCTGGAAACGTGCCCAACCGCTTCCCAACTGAAGTGCTGGAGAGGCAAGTGGGGACACCTCCGCACGGGCACCCTGTGGCCGTTTGTCCCGGGAACTGTCCTGCGATGTGCTGGGACTGCCTGGGTGACAGCAGCCAGTGCAGCCTGGTCTGTGCCCCAGAGAAAACTCCCATGCCAGAAGGATCCTCGGGAAAACCCCTAGCAGATGTGAGCTCTCTTGTCATGTTGCCTGAACAACACAGAGAGAGCAGTGTTAACTGTGGCCTCCTGCCCTTTCAGAAGTCATACCCTGGTCCAGCAGGCAGAAGTGCTTGGTGATGGCAGCAGGAGCCCACAGAGCTGCCCTTGCCTTCTCCCATGTTTGTCGTCTGTTCTGGCTGCCCTCCTCCATGCACGTGTTGGCTGAGGGCAGAAGTTGCTCCTGGACAGTAGATCCTTGAGGCCTCCAGGAGCATGTGAAGAAGCCTTAGGTTTTTTAGTGTGTGTTGTTTAAGTGTTGTGGGAGATGCCTTAAAACACAAGAATTAGTGGGGATTTTTTGTATTTTTTTTTTTAATATACATTATTAATGTATATTATGGCCAGTATGTATAAATGGCCAGAAGTCATTTTACTATAAAAGGACTTGGGATGAATATAGATTGTACATCTGTTACTTGTTTGTCTGCAAAATGAGCCTACAGTTGAGGCCAAAAGCGAAGAATAGAGGGTTGCACAAATTGGCAAAGTTTCTGGAGTCTTTCAGAAGCCAGTAATTAAAATGAAGAAGCAAATTGTTCAATCCAGAAATTCTGGTTGTTCATCCATTTAATGCTCTGGCATGTCCCTCTACTGACTCCTTTCATCCTGCTTTCCATCTCATAAGAGAGGCAAAGGAATTAACATGCAGCTACCTCCAGCAGTTTTGAAGCCAGCTGTTCCAACAGAGGTAAGTGGCACCGTTATCGAAAGGGTCTGTGAAGTGATGGAGATAGGTGGAGTTTATACAGCAGTTTTCTGACAAACGTTTCCAATAATTTAGTGTGTTTGGGAGTGTTTCAAAGGGCTTTTTGCCCAGCTCTGTGAGCATTGCAGAAGATCAAATAAATTAACTATCACAAATATTTAACTTAAAGCGTGGTCAAATAGGAGCTTTGATGTTGCATGCGTATATGAGAGCCTCTGTGTATCTGTACATTCTCACAGATATATTGGGTCAACATTGTATTTGTCTCTTCTCTCGGACATAATAACACTAATACTGCAAATCTAAATAATTGTGTTCTGCTGTCATAGGCAGGCGTGTTACCTGATGTCAAAATGAAATACAGCGTACAGACTTTTACTGGGGAACTGATGGTAAGCAAATCCTTGCACGGTGTAGTCATACTTTTGAGGATTGTGGGGTTGGTTGGCATGCCACCCCTACAAAAGACATTGGCTTGTAGGTTATCTTTCATTGCGTTTGCATAAGGTGTTGCTTGATGGCCAACAACACTCTTCAGACAGACTGAATAACTCAATTTGACGTAGTGATAATTATTGAAGTGCACTGTGGATTGATCCAGGAAGCGTTTGGTAATAATTTTAATCCTTTTGTGATAGCATCTAGCTTACAGGTAACTCTGATGAATTGTTGTGAATCTTGTTCTCTGAAAATTGCAGCTTCTTAAAATAGTTTAGGAGTTGTCATGTCTTCTCAGTGATCCTCTCCCTGCACACAGGGAAGCAGCAGTGTGTCTGTGAAAACGCAGTTCTGCTCCGTGTCAGAGCTTCAAGTACAAATGCCTGTTCTCTTGATCATGTAAATGAATCTAAGTGTGGCAAATGTACAAGTTTCTTTTCGTTAAATAAAACAAGTACTTTTGTACTTCATGGCATTTTTTAGTCCGTGAATCTTTCACAAGCCTCACAGTGCTGCACGGGAAGACAGGGAGTGAGAGTTACGCTTGTTACCTTTTGAAAAAGGAAGCCTGCATTGCTGTGAGCCTCTTAAAACTGAGCGACAGGACAGAGATTAGAAATAATGTCTCCCAACTTCCCAGCACTTGCCGTAACCCCTGGGAAAAGAAAATGGGAATGTTGGCTGCTTCCCCCTGTGAACATGTGTTTGACACATTGGGAAGCCTGCTGCGTCTCTCTCCCGCTAGCGTGTGGATCGGGGACCTGGCAGCTGGCATTTGGCTCTTTGAAGTCACCTTTGCAGATCCATGTCAGCTTTCCTTTAAAGTCTTTCATTTGTCTAGTTCAGTTACACAGAAGCTGAAGAGCAGCATTTTAGTTTGTTTATTTTCTGGTGTTTCAGGGCATCTTTTCTCTTTGATGTATTTTAAAAAAAAAATTTCACTTTGTACTGGTTTTGGCTGGGACAGAGTTAATGGCTTTGTTTGCTTCTCACCTTCTTCATTTGCTGTTGTATTCTGGAGGTGAGGTGAGGTTTTTGTCCCTCTTTGTGTATGCCTGTGTATGAATTGAAACATGGTTTTGGGGTTTGGGTTTTTTTTTTTTTTTTGATGACCACAAGGCTTGTTTCTAAAGATAACTGGCCTGTGAGTCCAAATGAAGGTGGGAAAGATTATATTCATCCACAGATGCTGCAGTCTGAAAAAGCTGGTGGGCACTGCAGTCTGTTCAGCACACTCTGCCAAGTGCTGTGGCACCAGTGCTACACAGAATCTCTTTTGGAAAAGTAAAGGCAGTATCAGAGCTGTGGTGGAGCTCGTTTCAGAAGAGAAGACGAGGGTGAAGGGAGGTCGTGAGGGTCTGAAGAATCATCTTGGCTTTGAAACTAATTCTGTGTTTTCTATCAGTAGAAGAAAGACATTTCCTCTTTAATGTAGAGATGTGCGAGCAGATGAATGATGTACGCAAAACACTGGGGGAAAATGCCTTTTTTTTTTTTTTTTTTTTAAATCCTTTTATATGAGAACCTGTAGTACCTAGTATAGATAGTCAACAGTGTTTTCCTTGTGCATGTTTACTGTGCTGAATGCATTCATGAAAAGTAAGGGATTCAGCTGACTCGGATCAAATGGCAAAAGAATGGGAGAAGAGGAATTTAGGAAGCTAAGTCTCAGACTTTGTACAGATTAAAATGAAATGACCTTCCAGATCAGCACACACAAAGGTTTACGTGATCAGGTGTGTGACTGACGACCTTTCCTCATAAGTGAGACACGTCTCTCACACACAGCGAGTCTGGAAAAGCTCTGTACAGCAAATTGTTCGTACCGTACCGTATCATTACCACAGTTGTCCAGCTCTCTGTTTGTAGGCCATTGCTTGGTATGTGAGCAACAGAGATGTTTCCCAGAAATAAAGCTGTGCATGCGCCTGTAAATCCAGACTGTTGTTCAGACCAGAAGGCAGGTGGGCTTTCTCTGTACTAGAGAAGGATTTTGGCAGAAGATTAAGTGCTTCAATTAGAATATAAAAGAAATTGTGCAAGAGTTCACAAGAGCTGAGTCCTTCCGTGTTCAGCAGCAGCAGGATCCTTCATCAGCAAGCGTGATGCAAATGAATTTGCTGTTTCACAGAGCAGGGCAGGAAAACCAGCTCACAGTTTTCATGTGCTGATACTGCTGCGCATCCTCAGATACTGCAGTAATTACAGAGGGCAGTCAGTGCATCGCGAGCATGCTGGATTTTCAGTTAAGATGAGGAACTTGGATAACTACAAGCATGAGTGAGGCAAAAATTGATTAAGCATGAAATTCTTCTCTGGCAGTGAATTTTTGGTTGGCTCAGAGACAAAAGGTTGCACAACTGAAAGGGAAAAGTACTTTTACTTAGAAAGCTCAAAGCTATTGTTTGTTTGGTTTTGCTAATGTTTATTTTACGTCTGATGGCGAACTTTTGTTAACGGTGAATTATCCCTTCTGTTTAGCAAGTGGACTGAAAACTATCCAGATGCACTTGTAAGGCATTCAGTAAATTGTTAAAACCAGATCCTTTTTAGGTGCTCTGAGGAAGTGGTGATTCTTGAGGTGCGATAGCCCGTGTAGACTGTAGATTAGTAGCCCATGTAGATTAGTAGCCCGTGTAGATTACTTGCGTTTCCAGTACAAAGCATGGTTCTTGTATTGAAGCAACCCAGGCAGTATACATAAACAAGCATATAGATGTATAAATGCATTGAAACAGAAAAAAGAATACCTGTTGTAGTATTTTCAAGATTAACCTACAAGATTATTTGGGTTAATTCTCCAAATTGCTACTGCTGTGCCATAAAGGTATTCCACAGAAAAGACATTTAAGGAGAAAACCACCTCCTCATAACACAGAAAAAATCCCTATTCAGAAATGGTGGGTTTACGAATTACTTGTTAAGAAGGTAGTTCTCGTGCGACAGCTCTGCATGGGCAGTGCATATCTTGCATCTGCCCAAGTCCGCCCTTCCGAGCAGGGCTGGTGGCTCGCAGAAGAGCTGTGTTTTAACTCTTCGGTGAACAGTAAGCACCGCTCTTTACTGCAGCAAAAACTTTTTTTCACAAAGATACTAGTGAAAAACAGGGCGTCTTTCACTCAACTGTAAAGCAGTGTAGCCAAAACACTGATTAAGGCCTTGAATGTGGCTGCTCTTATCCTGCTGAGCTTTTAGCATGGCTGACCTTGTGCTGTGTGATACCACATCCATGGACACATTTGCTGTTCTTCTGTGGAAGCTGTATACACTGACTCTCCAATGCACAGTAGTGACCTAATTTTGGTTTCCAAGTTGCTGCTACTTACTCAAGGTGCCGGTGGCCTGGCTGTGGGCTGCTTCCTCCTCTTTCAATTAGTAGAAAATTTGAGTTTTCTGCTTATTCCCTTGATTAACAATTTTTGGGTTGAAGCTTTCCCTTTCCTCACAGGAGAGGGAATCAGCAGCTACTGCAGCATCTCAGTGTACCACAATAGTAATAAAGGCTTTAGATAGCGGTTAAAATAGAGCAGATCAGTAGATTTATGGATTTTTCTGGCCAGACTCCATCCTTGGAGATGTCTGTGCAGGTCCTGCCCGCAGGGGCTTCTCAAAAGTTGGGCACAGCTGAGAGTGGAGTTTGGTCCTCAGCAGGGGTGGTGTTTGCATCGCTGTTACTGCCATGTTAACTGCCAGCACAGGACAGAGACTTTTTAAAATGATGGAGATCTTTAAAGTCTTTGCGTTTGCATCTTACTCTTCAGGAGTTTTACCAGGTGGCATCTTCTAGCTACCAAGCAGTGCTTTCTGGTGGGGTGGCCTTCGCCCCTGTTGAACTCCCAGGCCTATGGGGCAGGAGAGACCCAAGGGGGCTCTCAGAGGGGTTGCAAGCATTCTTTATTACACATGTGGGAACCTTAAAGGCATTTTTGTACTTTCATGAGCGCTGACCTAAACACAGACTTGGCTTTGGGTTGCTGTGCTTTGTTTGTGGATCCATGCAGTCATGTGGTAAGTGTTGTGGTTTTGCATGGAAAAGTTGGGAGGAGCTGGGTGGTGAGTTGGCACATTCAGAATGTTTATTGGAAAAGCGAATGGCACCCTAGCTTCGTTGCAGGCATGGATTTTACATTAATAGGACACTTCAAATGTGGCTGAGGAACTAGCTTAGAGAGCAGCCTGCTCTGTCTCCCCTCGGTTATCTTGAAGGCATTTCTAACTTTGTGGGAGGGAATGCAGCTCAAGAAATATCAACATACCATGAGCAAGTACACTTCATTAGGGAACACAGTTCAAATTTTTTTGCATTAGTAGGAGGCTGAACTGTGTTGTTTCTGTCTAGTTTGTGTACTTGGTGGCTGATGGTGGATGGAAGGAGAGATCTTGCATACTGTGTGCGTTTGAGCAGCAGGGAGCAATTTGACAATATATAATAAAAATTCATCATAATGATAAAGCGTCCCACAGCCATGCCAGCCCCTGACTTGCTGGAGCAACCCTCCCTTGCTTGGCACCCTGAGATCCACAGGCGGCTGGTGTGGCTGTGGGAAGCAATGCTCCTCTTCAGGGGATGCTGCGATTTAAGGAAGCGGTGTTTAACCGTCTTCACTGATGCTGTTATCTTGTCTGTCAGCTGAGGACGTGCGTCCTGTGATAAGCAATGTGATCTATTGTGCCATGTTTTTATCACGTTGGGATTACTTTTACACTCTTCATCCTTGTTATTTTTGATCAGAGCAGCCTGTAGCTTACAAAACGGCTAGGCTTTTTGAGCACTGTTCCTGTGTTTTTGTCATGAGAACCCGGTGGTGTTTGCACGTCATCTTCATAGCATGCATTTGTGCAGCATATGTTTTTGCAAATCTCATGTAACAGTGATGCCGTTTTTTCTACTTTTATGTCACATTATGATCTCTGGAAGATGTCACCAAGTGTTTCAGCTGAATAAGAAATCAAAAGACAAGCCTTTTCTTGTTAGGATAATTGCTTGCCATTGCTGCTCCATCCCCAGGGAGCAAAAGCATTTGTACAGCTGTGGGCTCTGCCCAGCGCAGGTCTGTATCCCAGAGGCTTCTCCAGGAGTTAAAATAGTCCCTCAGGTCCCCTGCAAGCAGCCAGGCCCATGCATATGGGCTAACGCTGAAGTGTATTTGTCTTAAAAGCAGGATTTGTGTCTCCTGAATGCTTCCTCTGGCCCTGCTGGGCGCAGGTCTGAGCGGAGGTCAGGCAGGGCTGAGTGGCTGGTTATCAGGCTGTGCCACCTCAGACGGGGAGCAGACACAGCTCGGGGCACAGGAGATAGCAGCAGGGAGAGGGGATGGCCTTGGCCTTGGGCCGTGGGGACACCACCACCTTCCTGGGCTGGCATGTCTGCGGATGGGGTCAGCTTGCTGGGAGATGATGTTCATCCAAAAATCAGCCTTGTACAGGTGTCTCAATACACTAGTGAGTTGTGTTTTGTTTTAATTGCTGGGAGGCTGTGTATGTATGTGAGCACTCAACGTGTAAACAAGAAGGTCAGGCAAAGCAAATGTCATTCCCCTGATCTGATGGTATTTGGCCTCTGAAACGTATGGCTTGCTTGTAACATCTGGTGGATATTGCTTTTAATTTGAGTGGCACTGATGTTTCTGAAAGATGCTTTTCAGTACATTCATGGGGCCTGGTTTTGCTGGCGTTAAAGGCTCTTCCACTTCTAGAGGGATACGTGGGCGTGTTGGGGTGTAAGAATTGGGATCTTAGTTTATTTAAAATTATGGCATCTGATTGCGCTGGGGGTGAGGAGCAACAGCAGCAAAAGGCACTAACTTGCAAGAAATTGTATCTAGGTTGACGAGGACTGTTGGTGGTTGTGTGTCTGTAGATGCAAATCTAATCTTTCATCCTAATCTGACAAATTTAAGAGGAGTTGATGGACTCCAGAGGTGGTCCCTGCTCCTTCTTCTCAGTGAAAAACACAGTCTTCCTTGGAAGTGTGGTAATTCTCTGCATTATGAGATGGGACAAATGGTTTTTGTTTCCTTGTCTGGATGCGTAAGATGGAATTAATACCCACAGTTCTCTTGGAGAGCTTCAGTGATGCAGCTGAGGGCTGAATTTGGCCTGTATTTTCTTAGTTTTAATCTACAACAGTCTGCGTTCCTAAATTAGAGAAGATTCGTGCTGGAAATATACACAGTGAGCATTTTAAATACCCTGAGCCTGGAGTGGGGAGCAGGGGGTGTCATGGGGGGACTGGCTGGTGGCCAGAGAAAGTCGCTCCATCCCAGGCAGCAGGCGAGGTCTGGTGACAAGCGTTACTGCTCTCCTTATCCCATAGTGTCAGATAAAGCGCCAATTCCCCATTCTTCTCTTTTCTCCTCCCATCAGGTTTCATCTGAAAGGGTTTGTGCCTTTTGCTATCCCCAAAGCACTTTTGATGTGTGTAAAAACAACTCACTTTTCCTCACCTGGCTCTTGGAAGAAAGGGGAAAGTCTTGGGTTGAATATTCAGCCTGAGGCAGACCCAACATAGAGACTTCAATGAACTAGTCAATGCTTGTCACGGTTAAAAGCATCTGGAGGTGGGCTGGCAGGAAGGACAGAATAATAAATCGTGTTGTTAGCCCAGCGAGATGGACTTTTGTGTAACTGTAAGTACAAATTTAACAGGAAATCTAGGAGTGAAACCAACTCCTGGCTGTTTACAATGTCATCTACTTATGTAATAGGAATAGTATATATTTATTTCTGAATATAGCTTATTATATATGAGCTCCTGTGAAATGAAAAGGTTTTATTTTAGTTTAGACAAAACAATAACTGTACTTATAAACCTCTATGAGTAGCCTTCTTGGGATAGTGTTTTATGCTGGATTCTTCTGCTAAGTGCTCAAACCCTCAGATTACATGAAAATATAAAACTTTCATTGTAATATGCAACATCTTTTCCAAAGATGGATCTTTTCCTGGCTCGTGGTAGCACCATATTGTGCAGAGGTTATGTTACATGAATAACCATTTCACTTGTAATCTTAGTCATACACGATTTAGGATCTATAGAGTTTTTTACTGTTCTTTTACTTAATTAGTTAAATCATCTGGAAAACATATTTAAGTTTTTATGTTGTGTATTTTTTCTGATGTTAAACCAGTTTAAAAGTCGACATAAGTTTTCTTCAGTGTGCAGCCCTGAGCACTCAGGGATGATGTCCCACCTCAGCAGAGCATCTGCGGTCAGCATGGCATATGTCAGAAACAGCTTGATAGTTTTTTGAATCTGGTGCACAAGTTCCAGATGATGAGAAATTCTCTTTGCCCAGTAAGCTTTCAGACTGCCCTGCCTGAGTGTAGTTGCTCTAAGCTTCCTTTCTAAAGACTGTAATATTATAATACAAAGAATAAGCCCACAGCACAGGTTTTTCTCTTTCTTCATAAATAGTTACTGTAACTGAGAACAAGGTAGAAGCAGATGTGATTTCAGGGGCACGGAAATAAAAAAATCCCAGTCTTTTATTTAAAGCTCACTTGCCAGGAAATAGTAATTTTACATGAGGATACAGAAGCGCTGTTTCAGTGTGACATGTCCCCTGGCACTCGGCTCTACCTCTGCAGCTGACTTGCCCTGCTCAGGGATAACGGCACGTGGCATTTCGTCCCTGCCTTTCCTTTGCTGTCCTGGAAGGCAGGCGGGGAATTATCTGGATGGTGTGAACAGAGGATGCTAAAAGGCTGCCGGCATGCAGTGACCGTGGTACCACAGGGTGTTCGGGGTCTGTTTTGGTACTGGTCTGGTAGCAAAACAGTCTGGTAACTGTGAATGCAGTTTTTCAGGCTGGGTGTCCCACCTGTGCAAGCAGTGAGAAAACAGAAACTGTGTGCCGGTCTCATTTAGTGCTCTTAATGCGGCCAGCCGAGCTGCTGCTCTCCTGCACGCTGTAGCCCGTGCTGCAGCACAAGCCATCGAGGCTTCAGCGTGTCTCGGTGCCTGTGACTCTTCTGTCAAGAACTTGTGTTGGTTCACATAAGGGCTTGTGGTTTTGGTAAACTGCAGTGTGGTTTGGTTCCCCCCCCCCCCGGTTAGTTCATATTGTTAGTGAAATCAGTATTGTATTGCCAGGGGGGCAGTGGTCAGACTGGACAGGCTCCTGCATATGAGAGGCACTGATGGGTCTGGGAATGGGTGACCTGACCTCTCCTGCTATGCTGTGCCAGGATCATGTTTTCTGTAAGCAATGAGGAATTGAAGTGCCTGTACTCTCTGTGCATTCTTAACAGCCTCATCCCTGCTCGTGCTTCCATTTTGATGACATACGGTGTAAATGTCATTGCTTGCGTTCTGTAAGCAGGGGCCAGCAGTGACTTGGGATGGAGATGACAGACATAGCGTTTTAGCTTCTCATTAAAATGCACTGTCATAATTCTTGAAGTGAAAGCAAAACCTAAGGTCTTTGGTACGAGGTTTTTCACTTCAGAAGCAAATTGTACAGATGCCGGAGCTAGTCCATTGCTGTTCCATCATAGGTATTATTGAAATATTGTGTATGGTGGTCACATTCCTGGCATCGTTTTATAGTTGAAAAATGGCTGTCATATTAGAAAGGTTCATGTACTGGCATATACATCATACCTGAGTTTGGTGTAATCAGGGCAGTAACTTGGTTTTGGTTGTCAATGGGTTGATTACACATGTTGCAGATAGGTACTTTACAACCTTGTGGGTGAGCTTCACCTTTCCTTAGAACTGCATTACAGCCAAAGATATGTTGTTATCAAATTTCATGCACTGAATCTTCAAAAGCTGTTCTTTTAAAGATTAAGTAATTTTTGTTAATTTATGAATCGTGAAGCCAGGAAAACCTCAAATGAGATTTAATAAAATCTATTACCCATATTTATGCATAAGATGAATTGAATAATAGAAAAAACCAGTTTTGTTCATGTATTCCCTTTCTTCTAAGTATCCTGAAAATGAGTTAGGAGGGTCGAGTGCAATGGAGATGGTGCTTCGAACAGAAAAATTTATGCTAATTGACAGCTAATGTATCAGCTACTTTCCAAATCAAGACTGAGAGCAGGCAGTCTTACTTTCTGCTAGGTCAAGTTTAATAATCGTTTGGAGTAGAAATCCAGAAACAAAGCACAGTCTCATTCAAATATAGCACTAGAGTGCTAAGAAATGCAAGAAGTTTGTAGGTTTTGGTAATTTGACCGTAATGTACAGGACATTTGGGATGGTCAGAAATTGATATTGTCCCAAGTCAATCATGTTTCTCACCAGACCAAATGAGATTTTGTCTCTGAAAATGTGTAATTTAAATTAATTAGTAATAGTGACTTCCAGCTCTCCAAGTAGAGTGTTATTTTTATCTTAACATATGAGTATTAGAGCTGGAAATCCACCAAACGTGCAGCCAATTGTTTAGATTCATGAGGGACAGATGCCTGGAAAAAATACTGGGTATTAAATGAAAAGGCTTTATATTAGATGTTGGTATTTAGGGGAGAGTTGTGCAATCTGTTTTCTAGGAGGTAATCCAGGAAAAGGGATTTGGTCCTGGGGAAGGAGCTGGGAGTGAAACCAGGCCGTCTTGATACGGGGAGCTAATGGGAGCTAGGGAAGAGCAAGTCTCTTCATTGGATGCTCTTTGATGGGTTTTGTGCACTGGATGACTGCGAAATGCAGGTGAGAGTTAACCGCAGGTTGGGCGTAGGGGTTACCTGTTGCTCTAGGAAGGACTGAAAAGGTTGCTGCTAAATGCACATATGGCCAGATAGTTCTGCATTTTTCATGTGCTTTTTTAATTTAATGGGGTTATTAATTTTCATTAGGATTTTAACATTTATCCCAGAGAACAAACAGCTGTTTTAGCCTACGGTCTGTGCAGGAGCCACGCTGCAGGTGACCTCACCTTAGTGGACCAAAACCTACATGTGGGGTTCGATCTGGCCTCTCCAGACAAAGAGCAAGCATGTCACCAGCTGAACCATGGGTACACTGCGCTAACCCTGCCAGTGTGCAAGAACTCAGCGGTGTGCTTCTGGAGCAGGATTATGCTGTATTCAGTGGATGCAAGGAGAGGAGCAGCCAGCAGCCTGCCCCACGAGAGCAGGGTAGATCCCAGCCCAGTTCTGGTCCCTGACACAAGGTGCTGGCTCTCTTGGTAAGCATTAACGCAAAGGCAGAGAGAATGGGAACAAGCACGGGGCAACGTATGTCCTTTGCTAATGGAGCTGATCGCCGAGGGGGCTGAGGGACAGCCCTGCAGTGGCCCTTTCTGGTACGACCTCTGCAGAGGAGCCTTGCGCTGGTCCCTGGCTGTGGGCTCGTCCCCAGCTCCTGCAATGGAGAAATGAATCTATTCCCCAGCCTGGGGGCAAGGGAGCATTGAGGAACACTGTCGTATGTATGAGGGAGAAGCTGTTTAATTACATAGCACATTTCTTCATGAAATTATCCAGCAGTGATTATCATTACTGGTATAGGTGTGCACCAGTGGGATGTATTTTTTCCTCCTTAACTGCTTCTCAGGATATTCTAAAGCTCTTAAAAACAAGAGAAAAAAGGGAATCCATTTGTTTCCAAACAGTAAATAACCTGTGACTAAGTGGACCCGTTATTTAATGTATTATTTAATACATTGTTCATCACTTGCAGCAACAACTTTAGCAGTTTATTTCAAGGTTTGAGAAGTCTAAAAAAAGATTGGCTTTTGTCTGTTCCTCTTCTTGTATTTCTCAGGTATATTGGTCTTAGATACCCTTTCACAGTCACCAAAGAAATAGAAAGAGGAGGGGGTATCTTCCTCTTCCTTTCTCCCATTTGGAGCCTGGTGTTTTGCAGTCCATCCCTGCCTCGCCTCTCATCTGCCAGGAGAATAGTTTTTCTTAAGCTTTTAAAATGAGTAGGACTCCTGAACTGTGAGTATTTTGATGCCATCTGCCATCTCTAGCTTTGTAAAATCCTTCCTGGTGATGAAATAACTTGGTTTTGCTGTTGTGTTTGGCATCTCTCGTCTCTTCATTTTCTATATCCCAACAGTTCATGGACTTTTGTTCTTCCTTTTTGCCTTGTTCAAACCTTCATCTGAAGACTGGGGAGTTTATCAAATCTCAGTCTCATTTGTTCGAAGGTGGTTGGTAAGTCCAACATGGTTTCTGAAAATGCTGCTTTACTTTGTATGTTCTCTTCCCTTGACCGAGTGGCCACTTGCCTTGCAGTGGTCCTTTCCCTCTCCACCCCAGACTAGTTGTACTGCACTTGCTGCATGCTCATACCCAGCTGTGAGGCTCATGGCTTGTTATTCCTTCTGCAGGTTTTTATGTTGTATCTGACTCCTTCTGTCTGGGCTGAGCTACAAGAGCTACTTTTCCATATCATAATCCTCATCTGTCTAAATCGATACATTTTTTTGTCTTGCAGATAATATTATCCCCTGGTTGTCCCTACTGAATACTCCACAGGTTTACTTGCATGTCCCTTAAGCAGCTTACATATAAAAATCAGGATAATTGTCTAGTAATTTCTTGGGTTACCCAATTAAAATTTAGTTGTTTTAGTAATTCATTGCAAGGGTTATTTATAGCACAATCAATCGTGGAGTCTCGGAGCAGCCTGGAGTGCTCAAGCTCGCTTAGCTCTGCGACACCCTGGCAGGGGAAGGAGTGACCGCAGGCACCCGGCAGGAACGTGCTGCCCATGAAGGCACAGTCGTGACTTGCTTGGCTTCTTGCAAGTGTGTCTGGGAGAATGGGCAGAAAACACAATATTTTCTCCGTTTATAGAAAAGCCTTAGCCTGTATTTTCACAGTGGAGCGCGTTGCAGGGAGGCATTAGTGGGCTGCAGTGTGGCTGGCAATGTGTTGGGAGTTAGCAGGGAACGATGCAGTGAGGCAAACTGTTCTCAGCTGCGCCGTTCCCGCTGGATGAAGCGCTGGGGCTGGCTGTCATTCCCCTTTTGCCAAGAGACCTGGTTGGAGACCAACTTAAACACAGCCTAATGTAAAGAAGCGTGGCTCTGGCCCACAGATGTTTAAAATGAATCATGCTGCTTGTCTTTATTTCTCAGCTGGGGTTAACTCCTGGACTATGGAAAATAAAAATGGTCTTTTTATTGCTTTGGAGGCTGCATTGTTGAGCTAATGCCATGGATGCTTGGTGATGAATACTGTAGCACCAAACAGCTGTCTGAGAGCAACACAATTGTGAGGCAATATGCAGTTTACCCGTCCAGCGAGATGATGTGATTGAATTGCAAGTAGATAAACAGGGCTTCGTGTTTTCTCCGTGTATTATCTGAAAAGGGACTTCTTTGAAGGCAGTAGCATTAATGGCATACGACAACTCAAAAGCAGCAATAATAATCTTTCTGGTCGTTAATTTAGGGCATGGATTGGAAAAGCTTAGGAGTCCTAAAAGCTAGGCTGTTTCTAGGCTCTGTCAGCCCTCCTGTTTGCCTGATGCTTTTGGCTCTTACCCAGGTGTCTCACAACACCTGGCCTTTAAGGTAATGTGCTTTGGCAGACCTTGACTGATGTAGGAATATATGCATAGATATAAGCATACATAATTCAGAGTTGATTGACTAATGCTTTTATTATGGCATTAGTTGAGAATACTCACAGAGGTGGATAGTTAATACAATTGAATGGATGTCCTTATGAAAATCAATCTAGCATATGCTTTTAATGTATGCTAGAACATAACAAAAATACATTGAATTCATTTTAACTTTTCAATTTCTTAAACTTTCTCAATAGCAAGCCCAAATCTAGGCTTATTGGTGCAAAATGATCCTTACTGAGAGCTGTTTATCGACTCTGCACTGTGATAAAATTTTCTCTGTAGTTTTTGGCAGTCGTTGCCTAGACTTAGCTGTACAGTAGAGTTAGCACCAGTCTTGTTTCTGAAAGCAGTCATTAGGGAAGATGGGACACAAGTGGTTAAGGGCAACTTAAGAAAAATTAAGGATTGAAGATGGATGAGGTGCAGTGAAGAGAGAAGACATTACTTTAAGTACTACCCACACTTTGACCAATATGAACCTTTATCTGGTTTGGCCTGTTTGTAGAAATTGCCCAGTAGAGCTGATGGAGTGCAGCACTGCGAGAGAGTGAAAAATAATCTGTAGGATGCTTATTGTTGAACGTGGAAGGTGTTAATCAGGAAAATGGGACATTCTCGTAAGTAAATTAATTTAATTGCTGTTCCGATTTTCTGTACGAACAGGGAGTAATGAAAGTGATTTTGCTCAACTGGAGTGCAAATGGGTAGACATCTCTTTTTGGTAGGCGGTGTGTTAGTGATAGTTACTGTGAGAGCACCTTAGTTCAAAGAGTTTCTGTAGTCTGGTGCATATTTTGCTGTGCTTTAGCCATTAACACTTTGGGACAAAAATTTCACCCTAATTAGGCCTTATTTCTCAACTGGCCATCTGTTCATTGAACCCTCTCTAAATCTTCCTCTGCTGCAAACCCTCCTCTGGCTGCATTGAGATCCTGGCTGTCTCTCAGCTGCTTTTGTAAAGCGAAACAGACTGAGCTGAAACAAGTTGGTGTTGAGTCTTCGTAGCCCGAACCTGTGAGTAGCTTGCACTACAGAAGTGTTTTTGGATGGACTTAATAAATGAGTCTATCTGGACAAGAAAAGACCCAAAAGACGCACCAGACAGCAAGTTAACAAACAGCTATTGAAGACAATGGCCTTTTTCCCAGCCTCGAGACTGCATGTCTCTCTGGATCCCTTTTCTTTTTGTGAAATGCCAGGGTTCTTTTCTCTCCCTCTGCCCCCCTTTTAAACTCTGGTTTTCTCTCCAAAACCTTTATTTAACTCCCATAAGTCTAGTGCTTTTGGGACGTCTACTGCAATATTTTTTGCAGGCGGTGCGTGCACTAGAGATTAGTCCAGCTGATCAGCTTTCCCTAAGCGTGGTGGGAAATCGCTTTGCTGTTATTGCTTAACAAAGAGAAATGAGAAATCTGGGAAGGTTTCACCTTCCTAATCTGTGTTTTATGTGACAGCCCCCTAAGCTGTGCTCTTTGGGTGGATAGCCTGCGGTTATATGCCGAGATACAGGTACGCCTTCTGCAAATTCCCTGCCTGACCAGGTCTCAGAAATCTTTCGGTCTAGCTAGCATATCAGATCTGAATATGCCTGCAACCTTCTGGCCTCAGGGGGCTCAAGATGTATTTAATAATAATAGGGTTGTTTTTGTTTTATTTGTTTGTGTAGTTTTCTTTGACATTGAATGTTTTACAGTGCTAGTGTTAACACATCTTAAGGAGTGAATCTTCCCTGCAAAGGCAGCCTGGGCAGTTGCGTATGGTGCTGAGTCCAGCTTTGCCGCTTTGGGGGTGAATTTTGCTGTGAACATTCCCTGTGTCTTTAAAAGAGTTCTCACAGCTCAAAGGCTAATACCAAACTTGCTGTGTGGTTTGTTTTTTTTTTTTTTTTTCTTTTTTTTTCTTTTTCCCTCGCAACTTTTCAGTTTCTTTCATAATCACTGCAGACACAAAAGGAAAGAAAAGAACAACAGCAACAAGAAAGTAGAGTGCCAAAAGGTTTGCAGGTCATTAGACATAGCGATAGTAATAGCTGGTCTTACCTTCTCTCATAAAATAGAGCAGAGAGAGGAAATACAGATCTGACAAAGAAACAAAACCCTAAATAAAGCTTTTTTGATGCTGGATTAGAAGACACATTTCTATCTAGTGATGTTTGTTTTACGTAGTACTTGTTCAGTTGAGACAACCGTAGGTGCACAGTGAGAGGCGAGATTCCCATGCCCAGAACAGAGCACCTTCCTCTCTCCTTGTGCTCACACCATGCCCTGCGTGATGCTGCTGTGTAGCTTTCCATGTGGAGCACGGCGGCCCCACTCCTTTTCATGGAAGTATATACACCCTAATGTTTCAGGGAGTCCATGTCGCTCCTGTGCTGTTAGTCCACTTCCACACACCAGTGTGACACATCTTCTCTTTTCGTGGCGTCCTTGGGTGAAATTTGTGGACTGTGACCCAGAAGTCCCTTGTAGCCATGTAAGCTCTGCATCTCGTCTCTTGGGAAGGGCTTAGATGAGTTGCTGTGCCAGCCCTGTGACTTTCAAAATTCACATTACATGGAAAGACTCGCAGGGTCAGTGGTCGAGCTGTCTTCCTGCTGACTTGGAAGCGGGCACCAGCTGGAGCAGCCACCTGCTCTTCCCTTGCAGCCAGTTTTGTAATTATTGGCCATCTATCTAGACACATTCCTGGGGGTCCTCATTCGGTGCCCTGGGGTCCTGTCAGCGCTGCGAAGGAGAGGGGCTCGGAAGTAAAGGTGGTGGTGCCATCTCAGAGCATAAGCAAGCTGCAAAAGAATACGTTATTTCCAATTTTCAGGAGTAGTAGTGGGGTTTGGTGTCAGTAGGTAATAAAACACTTGCCCTAAATGAATTATCTCTGAAAATATGTTAGTAATATCAGTTTAGACTATTGGGAATTTTTCTTTGTGCTAACACTGAACGAGAGAGAGTGAAAGGCATTTGCCATTTCTGTTAAGTCAATGTGAGCCCGGGTTTAGTGATCCTTTATCTGGGGATAGTTTTACAATGGGATGAGCTGTGCTTTGGTCAGTTTTGCCACCTTTTGTTTGTGACTGTCAAGCCATAAGTTAACACTGCCCAGGGGATCCAGGCACACTTTTTTTTTTGGGGGTCTCTCTCAGCAATCATTTGAGGTTAGTCTCTCTCTTTTCCCAGGCTGTTGCAACATGCTATCCCATTCTTTAGGACATGATAGATGATGGCATAGTGTAATGCTTTTTTCATAATATCATTGTGTATCTTAAAACTGTAGAACTATATAGTAAGAAGTTTAGGGATACATATGAAAGGTTTCTATTTTCTAGCCATTGCATAAGAGTTAGATTTGTCTATATGCAACTTTTGATTTATTTTTCGGGAAGGATGGAAATTTTGTCCCTGTGGTAGCTTCTCTTGAGTAATCAGTTTCATCCTTCATATTTCCTGTGTTTTCTTTTTCAGCAGAATACAGACTCTTTATAAGAGTTCAATTTACATTTAATTCATGTTCAGTTCTGTATATATTCATGGTCAAATTCTGGTTTTAGTTAACTTGGACAACTTCATTGACGTCAAGAGGAGCTGGATGCATGTGACAGTATGGCTCTCCATGATTCTATGCATTTATTGCTTTCATTTTGGCTCACAGATGCAGATCTCTGGTGTCTGCCATTACAAAGAACAGATGCCCCTCATTTCAGACCCAAATTTATTCCTATCCCACACAGTTCTGGTTAGTGTTCTTGCCCTGTTATTGTTGTATGCCGCGCAAATGCATTTGAAGTGGGAGGTCAAGGAATCAAGAGTACAAACAGTGCTATATGTTTAAATTATGCAACCTCGTAATATTAATGGTTTCTTTCTTTGCTCTTTCCATGTTCTTTGTTTGGTGTTCTTGTGCTTGGGAGAAAGCTAGAGACTCGGTTCATATTTTTGTATTTGTATGTGTTTTTATTTGTTGTCCTGTGTTTAGTGACAGGTTTTTGGGTGCTGGGATACACACTTGTCACTTTCAGATGCTTTAAATGCCTGGACTAAATTCCGTTCCCTCGCAAGATACAGATTTGCAGACTTGTATAGATGTAAATGGATCTGGAGTTGTACCTTTCAGCTTTGATGCTGTCCTGCTTCTTTGATCTCTTATTTCTGAAGCAGACTAGGCTGTGAACGCTGCTTGTGTGCCCCGTAGGTATTGCACATGCACTGGATAGAGCTGGGAGCAGTGGGACCCTCCTCTTCATGCTGGAGTTGCTCTTGCAGATGTGCAGTCTCTGAATCTGCTGGCACCTGGTGCGGGTGCAAGCTAAAAATGGGCTGTTGATTCTCTGGTGGGATGCTGTGAACTGTGAAGGGGAAGCCCAAAAGGAATAGCTCTTTAGTTGGCATGAGGATAACACCTTCCGAACAAGTATGGCTGGACTAAGCATCAGCCCTCCAAAAAAACCAAAAAAGACCTTTTTAACGCTTAAAAAAAAATTAAATAATACTTTGCATCTGAGTTCTTGGACAAGAGCAGGAGGAGATTTGCAGCAGTTGTGACCTTGTTCCTATTTGACCACCGAAAAGCTGTGCAAGCTGCTGGGCTCTGTCCTGACTTGACCCTCGTGTGCGTGGGCCATGCCTGGTGGGATGCGGTGGGCCCTTTGATTTTTGGCATCTGCAGAAGCTGCTGGCAAAGACGGCGTTGGTGCCGTCTGTTGCGCCGAACGCGACACAAACACTCGCAGGCCGCGGTACTGGAGCACACTGCGTGCACCTTTGCAGCAGTCATTGGTGCTGGCACAGGGCTCTTCACCGGTCACACCACTTCGTGCCCTTGAAGCACCTCTCTGCTTTTGCCTTCAGATGACTAAAACGGGGTGTCTCGGAGAAAGCAGCAGAAATCTCATCTTGGGAGCCATTAGGAAGGGTGTAACCACTTCAGTCTTGCCTCCCTCGAGTGTGATGAACGTGAAGGTTTGGCAAGGCTTCTGCAAGAGATGGGCTGGGGTCTGGGGAAAGCGACAGAGCCGTAATAGCACTGCTGGGCCGTGGTGCCGGTGGGATGGGGGCAGGACAGCCCAGGCTGCCTGCAGCCGGCCCCTCTTCTGCTCTGGACATGCGTGCTTGTGGAGGGATCCCGGGAATGGCGGCGGGGGGACTGGAGCAAGGCAGAAATCTGCTGTCTCCTTCCCTTCTTCTCTTTATTGCTAGGGGTAATTTATAGATGCTGATACAAAAGCCCCCTGTTGAAGCCTCATTGAGTTTAATGAAGTGAGTTTGCCATGCTTGGAAATGAAGGTTACTGACTTGTTAGGGTTTTTATTTCAAATGAACAAGAGGGTGATTAAAATGCTGCATTCTGAACTGCCTGGGATTCTGAGCCATTTACCAGATATACTCACTGATTAAATAGAGTCCTAACTAAAAATTAAGGATCAGCAAAAGAAGATTGTATTAAAAAAATAATAAAAAAGGATACTGATACAAGGGGAGTAACATCTTTCCTGAACCACTTTTCCAGAATTGCACCATAAACCCGTTGGTGCTTCCAAGTCAGACCACATGTCTGAACATACACTTTTTGCATTTTTTTGTGCTGGGATAACTGTAAATACCTGCTTGCATTTACGGAAAGGAGTTTCACAGGACCTTCTTCCTTCTGTGCAATTACAGCTTCAACACTGGACTTGCCTAAACATATTCTTGTCCCCAGAGCTGCTCACGTCTCGCTGTGCTGCTGGTAGGGGAGCTTGGTGCCGAGGCTCGGGAAGGGGGCCGCTGCATGGCTGGGGGTGCCGGCAGGGCTGCCGTGGTGCGGTGTCACGGCTTGCCCAAAACCGTGGCGGGGGGGAACCGAAGGTGTTCAGGGCAGGTTGGAAATCTGGGATCTATCTGGGTATCGGCTTTGGGAGGTGAGCGCTGTAATAACCCGGCCTGGGTTTTGGCTGAGGACCTTTTAAAAACTCTAGAGCATTAACATATTAACAAATCTCAGCTGTAAAGGTAAAACAAGCTTAACCTTCCCTGGTTCCCCTCAAATTCAGAAAATACTGTAATGTATATATCCATCTTAATAAAACATTTAGGGATCTGAAGATGCAAAGTAAAATGTGAGTGCAAAATCATTACTGTGAAGTAAAATCTGAGTGCAAAACCCTACTACTGTAAGGTAGGGTAGTCCTTTCAAAAAATAATGTATTTTGTGGAGCCATTAATAGTGAACTCAGGAATGTTAATTTCTGTATGATTGCCATAGATGAGGGATATTATCTGTAATAATTCTGTCAATTGCGCATCCGAACATGCTAGCAAAGAGCAGAAATAATATTAGCCCAAATTCAGCCAAGCACACTCCGATTTAACTTAATGAAAATGGCATAGTCAGATTTCAAGTCTGAAATCAGGCCTTTGCAAAATGGGCAGCTGGGCTCATGTTCAAGTCTTTGCCTGCATCAGAGCTTCCGTAGAGATTGCTAATTCTGGTTTTATTTAAGCAGTGTAAAAATGCATCAAAGATGGGGCATTTTGAAAAGAGGCAGTGAATTCTGACTCAGGTGTTTGGCTGAAGCATGAGCTGCTTTTAAAGATGCATTCTAAGAGAATGCAGGACCTCTAACTGACTTGAAGGAATGTAAACCACTTCAAATTTGAGGGACTTGAAAACAGTTTGTGAATTCTTCTGTTTCTCCAAAGGATTTTTCGTTGCTGGTTTTTTGGGTGTTTTGGGATGCAAACTGCTCCCCTCCAATGGTGAGAGGATGAGGCTCTGATGGGCTTTGATGTGGTTGCACAAAACATGTGCCCTCGTGTTCGGTTGCATAGGCGCTTGCTTTTCTAGCAGATGAAGCGAGAAGAGGAAGGTGAGCATGGACTACTTCAATTGCTTACATTTAGAGGAGACTAGTCAGTTTGGTTGTATTTCCTATTGGACAGCTGGAAAAACCCTTCTAAATGCATTTCTGATTTGTCACTAAATGTCCCCTTTGTGGAGGGGAGCCTGCAGATTACCTGCCGTGGGGCTGGCCCGGCAGCGGAGGCTCCAGGAGACGTGGAAGAAAACCACAAGCCCTTCTGGTCTATAGACAAAAGTTTATAGACCCTGTAGATCAGGGCAGAGAGGAGGTGGGTGACGAGGGAGCTGCAGGGAATGCAGGCGAGGAGGATCTCCTGGGCTTCCCCCAGGGCTCGGTGGGCGACAGATGCGAAGGGGCCAAAAGAAGATAAGGAAGAAGGGGAGAACTCATGAATCTGCAGCATCACCAACATTTCCCCTCCACACTTTTGAGAACTCTGTCTTCCAGTGAGGAGTAATTTTCACACCAGCACAATGTCGTGTCAGGAGCCTGTTGGCAGCTGATGGACGAGGCATGAGACCAGAGTCCCTGGGTGGGAAGATGTGGTACTGCACCATAGGGGAGAGATTTCAACGGGTCCAGAAAATTAGTTTTTTTCGTGGAAATCTGTTGGTGTTTAGAGGGTGCTGCAGTGAAAAAGTCCCCTTTGCTGCTTGGGGTGACAATCAGTGAGTGAGTACATTCCTTTGCAAGTTTCATTAAACTATTCAATGCAGTTGTTATCTGTGTCTTTGCAGCTCTCGGTAAACTGGGCTCCCAAGAGAGAGTGGTGCTCCAGTGACTGTGGAGTGGATTTGCCACATCATACAATAACTGCGGGTCAGAATTAGTAATTATTCCTTAATTACCTATACAGCCGGGAAAACTTTGTTACCTTTAAATTTACCGTTTATGCTGCGCTTGATGGCAGCGACAGGACTCCTTCCCAGTCGTTTCCCTTCGTACCTTCCAGTCCCCGAGCAATGTGACTCTGGCTTTTGGCTTCCCCTTGTCTGAAGGCAGGGCAGAGAGACAGCAAAGTGGAAGGTCTTCTCACAGCGTGGGCCAAACAGCCCGTGCATTGCTGCACCAGCTGCGTGTTAATGTTTTGAACAACGTGATGGGCCAAACCCGGGTTCAGCTGTGATGCTGGAGCTGGTAGGAGATGCTGGGGCTATAGGGGGATTGATAGACGCAGATCTGGCATCCTGAGTTGATGTGAGGAAGAGGTCAGAGTGGAAGCCCTGTTGGGTTGCTGTGTTGGTGCTCACCAGAAATCCTACAGGTTTGCAGCAGGCGCTCAGCTTTGGAGCTGCTGAGACTATTTTCCTGCATGTCTCTGGATAAGATGGAGGCAAGGGAAGAGACGCAACATGAAACTTGCTTCGCCAAATTTTCCATAAGGCTTCAGTAATGCTTTAAAGTCAACCCAGAGCTGCAGCCGCCAGTAGGTGTAACTCAGTGTCTTAGAGCCTCCTGGGGATAGCAGAAAGGAGCTTATAAGGGGTTAGCTGAGGGGTGCAGGTTTTGTGCGTGTTTCAGAGACACCCCTACCCGCTCACGCTGTGAAATGTCAGACTGGCCAAGTATAAAATGACAGAAGCATGCCTGGATTTTCTTGTTGTTTTAGAGATTATGGTAAGTGTTGCTTAAATGAAAAGGCTTTATTTTCTTACACCCACGTGTGTGTTTACTTCCTTGTCATACCTTCTGGAGTTGAAAGGGCTCTTTCATTAAAAAAAATTCCCCTGTAAACCTGCACTTCTGTTGTGGTTTTGTATGATGATGGACCAGTGAGTGTGCGTCTGCGTTTCCAGTAAGAGCTCGGCAGATCCTGGGGTCCATGGGCTCTTCTGTCCTTGTGCCATTGAGTCAACTTGTGCCAGTGACTTGATGACGGTTCCTATGGGAACGGGTTATGGATCCTCCTAACAAGGGGAGGAGGAGTGGGCAGAGGGACAAGGGCTTCTGCTGAAATGTGGACAGGATTTCAAGGAAAACATGATGGCATGAGTACTTGAGTGTGCGTTTGCGCTGTCTTGAGCATTACTGCTCCTGGTTTTGTATGGCTTATCACTCATATCGCTGTCTTTAAGCAAGATGAGAGGGAGGACAGACAGATGGGGCAGTGACGCCAGCTCCTTGCTGGGTCTGGTGCAGGCTATAAAATGAGATCAAAATCACCTTATGGTTTGGTTTCCAGAAGCAGTGTGCAACGTGGGAACACTGTTTTGTGTTTTCTGTCAAACCCGTCCTTCCGGGAGCCCATGCCAGGTTCGGGCTGTGTAAAAATGCCTCATTACAACCTGACAATAAGTGCTGCTGTCACCCCCAGAGGACTTTGCAGGCAAGCACTATACCTATTGGGCTGCTCCAGTCAAGGTGTCTTGATTAAATTTTTATCCCTTCCTTCCTTCCTAAGTGCCTGAGGAAACACAGGGATGGCATCCACTGCAGGGTCAGAGCTCGGGTGTGCTTGGCACCTCGTGCTGTCTTGGCATCGTTACATCATCTGTTGTTGTTTTGCTGGACCACCTCAGGTGTGCCTCATCAGGGGACACCTCTCGGTGTCTTCGTAGGTCATCGTCTTGGCGAGTGCTTTGGTCCATTTCCATGCAGTCGATCTTTTTTGCAAATAAGAAAATTGTGACTTAATAATAAAGATGTAACCCCTCGGAAAGACAAGACCCTTCCTGTTAGTACTTGAATGTTTGCTTCTATATTGTTTCAGAGAAATTAAAATAAACTCCAGTCAGTTGGGAGGGTTTGCAGTGAAAGGCCTGTGTCTGTAATATTTGCTCATAGAAATTTTCATCATAAAATGCAAGAAAAAAAATCAAAGGCATAAAGCATGCGTGTGTGCTTGTGATACAAATAAATTACTGTAAGAAAATGAGAGAAAGCAGGTTAGTGTTGATACTATTCTGGAGACAGTTTTGTCATTGTATACGTGGTTGTATCTGTTGTTTTTATTATGAACAGGCCTCCTATTTTAAAGATGATGTCAGCAAATAAAGGGAAATGTCATTGTCTCGGATTGATAAAGACCAAGTACCCAAACCTTGCTAACATCCTGCACAGGCCGGATACTCAGTAGCGTTCAGTGAGGACTGCAACGCAATAATTAAGTTTAGGATGGGAGCTGCACAGTTAGGACCCATGCCTGACATTTCTCTCAAATCAGATAGGTAATTTAAGAAGCTCCAGGAATGCAGTGAACCCCTTGTGTCCTTGTGCCACCGATTCTGGTGATGTGTAGAAGGATGCGAATCCCAGCCCGTGACATTTGTTGTGTGTTAGGAGGCTGTGGAGGCTCAGGGACTTGCAGTGGCACTGGGGCTGGAAGGGACCCGAGGACGTCTCTGGCCCATGTGCTCAAAGTGGACTCAAGACTAAAATCAGACCATGAGATATTGTTGAACATGGGAAGAACATTACCTTTCTGCTGCTGCTGTATTTGATGATATTGAGGAAAATGCAAATAGGGAGGGCCTGTCTAAAACTTTGTTATTGTTTTTTTCTCCTTTGGCCAAGCTGCACATACAGCTTTTGGGACTTGGCGATGCTTGTTATTCTGGAGTTGTGACTGGGTAGTTTACACTGCTGCAGTGTATTGCTTGTATGAAAAACCTTTATTGCAAATAAGCCAGCAAACGCATTTCCTTTTAAACATTAAAAATATGTGGGGGTAAACAACTTTGGAATATGGCTCCAGTGGACAGAAACATTTTTTTCCCCTCTATTCTGGTTATGTTGCAGGAGTCCCTTTCCCAGAGTGCAGGAACGTTCGCCAACGCAGCCTCTCTTGATTCATCTTTCAGTTTTACCTGTGGGAGCACCTTATGCATTCCTTTAAAAGGTCTGGTGTTGCTGGAGGTGCTTGTCTTATGTCAGCGCTGGGGCTGCACGTGCATCTACCCGCAGTCAGTGTGTTACTGGGTTAGTGGCACATCTATATCCTCAGCTGGCATGGAGTGCCACGTTGCAGAGTTTTAAGATTGTTTTGGATGAGCTGCGTGGCATCGTGCCATGTTTTTTTCGAGGCTCGTCGTCTCTCGGCATCGGGAAGCTCTTTCTGAGCGCTAATAACTTATTGCAGTATGTGCCGAAGGACCAGGGAGGCATTGGTGTGGATGGGACAGGGATGCTTCCCTGGGTTCACCTGTGCTCATCCCTTGATATGCCTGCTGCGTACATCGCAGCTGTGAATGCAGTACATGGGCATGAAGGGAGTCCTGCAGCAGCCGAGCATGCTGGAGGTGGCAGGGAGGGCAGAGCAAAAGGCTGCACGCTTATAAACATCCGAAGAGGGCAAGCTATCAGCTGTCTTGCAGAAAGCTGGAAGAATGGATCAGACATTAATGCTCCTGCCATGAAATGTTGCTCAGAGTACCTGGGGAGAAAATTTCAGCCTAGCGCTTCCACCAAATGAGCGATGCCTTTGTTCAGCTACCTCTGTGCCCAAACAGCCTTCTCAGGTTTGTTTGTAGAGGGTTTCTAGATGTATTCCTGGGAAATGCTCGGCCCTTGAGGGTATAACAGAAAAATTAAGGGTTTTCATTTGAGCTGTATGCCTCTCCTCCTTGCTTGTAAATTGCTGGCGATGCACTTTCTTATGGCTTTTAAGCCTTTGGGATAAAACAGGAAACAATCAAAGGTCAAGTGAAAAAAGAAATAGTTTTGCTGAAGAAGTAAAGAATAAGGCTGGGATGTAGGTCAGATGCACACAGCACAGGACTTTAAGGGCTGTTTTCTACAGCTAAACTGTACTTAGAGACTTTTTGAAGTTCACATCTGGTGTGCAGATTTAAGGTACTAGCCTCCAGTGTTTGCGTAGTAGTTTCTTTGCTTGCTTTCTAAAAATATGACACGGAGACCTCCCTTTTGGTGAAAATGTTGAGAATCTTGCTGGGCTTCTCTCCCTTGCACATTGCAGAAGTGACTGCGGAGGCTCTAGAAATGCAGCAGGCAGATTAAGGCTTCCTATTTTTGGATTACCAACTACCTGCTGCTCAGATTTTGCAAGTCCAGCCCTGGGGTTTTGCGAGGGGACCAGAGCGGGACAAGGGACCAGAGAGCCTCTGGGAGCAACCTCGGAGACCTTTGGCATGTCAGATGGTACAGCGTTATCTCCCCATGACCTAGTCACCTGGGAGGGCTGTGGGGCTGCCCGCTGGCAGCCTGGTGAGACAGGGAAAGGCATTTGGGTGAAATCTTTGGGAGGAGAGGAGTGGTAGGAGACCATATGCGTGGGTTATGCCCGATTCTTCCCTCGCTCCGGTGTTGCTCTCGTGTTTGATCTCGCTGGAGTTGCTCCAGGCTGGCGTCGGAGTCAGCCCCAGCTCTCCTTTCCTCTAACAGAAATCTGGAAGAGCTCTGTTCAAGGCAGCAAAGCAGCAGAAAAATGTTTATAGACAGGAAGGGAATCTGGTCTCCCCCCACCCTTTGGCAGAGTAACTATCAGTTTCCTTAAGATACATGCTTGGCAGCAGTGAAATGTAATTCATCCCAGTGAGTATACTTCTCCTCAGCATTCATCAGATGTAAAATGTCATGGATTTGTCATGTAATTTAATTTCTTCCATTCGGATATATGTTAGGAATGAAGTCAGCTGAGGAGATTACAAAAGGAGTATTGATGCTATGGTCCCTGCGTATACTTCAATGGGAGGAATGAAATGCCAGTCTGCTGGCAGTGCACGCTGCGTCACAGCCTGGGGAGCGCCTGCTGCATCTGCTCGTCCCCAATGCCGGGGACCAGACGAATTGGACCAAGAGATGCCATGTGGACACCCCAAGAAACTGGGAGGTGCAGATGTTTATTCAGCTCCTGTACCGGGCTGTGTGAAGGCTCTCCCCAGGCAGCCTAGGGAGAGCTGCATGGAGGCACCTCACCGTCCCAGCCAAGCATCCCTGCTTGTAAGCTGCAAATGCTGGTTTAAAAAATGTTTGAAAGAATCAATAAAAGCATCTTATGGGTTTACTGGGTATTTTGGAAACTGTCACGTTCCTCCTATAAACTGTAGTTGTAGGTTCATGTTTTGTTCTGCCTTTGCATTTAAGACGAGACAGGCTAAGACTTGATGGTGGTTCTGTCGCCACTTGTAACATTTGAGGAAAACCCTGCATTGTTTCTTTGCCTTTAATGGGAATATTATTCACCTTGAAGCAATAGTAATAATCACTCCTTTCGAAATAGATGAGTACTGAAGTGACTTTATGGGAGGAATTAGAGCAGTGAAAATGCTGGTTTATATGTAACAAGGATCTGGTTCACAAAGGGGGTTCCTGTTGCCTTCATGCGTAGAAATTCTTGGCCAGATCTACGTTGCCATCAAGCCTGCGGGCAGCTGGGTGCGGTGCCTTCCATCAGCTGAGATCTGTATGGCACCAGAGGCAATTTTATCTTTTGGCTGCTAGGACTGGGAAGGAGGCTTAGTCCCCGCTCCTCCTCTGGCTTGTCTCAGCCTCAGAGAGCACATGGAATACTAGCTCTGCTTCACAGGAGAGCAGTCAGGTTTCTGAGCCACCCGGCAGAAACGTGCCTGGTGGGAGCCCTTGAGAAGTGGCTGGTGCTTCAGAGAATGAGGTTTGAGGCATAAGCACCCTGGGGAGGAAGGCACAGAGGAGCGAAGCAGGACACAACGCCGTGATTTGGGTGTATGGCTTGCCAGGAGCCCTGTCCTGCACCACCGCTGTGGGTGCCAATACTTGCAGTGGGTGCTGGGCTGGCCTTGAGCTGGGCCTTGCAAACCAGACCTCAGTGGGCACTGCGGGCTTCCCTGTTGTGTGGGGCTAATGCCAAGCACATGTGGAGGCAGCAGAAGAGGCAAATGCAACCGCCTTGGTTGCTCTTGGCAGGGGTGGCTTTGCAGGGACCCTACCTGGGGCAGTGCTGCGCATTCCTGGTGTTCCTGTGGAGAGCGGCTGCCCTCCGCCGGGGCTGGCTGATGCCCTGGAAGCACCTGTGCCAAACAATAGTTATTCCCTGTGAAATGCTCCATTGATGGTTTTCCAAGCCCGCGGCGTCTGGCAGAACAGCGTGCATGTTATTCCTCCGTGTGGGGAGCCTGGCAGCAAAGGACAGGTTGAGCAGACCAGGGTTGGTCCTGGAGAGACCTGCTTTGCTGTGGGTCAGAAAATACATGATTAAGGGGATGAGTATGGGTTAACGTGGACATGCGAGGACGCACTAAGTACTTAATCATAGCAGGAACAAGCAGTATCTCGGGGAGGGATTGACAAGTGTGCAGCGTTTTCTAGGGAAGACTCAAAGGAAGTTATTTGCTTTCCTGATGCACGGGAGAGGGGACAAATGTTGTGAAAGATGGGGACCCACAGTGGCTGAGACATGGCAGGAGGCTGCCAGACACAAGGCAGAGGATGAGCCAAGGACGTATATCTATTTATTTATGTTTGTAATGCAATTCAGTGTTTGGCTTAAAGTTGTGGGTTTTTTATAAGTAGCTTTAGTGGGCTTCACGTGAAGGCAGAATCTACTTGTTCATTGCAATCTCCTCCATGCCCGCTTGTTGCTCAACTTTCTTATTTTCTGGAGTCGCTGCTCCGTGGAGCTGGGGCTTGGGCACAACCCAGATGGGGGGGTTTAGAAGGTGGGAGTGGGCTGCAAAGGTGCAAAGTAGACCCTCCAGTGTGCATTGTATTTGGTAAGGCAAAATATGGGTTAGCCTTCTGGGACAGATTGTCATTTGCTGGGAATTGGTGTGGCTGCATTCATTCCAGTGCATCCTTACCTCTTTACACCAGATGGGGATCTGGATGTGATGGTCACACACCACATGTTTAGTTGGTGTAGCTGTAGCACTGTAACAATTAATTACTAGTTTATGACCCCTTGAGTTGTCCCAGCTCCTGGCTTTGACCCATCATGTTACTGCTCCTGGTGTTGGGGACCTGCTGGGGCAGCAGCGGGGACGTGTGGTCAAGGTCAGCTTCTGCAGCAGGAGAAGCTCCTGTGCCCCAGGAGCTGCTCAGTGCCCAGAGTGAGGGTATGGTACTTAAGGTAAGAAAAGGGTGACAGGAAAGGTCTATGCTTTCTGAGAACACCCAGCTGTGGGAGTCTTGCAACAGCAACCTCTGCTGAGGGCTGCTGGCAGAGCCCGTCTTAGGGGAAAGTGATTTCAGTGCCGTGGCTCCTGCCAAGTGGATGTGGTCACAGCTGACAACAACGGTGGCAGTCTTCCCCCAGACAAGTGTACAACCTTCAGTCAGAGGCGCCTCTTCACATGCTGGATGGCTGGTTGTGTGTGTGTGTGTACGCATGTGTTTATAATTTCTTTTTTTTCTCTCGTTAAAATATGTAGCAATTTTTATTCCTGAGAAGGTGAAAGACTGGAGCGTTGGTGCAGGTGACCTTGCATGACTGCACTGCGGGACCCAGGGCTAACCAGTCTCCCTAGTCCCTCGTCCCTCCCTCCCTCCTCCCTGCTTTTTCCTGCACAGCTCTTCTTGGGAAGAGGTTCTCATCTGTGCCAGAACGTGCAGGGATTTTGTGCTTGGGATGCATATCCCCCCTGGGATTTATTTAGGACTTGTTTTATTAGTGACCTAATCCATATCTGCATCCATTTCCTTGGCTGGTGGATGCACCAGCTAGGCCTCCCAGCTCAGCCGTGGTTTCTTCTCCCTGCAGCTCTGCTGTAGGAGACTGCTGGACAACTGGTGTGACCATCTGTGACCACCACAGCAGGTCTGTGTAGACCTTCTCCTGCTCCCTGTGTGTCAGACACAATGAGGAGTTGAGGGAATACTGTGGGAATGGGGATGAGAAGGACTCTTACCCACTGCCTATGGTCTTACTGTGCAATGGCCACGAAATAAGAAGAATCCTGTAGATACAGTGACATGCTTTCCATTGTGGGGTATGTACCCCTTGGCTTTCTTCTTGGGGAGCATACATTTTTTGAGCAATGCCACTGTGTGCATCACTGAAAGTAATACTTGCACAATCCTTTCCAGGAAGGGAAACTGAGTGCAGTTTGCCTGACAGAGCCCCGGCGGAGGAGGTTTATATATTAAGTACCTTTTAATTAAAGGTGAGGAAACCAAGATGTAGAGAGATTAAGGACCAGTTTTCTAAAGAAGCTCAGTGGCTAGTCAGGACTAGATTTTCAAAAGAGCTCAGCTCCTACTGAAGTAGTAAATGAACAACAGGATTTTCAAAGCACCCGATCACATTAGATGCTGAGCCCTTCCAGCTGGGCTGTAATTGCCGGTGGGAACTGTCCACCCCAGGCAAAGGGAGGGTGTTCCTCTCCCACTGTAGTTGGTAATGGAGTTGTTTACATCTGAACTAGCCCCTTGTGGTGTGGGGAGAAACAGGTGCTCAGGGCTGTGAGAGGTTTCACTGTATTTGTTTTGCATGGGGGAGGTGGATGCTGGATGCACTTGTTCCTCTGCGTTGGCCACAAAGGACCATGACTTCAGAGGTACTATATGGAGAGGCCATGTCTGTAGGGGAGGTGAACCCCCATCCTTTCTGTTGTGCTCTGTCAGCTCCAACATCATCTATGTTGAAGCTCCTAAGTGCTTAGTGAGCAAGAGGGCTGTGTGGGTAGTCGTAAGCAGATGCTTAAACCAAGCACCTGCAAAAGAAGACATTAAAATCATTGAAGACACTGTAATCTAGTTTGGTGCCTTTATTGAATTAGTACTGGAAATGTTTTCTGTTTTCCCTGAAAGCCATTGAATTCTATGAAAAATAAAAGGCCATGAAATGGTTTGTAAGCAGTATGCTGGATTATTGCCGTTAAAAAAACTGAATCTGAAGAACAGAATGTGACTAAGACATCACAAAAGCTTTTCTTCTCCAGTAGTTACCTAGTTTTGAGCAGAGACCCCAGTGCGGCAGAACTGCCCAAGGAAGGAAGGAGGAACATGGTGTTGTATTCTCCCTTTATATTCTAGAAAAAAAATATGTAGGAAATTAAAGAAGATGTATTTTCCTGCGGAGATGCTTAAACCCATGCGGTGTATGCACGAAAGGCTGCTGCAGGAAGCTCCATGTCAAAGGGGAATGACAAATAAGGAAAATTTTGCCGTTATGCTCAGAACTTGCATCCATGTCCTGCGTTTATTGCAGGGTGGTAGGGGGACGTGGTCGTCCCTGCCTCTGCCTCGCCTCCATCCTTCAGAGCAGCCGTGTGGCATGCGGCTGACCTGCGTGAGGATGGGCCGCTCATCATGGTGCAGCTCGGATAACTCCATCGGGCCTGATGGCGCTGCCCCAGCAGTGGGGAGCAAAGTTCCCTGTCTTAATTCTTGTGGCCCTTTCCTGTGGCTCTGCGGTGGACTCTGCCAGCTGCAGCCGTCCTTGCTTGATGTGGCTGCCTTCAGATGGCTTCCATCAGCTCCGCTAATGAGCGGTGCAGCATTTTTATTAAAAAGCACATGAAAGATGTCCACGGAAGTTGCTGATTTCCCTCCCTGACCTTTTCTAAAATCATAAAATGAAGTCTTGGGTTGTCTGTCATGGCACAGATGCCAGCAGTAGTTCTGCTGTGCAGCTCCAGTGTGGACACACACCCAGCACTTTTGAGAGGGTATTTTTTTCTTTTTTTTTTTTTTTCTTTTCTGTGTATACCTCCTAAATAATATGAAATTGAGGAAAACACAGTACAGAGGAAACCTGCGTTATTCTCCTAGTTTCCATCCTGCTGGACATCTTGCGCTGCATTGTACAACTGTGGAGCAGTGTGTGTGGCCTGCAGCTTTGCAGCATGCAAGTCATCACCAGTCCAAGTGCGGAAAACTTCTCCTGCTCTGGAAATTGGTTCCCTCGAGTGGAAGCGGGTAGGACTGTCTCCACTAGCAGATCATCCTTTGACAGGGACATGGCGCTCACATAGTTAATGAGGCAAACTGAAAAACAGAGCTGCCTCGTTCCATCCAGATAGCTCTTGATGCCACTTTGCGTAGTAGGGTGTTGTAGCTGTGAGAAACGGCATCATCGCCCCTCAATTTTCAACCAAGAAGGAAAAGTACGTGGTACTTGTGGAAGGATAGTTTTTGGGGTTTCACAGGACCACAGCAGACGGGGTATGGGTGAAGCGATGTCCGGACAAGCAGAGCTCCTCCGGTGGAAAGCACGGCCATGATGTGCTGCTGAAGAAGAGCTGCCGTGTTCGACCGTCCACAGCCAGCCCAAGGCCAGGGAAGCCGAGGTAACCCGCCGGATTGTTTGCCGTATGTTTCAAACTAATACTTTTTTGGCTGCCTCCAAGAATTGCCTGGTCTGACCTCACTGCGGCGAGGAGCAATGCCACCTTCACTGCACAGCAGCGTCCAGCTGGGGGTGAGCACAACATGCCAGCCCCCCACGGTGCCCTGCCCCGGAGAGGGGGGACCTTTTCCCTGTATTGCATGATGCACAAAAAACCTCACTGAAGAAACGATTTTATTTTTTTTTTATAATTTCTGTTGTACTATCTGGAGGTGATGTATCTCCCCAAGGCACTATGTTACAGCTGAAAGCATTGCTGTTTTGAGGGGTACGGTACTATAGATTGCTGCTGCTGAAGGTCCTGCTGAACAGGCTGGTTTGACTGGGATAACCCACATCTCTGGGTAGGCGACGGAATGAGCTAGATGGTGATCTCAGCAAATCCTCCAAAGAGTGGATGGGGCAAGGAAATAAGGAAATTCTCCAACTAATTAGAAGTTAATAGCAAGTTATTGCAGATTTGTCAGAAGCAAGATCAGGAAGGAAAGCCTTTTTCATGCCCCCCCCCCCCCAACTCACAGATGCCAACCTTTTATTTTATGCAGGTGCACAACCAGGTGGAGCCCGGCGCAAACGGGTGGAAGGGATCTGAACCCCCCAAAATGGGGCTGGGTTAAAGAAAACACCAATACAACAGTATTTCCCTTTGTATTTAGAGACCAGCTTCTTCTGCAGGGCAGATCTTAAGCTGGCTTGCAGAGTCACTTGATCAGGTTCAGCGGTGTGATACCGTTTTCATCAGTCTGGATTAGGAGGTGGGGGAAGCAGAGGACCTGAGTTAGCCCGTGCGGGGTGATAGCCGGCAACCTACCTTGGAGGTTGGCTACCTGAACCGCTGTGGCCAAGTGGCCAGTGGAGCACAGTGCGTGCTGGTGGGACGAGGCTTACCATAGGAGAGCGGAGGACGTGTATGTGGGCAGCTGGAGTGGCAGGAGGAGACCACAGGGAATCTGCCTCCTTGGGGGAAAGGAACCTGGTCAAACTAGTGATGGGCTTGTGCAAAATCACTCCCAGGTCCATTCCACCCAGGTTTTTAGGGAGAGTATTTGAACGTGCATGTAGGGACTCTTAGAAAGACAGAAGTGAAAGCAATGGTGTAGTCATGAAATTATGGACTCCTTTTCCTTGTACCTTGTGACGGATAGGCTTCTTGTTGGGTATGTTGGGTTCACAGATACAGACAATAATCATGTTTCCCAACGAGGAGGGCATTGCATTTTTTAAATTTTTTTTTTCATTATTATATTACATCTTTCAAATATCACAGCAGTAAGATTTTAAACAATTAATATGTCAAGCAAATCAATAGGAACAGTTTTCATCACTCTGGATTAGGAGATGAGCTAAATGGGGGACCTGAGGGAGAGCAGGACAGATGCTGTTTGGTTATTCACAGCACTGCTGTTGGAAGGATGGCTAGATGTACAGCTGCAGCGTGCTTTAGGAGTAGATCCAGCACTCAGGATCTGGCCTTTCTGAAGGTGGGTGGAAGCCCCGCTGCAGCCAAAAGCTGCCCAGCACCATGGCCGTACCTGCAGCACGCAGCTGGGACTTGTGCCACCCTGGCTGTGCTGTTGAACGTAACTAATTAATTTCTGTTTAAAGTACCTGTAGCCAGAGTGGTAACATCTGGAAAACACACAGAGTAACGCTGGGAAAGGCTGAAAATCCCTTTGTTACTGCCTGCTCTTGCCTTTACGTGCGGAGGGAGAGGACAACTTGCTGGCTTCAAGTATTAAGGATGCGCTCGCTCTTCTGCATAGAAAACTGCTTGTTGGGGGGTGTCAGAATCAGAGTCGTCGGCGAAAGCTCGTCTCCAGTCCGCTCACCACCCCTCTGCCTGCAGCTGTGGGTGCTGCTGCTGGAGGAGAGCTGCTCTGGGATGGTTTTACGCCAGACGTGTTAGCGTGGGCCAAACCAGTCTGACGGGCTGTGGTGCGTAAAGGCAGATCCTGCTCTTGCTCTGTCCCCTTTGCTCTGATTCAGACCGGGCCCTCCAGTCCACAGAGCAGAACCGGTAGCCACCGCCTTTCCAGGTACCCTCTAAACCAAGTAGGTGGCCACCGCAGCCTTGTTAACCTCTCTGCTCTGCCTGCCACGGCTTGTGCTGTCTCTGCAGCATCCCCAGGTCTCCAGCAGTGCCACAGCTTCTGTGTGCCTGGTCTTGCTTTCCTCCATTGCGCCGTGACCCGAAGGGGAGCAGAGTACAGCTCTGTGCTTTTTTAAAAGTGCTTTTTAGCATGAAACATATACCCATTTTCTTGTTCTCCAGGGCTAGATACTGTGCACAGTCCTCGCCTGCGTGATAGCTGCAGTTACGGAAAGGGTTCTCAGGCTGAACTCGTAACCCAAAGCTCTTGTGGGTGTAGGACAGGCTTGTGTGAATTGGAGCACGCAGCAGCGTCAGCGTCCAGCTTCCTGCTCTCCAGCGGTTATTTGTCTTTGCTTTATATACAATCACTGGCTGAACATTCTTTTTCAGGTTTTAAATTAGGGAGGATTTCTGAACGTAGTGTGTGTTTTGAAGGCAGAGCTGACGCATCCAAGAGTTAAATGATGCCTGGAGTATTGAAGCACTGAGAATTTTCCATAGAAAATAAGGGAGCAGTTATCGCAAAAATAGCTGTTATTGAAAACAGTCACAAAGCAAACTGTCAGGAGATTTTTTTTTTTTTTTTTTTTTTTTTTTTTTTTTTTTTGTATCTGATAAGGAGAGTAAGAAGATAAAATGTTAGATCCAGGCAGTGAAATCTTAGCTTAGTTTAAGCTAAGAGGGATTTTTGCTGTTCTCTTCTCAATGAGCAGGATTTCAGTTCTCTACTTGGACTTTTTACAGATTTCCAGGCTTGGTTATAACTTAAGGGCCACTTCCCATCTTGCATAAGACCAGTCATAACTTCACGGAGCAGTTCCTGTGTCTGTGTGAGCTGGGCGGCATCTTGCAGGAAGAGGTCCCATTCGGCGACGAGCCTGACTTGCAATCCCATGCAGGGAAAATTCCCAGTGACATCAAAAGGAAGTATATGGAGAGCAGGGAACACAGCATTAAACCCAAGAGATTATAATTCTTTATGTAAATCTGTTCTGATGAGCCACTTAAACACCTAAAAGCAACAAGCTGGCTAAATAGTCTTTTTGCATATTGCATTTGTTTATCTTGTAGGTGGCTCACCAGTTTGGAAGGAGGGCCGTGTTTCAAACTAATTTGTGTAAGAGCCTAAGGTTGCTCCAGTTGCTGCCTACCCTCTCCTCACCTTTTGTCATCTTAGATGGCAGTTTAATTGGGTCAGGAACAATATTTTTGTCTCAGCTGGGGAAACAGTGAGCTCAAGCAGCAACAGCAGCCATAATGAAAAGCCAAATTAATTCCTGATGAATCTGCATCACTTTGCATCAGTTGTGGTCTGGCAGTTTGGTTCTCGCGGAGCACAAATAACACATACGGATGAGTAAAGCTGCTCAGCTGCAAGTTGCTTTGGAGGTTTTTCAGCCTTGAGCTCCTGGGAACACGAGCATCGCTTGTCCTGCTTGCAGGGTTGTACCCCTCCTTCAGTGAATGCACACAGAGAGTTTCGAGCTCTCTAGATGGAAAAATGCTCTTGTGAGTGCCACGGGTTGTGGTAGTCACCGGCAGGGCAGCACAGCACCTGGAGCAAGATTCGGTGGAGCCAAGGTAGCGCGGAAGAGTGAACAGTGTCTTGCTGAGAGCTCGGTCTCGTGTCGCGCGTTGAGAGGTTTTGCAGTGTTCTGTGCTGGGAGAGGCACGGCCGAACAGCTTGGCGTCGGGCCTGTGCTCTGCTTCAGCAGGCAGAAAGTAACGGCAGGGTGACCACTGCAGGCTACTCGATTTCTTTAAATAGCGGTAATACGGCAATAGGATTTTAGGGTTACGTTTATAAAGGATATAACCAATGCAACCTGGTTGGACATCTTCAGGTGCTGCTAGAAAAACACAATACCTCGCCACTGAAGAGAGTTCACGGGCGTAAGCGTGTGGTGGGCAGAGCTCAGTATTTGTATGCAATATTCTTAATACTAGAAGAACAGGTTTACTTAAAAGGGCTTTTATTACCCCTTTCTAGTTGCGCTCAGTTTTCGTTTCCACAGCAATTTTTTAACCACAGGTTTGTATTTTTGCTGCATGAATAGCTAAATAAAAGAATGCCAAAAGCCTAACTTTAAGTTGTTATTCTGATTTCTGTCCAAAAAGTAATTGTTTACTTTACCATTGCAAATATGTACACATGGCACCAGCAGCTGGCTGAAATTATTTTGGGCCAGATTCTGCTTTCATTGAAAGTGGTGTAATTTCAAAATAGTCCCTTTGTCTGGATTCTCATTGGCAAAGGCTCCGAACCCGCGAGGGTTGTGGGTATGTGTGTTGTGTGTGTATATAAAAATTTTTGTGTTAGTGTATGGTAAACTGGCAAAATATTTCATTCACGCTTTAAAATGGGTTTGTCAGGATTTTTCTGGTATTTTATTGAAAAATAGAACAAAATAAAAGCCCCGTAGTCAGACACAAAAAAACCCCCCTTCTGTCTTCTCTTTGGCCCAAATGCCTGGATCCAAACAGGTTTGATTTTTGGGCTGCCAAGGAATGTCAGAAAGTTTACAGGATTTATCTAATGGAGCAGCTGGGACACAGCACACGTACTCTGCACACAGGGCATATAGGAAGGAACTGCGTGAAAATTGAAATACTTTTCTTGCACTTCTCTTCCACAGGGTAGAAACAAAATGATTGTACTTAGTTGTGATGGGGATGAGGAAATGCATTCCCTGAGTGAAAGCTGGTGTTGGATCCCGAGTACTCCAGAATAGCAGTTTTGTTTTTTTCTGGCTTACTGGGAATGCTTTTTGCCTGAGCACATTTACATGTGTGCCAGGTGTTACTCTTAGAACCCAGGTGTATTCCAGAGTTGGATAAATGGTGCTGTAGTAGTTACTATCTGAGATAAACTGTGTGGGTGCCACAGCTGGCCACAAGTGCTAGTCCTGTTGCCTTCAAAGGAGACTGTATTTCTTAGAAGACCAGACAAGAATACAGGGAGTGTACATTTACAGTGCTTATTTTTTGATTTTTCCTCAAGGTGCCTAGAGTTTTCATTGATTTATGCATTGGTGGAAGCGCGGGATGGTGTGGTCAGGTTTTCCAGTGCTGTTCTTGCAGTTTTGAGGCTGCAGGTCTGGAAACTTCAACCACGGCAGCGCGGAGCAGAGGCAGTCAGCGAT
This sequence comes from Aviceda cuculoides, assembly GCA_035590195.1. NCBI lineage: Eukaryota > Metazoa > Chordata > Aves > Accipitriformes > Accipitridae > Aviceda > Aviceda cuculoides. Next base: position 52,265,559 of record JAVJGG010000001.1, read on the forward strand.
CGTCACCCGGGCCGGGCGTTGGAGCTGGCTGGGCTGCGATACCCGACTTGCAGCTCATAGCATCCAGCAATGCCTTACAGCAGAGCCCTCCTAACGCATTAGCTTTTAAAGCTCTTTTCAGAGCCTAAAGGATTGTTAATCTCTGAAGGCAACAAAACTAGTGTGGAAATTAGTTATGCAAACAGAGTTAAGGAGAGGGTCAAACTATGGGAAAGAAATTGAGAGAAGTACACCTTCCCTGGATGGTGTCAGGGCATGAGGTTGTATTGCAAGTATATCCTGTGTTTTTATAGTTTTCAGCATAAACTTACGACTTTTTGAAACATCCTATAGAACTCTCAGTGATCCTGAATAACTAAATAATCTTCAAAGGAACATAGTGTGTCTCCTCTCAAACTCAGTTTGGCAGAAAAGCTCTGCTTGAAGAAATACTAATAAAATGGTGCATGATTCACATAGGCTTTGTGAAGCTTAATTGAATTGATTCAGGTTTATAAAGAACTTTGATCCAAGAATGAAAGGCATTCACCAGATGTGGACAATTTCAAGTGACAGTTATCCTTTATTTGGAGGTACTCCCTTGTTTTGCTGTAATTAATTTGTATCCTTCATACACAAGCAGTGATGGGGATGATTTTTCCTAGTTCACAAGTGACTGCCGTTGAGTTGAGGCTCTTGGGGTGAGTCTGGAACGAGTGTCTGCCCTTGCTGCGCCTTATCCCCTACACCCACACCGTCTGCTCGCCCGGGCTCACTGAGCATGTTAAAGCTTGACATCACCGTTCAGTCCCATCCTGATTTTGCAATAATAAAAAGCAGAATTTGGAGAGCGAGCTGCCAGTTTTAATAAGCACTGAAACACACCCAGCCAAGTTTACTTTATTGTTCTTGGGATACACAAAAAAAATTTGTTTGTACAATAACATATTTTGGAGGGTTTGGCTGACTCCAGCCTTTCCTGCCTCCCCCTTTGTTTTCCGGATGCATCAGCAGATGTCCATGAAAGTGCTAAATCTGCACCCTGCCTGACCTTTACCACTGAGGAAGGTAAATCACTTCTGGCAGGAGGCTTCCCAGAATATCTCCAGAATGATACACCAATTGCTATTGTAAACAAATCTAATTAAAGAGGAATCTTAAGAAGGTTTGGGTGCCTTTTTTTTTTTTTTTTTTTTTTGGTCCTGATAATGTTTTAATTGTAACCTACATCATTGCAGTGCCTATGTGGAGTTTTACACTTTGGTGCTTTCTCAAGAGGTGAAAAATTTACTAATGATTGAATTTTAGGGTTTTGGGTTGTTGTTCCTTTTAAAGACAGTTTTTTGGGGGGGCAGAGAATAACTTAAGAGATTAGGCCACCAAAATGAGAAATAATATTAGAAATATTAAGTCTGCATTTGGCACATGTGGTAGTCGTAGATGACTCTGGGGTCTCCTAACCTGGTCCCTGGTGCTTTGGGGCCAAGAGGAACTTTAGCTGGAAGAAGTCGAGGATGGGAGCAGTTACGCAAGCATCCAGCCTTAAAACAGTGAATGTCGAGTCTCCGTCTGGATCCATCTTGTCAGATGGATCTTCTGCTCTTGTTGTATGGCCATGGGTCATTTTTCCGTCAGTCCTATCATTCTTATTAACAATTTGGCCACTACTTCATCAGCAATTAAGAAAACTCTCTAGGATCTAAAGATAGGTTCCTAAATCTATATGTGATCACCTAAATAAGCATATTCCTTTCCCAAGGGCATGTCTTTAGGTTCTTAAGTACAAAGCTGGTCAGCAGCCGACTTTGAAAGCTGGGCTTAGCCCTCCTTTGAGGAAGTCCTGGACCTGGTCCTAGAGCCTGGACCAAGTTCAAGTGAGTTTTGCAAAGTTCCTCTGAGCAGGGAGAGAGGGGGAGCCCCAAGTCTGCAGGTCCCATCTTCTGCAAGTGGGACCCTGGGAGTCGCTGTGCTGATCTCCAAAAGGGTTCATCTGGAATACTTTACAAGTCAAATTTTCCAATGCATGTGTGAATGCAGGTTTATAAAGTGAATTACAGCAGAGTGAGTTGTTTTATGTAAGGGTAGGGAACGGTGTTCATCTGAAGTGTGGGTTGGGAAAATGACCAGGATGGGGAACACTTCCTGCTGACTTCATGGGAGTTTTTGGTATATACTGGTTGCCAGATATCTTTTGACCCTAAGAAATGTAATCAAATTATTCTATTGAATTTTTTTTTTTTTTTTTTAAATCCACTCTTTTTAAATTGTGACATATACATATTAGCAACCTGAACCTCAGCGTAACTATGAGACTTTCTACTTTGGCTTAAAACAACTCATACAGGAAACTAATACCAACGCCCGTTTCAACAGATGTCGTGTGCCAGGAAATCAGTATAATACATTTCCAAATAAGACCCACGTTCTGCATGAGAGCTGAGTAATGAAGTCATGACTTAACACACAGATAGTGTCAGAACCCTTCAAAAGTGTGAGTTTTATTTGCCATGGGGAAGAGCAGCACATGCAGGTACGTGCATGGAGGGTGTTGAAGATGATGGACTTCGTGTTTGGTGCCCACCTCCCCTCAACGCTGTGTCACATCGCTCCCACAACTGGTACGGGACCGAGAAGGAAGGGTCTATAGGCACACGGGTGCTTTGCATGTCCCTTCTCCTGGATGAGCTTGGCAGTGGCTCTGCAAAGCGGGAGCTCGTTGAGGAAATGTAGTAATCGCTTCTGTGAAAGACAAGCTGCGCTAGAGGACTTTGGGGAAAAGGAAGTGAAAGCTTTGAATTGCAAACTGAGGGGGATAAAGATGTCAGGGTGCGGTATGGTGGTTGGAAATTTGGGGTGCGACAGGCGCCTTGTTTTTGCTTTGCAAGGGTGGGGGTCAGTAAGGGGAACGCTTCCTGGGCATGTCGAGGCGTCTGTGTGGTTTTGGCTCCGGATTCCCTCTTATGGAGCAGCCGAGACAGGGGAGATACGATCAAGATGCTGTGCTTTTTTTTAGTTGGTAAGACTGGCCAAGTTTATTAAGATAAATATACATGAAATTTGCATAACTGGCAAAAGAAGACTGTTTACTGAATCCTGAGAAAATTGCCTGTCTTTTTATTAGTATTGCATTAAAATAACTGAACTCACAGCCGGAGCTCCCTCCAGGTTAGTTTTGGTGTACAGGATGGGTCCCTCCCCATGCTGAGCCCCACCTTGGGATCCCTCTGGGCGTCCTCCTTGCGTTGCCCTTTTTCCAGAGGCAGAGGATCACTGAGCCTAGCTGCAAACCTAGAATGTCAGAGAACCCTAAAAATGCAAAGAGTGGCTGTATGCAGGTTGCAGAGTCATAGATGAGGATTATGGCGCTTGTTTTACTGCTGCGTTTTGGGGGTGAGTTTGCACCCCGTTGCTGCTGCTGTGCCTCCGTGTCGGGAGCTGCGCTGACGCCTGCCTGTGCAGCCACCTGAATGCTGGTGCTGCTTGTGCTCCAGTCACTGGTGGTGCCATTTGTTTCCAGAGGCACAATGTCTGCTTTGCTGTCACACGCTTGGCGGTTTGTTTTTTTTTTTCACAACTTGCACGATCAGTATCTAGTGTGTCTTTTTGGACAGAGATTCACCTGATAAATAGGTGCTGCAAGAGCTTGGCTGATGGAGGTTGTATTGAGAAATTAGAAAGAGGAGCATGCTGAAATGGATTCCCATCTTTAAAATACTTTAGATTTGAGGTGGGATGGGTGGTTGTCCCATCTGTATGTACCAATAATGAGACTAAAATTTCAGTGAGACTGTCAGACTTCAGTAAGAACAAAAGTAAGCTAAATACTGGTAAATATATCTCCCTTAAGACTGTGTTGAAATGAAGTGACAATAAAGACAATATAAATTAGTTTTAAAATCTGCTTGGTAATGCCATTAGGAGTGTCTTCTGATTCTGGAAGAAATCACAGTTGTCTTGTGTCCTGACCTCATTTATATCCTGTGTCCCCAAGGACATTTGCCATTTTAGTAATTTTTACTGAGGTATCATCAGAAATGGTCCCTAACATACCCGAGATGTGGAAGCAAGGAGCATCCTGTGCTCTGACATGTTTACATGCAGAATATCTACAGTTGTTCCTTGTACGGTACAGGAACCGCCATGGCCGCCAGTGTGGAGTCAAACTCTGTGAGCTTGTTATGTTTGATTGAATAGCACAAGGTGGGGAGGAGTTTTTGTTTTAATAATGAAAAGAATGGTCTTGATCAATGTTAATATCTGTGCCTTATTCATAATTCTCTAGTATTTGTCCCTTAACTGCCTTTGCCAAGCGCCCGCATAGGTGTTTGGTACAGAAGCCAGCCATCTCCCTCCCTGGACAGCTCTGGGGAGCCAGAGGTCTTTATACCTCTCGGGGCAGAAAATGGCCACGGCGGAGCTTGTGTATGGAAAGCTGCAACGGAAGAAAATCCTGGGATGGAATAGAGTGATGAAGCTTTAAACATACCTAAACGGGGAAATGGCATGACTTAGATGACAAGAGACTATAATTAATTAAACCCACTTAAGCAGACTTCATGGGGTTCTGATGACAGCATTGCAGCCAGGAGAAGAAAGGACCCACGGCTTGAGATGGTATGTGTAAAACCCCGATATGTGTATCGAGATTTATTAATGGCTTTGCTGTGTTGTGTTGGATGTTTTGATGGATATCACGAGGTCCTAATTGGTAAAACATGTTTTATTAAAATAGCCCTCTGCCCTCATGCTTGGCTCTTTGCAGAGACAGTGTTTGTCAGAGAAGATGGGAAGCTCAGGAACGCTGAAATCCCTGCAGGACTACGCCCGGATTTCACTGGCGTGAGGTTCACATGGGTGTATCTGCGAGGAGCTCAGGTCCAGCTGGACTCCAGGCTGCAGTCCTGGCCTGCCGCTGCGCCGCTCGCCCCGCTTCGTTTGCAAGCCACAGGCTGCCTTAACTAATAGGCTGTGAAAGCTCCACCGGGTTTTTCTCACACTTGCCAAGTCACGTCCTTCGCGGCAGGGCTGGCAGCGCCGGGAGGTGCAGCAGGTACCCAGGCAGGGGATGGAGCCCTGGCGTTCAGCTATGCCAGGAGCTGCCGTATCCCTCAAAAGCACTAATGACCTTGTCTCTGCCTGGTCCTGCTCGACTGGCAGAATAAGCGTCTTCCAGGGTACCTGGGGTAACAGTGCAGGCTGGGGCCTTCTTTGCTCTTTGTATTTTTAAAGGGTGTTCTGGAGGTCCTCAGCCTCTTGCCCTTTAGGCATCCCGTAATCACGGTTTAAGTGTGCCAGCAGTCATGCTGGCTGCTGGTGGTCTGTGGTGGGGAAGGGAAAACAATGTCAGATTTAGAGATTCAAATGCAATTCTGTTGTTTGTTATTTCTCCTAAAAGTATTTTTTCTAGTGCAGCAGTTGCCTTTATCCTAACAGACATAAATACTCATGATCCTGCTTTTGGAGTGGTTTGTAGCAGTGTGTCACAGCTCGGATTTGGTGCTTTTTGGCATAAAGATGTTTTCTTGGTGTTTTTTTTTTTTTTTTTTTTTTTTTCAGGATGTCAGAGAAGGGGACCGAAGAAATGAGTTGTCTGGGAAGCTCAGGGAAGATGTTCCCTGCAGAAGCTAGAGCTGGCAGAGATATGGTGCGGATAAAGCCCAGCACAAGCCCAGACAAGTTGGGCAGGGTTTTATAGCACTTCCCAAACCTCCAAGTTTTTGAGCTTCCTTTGATTTTGAGCCAAAATCCCAGGAATTTCCAGCACTCAACATTGAGTAAATACTTCTGTCATCCAAATCTGGGAATTGGCCTGAAATGCAGCTGGGTAAGGCAAACAGCCCAACACTTGTTGGTCTCTTAATACCAGGGGCAACTACTTAAAAGGTCAATGAAGAATAATCACTAATCTGAACAGTGAATTTAACTTTCTCTAGCATGAATACCTACTAGCTTTCAAAAGCATGGTTGATCGCCAAAGACTTCTGGTAAAGCTTCACATTTGAATCTGGGGTGTTTTTTTCCAAAGCAGAATCGAGTTAGATAATTGCCTAGGTCTAGGCAGTACTTGGATATTTATACTGATTTAAGAATTAGCTTGAAAATTGTCATATGTGCCAAGTTAAGTGGCAGCAAGGACTGACTACATAAGAGATATCTGAGCTCTATTTCACAGTCAAGATTTTTCTTTCTCTGTTTTCCTTCAAGAAATAAGGCTCAATAACATCAAAACAACACGTCCTTAGGTCCAGCCCTCAGCTGGAAGAAGTCACCGTAGATGTCATCGAAGCCACATTCACCAATGCTGCGCAAGGATCTTGGTTCCGCAGATCTGTAGACCAGGCAGCACTTATTTCAACTTAATTAGCAAGAAAGGTCTGGAATGGTTAATTGAAATTATTTAGCCATAATGTTTTGCCCTTCTGCTCCTCTCCCTGGCATAATGTTTTCTAAATTGAATTCCTTTAACAGAATCCAATATGCAGCAAAACTGTTGTTCCAGAGAAATGTAACATTTCGAGTCTGGCAGTAGCTCCCAGCAACCCCTTTTCTGTCCCCATCCTCTGCCCAGCATCAGCAGGAGCCAGGCACCACAGAAGTGAGCTTTCTTCAGACCAGGTCCATGGGGCAGCGATGACACTGGGCTGACACAGGCAGCACGGCTGCGAGGAAGGCTCAGCACCAGGGCCTCCCCTTGGGCAATGACATCTTTCTTCCCACACTGGAAGGCCAGGGAAAATCCATGCTTAACCAAGCCACAAGTCCCTTGTCTGACTTTTTTTTTTCCTGCATGCAGTTTATGAAGAATTATGGCGACATTGCAAATAACTGGAAAAAACCTGATTTTACATAGGCCAGTAGACCTTGAGCACTGTCTGAAACAACAGGCATTTTTACCCCTAGGGGTGGTTTCTGCACATAGGGTAAAAGCAGAGGCAGCAAAGAGCACATTCCTGCAACAGCAGAGGGTCTGGCAAGCACTTTTCCAAGAAGTCAATCTGCAACACCAGCAAGCAGCTCCCAGCGACGGCACAGGGATGGTCACCTTCCAGGCGTATAGAAACACAACCCTCAAAGAAAGCACGAGGCATTGCTCGACACAACGCTGAATTTTGCAGAGAAACCATTTAATGTATCATGCCCCAAAGCAGAGGTCACTGTATTCGGGGAGATGGCCCCTCTGTAACAGCAGGTGCCACGCGGCTGGGTCTGCTGCTATGGGAGAGCTGGAGCGCCGTGCCCGGAGGTCTCCGTGTCCCGGGAGGTGCCCAGCACAGCAGCAGGTGAGGCTGTTAGTTGTATCAGAGATACACGTACTGAGCAGCCAGACCACTGAATTCAGAGCACACCCAGCCCGTGGGTTTAACACCACCTTTACCAGCAGATACACTGCATGGAGAGGCAAGGATGGAAAGTTTGCAGGTCATTTGGTATTCTTTTCCCTTCTCTGCAATAGGTTAAAGAAATTTGCGACAGTACTTTTACAGCAAAAAAAAAATTTAACTAAAAATATGTATCTGCCCAAACAATTGAGTATGTTTTCCAGGCTAGTTTTACAGAAGCAGCTTGGTCCTCTTAAAAAACAGTATTATACCAGACTCTTTCTTTATCTCCCCCAATGTCTTCACATGTTTGGCCCCAAATCACTGGCTTTCTATTCTATTTGTCTTCAAATGATAGCGGGAGGGTCTCCTCTCACAAGCTCACATAGACCCTGCACGGCAGCACCCTCGGTAGTTGTTAATGACGGGGTGAGGTTTTCAGGTGCCCACAGGCAAGTCAGGAGCGCGAAGAACCACACAATCCACTGGGAAGTTTTATTCTCATTTTAATGATGGGAAACTGAGGCAAAGAGATATCATCCAGCTACTGAGCAGATGGGCTGCGCAGAGGGTTGGGTGGGGGGATCCGCACCGCTCCTGCGGTCCTGCAAAGCCTTCACCTGGGGTAAGAGGCAAGGCAGGGGACTGCTCATCCCCAGCAAACGCACCAACCCCCGGGCAGAGCAGGGCACATTCATGTCTCATAGCCGAGCAATTTAGCAACATTTGAGTTCAAGAAGAGGGTTTATACCCAAATGAAATGCAGGGATAGCTTAGGCAGAAAGTGCATCAGCACAAAGTTGCCTAAATTAGGTTTTGTCTCCCATTTAAAACCAGCAGCTTGGCAACTGCCCACTCCAGTCCCTGTGTGGACATTGGGTGCTGATGCTGAGCATCACATACCTGCCCACTGAGTCATCAACTCCTGCTCTTTCTCCACCCTGAGGTGTATAGCTCCAGCATCCCATCGGGTACCCAACCTGACCCACTCTCCCCAGAAGAGCTGCAGCTGCTCCGGGGGATTTGCACTGTGGGCAGAAAAGTGGCTCCCTGCCACAGCAGGAGGGAAAACGTGAACGATCATCAGCAAAACAAAAATGCTTTTACACTACAAAAGTTCCTGAACTTCCTCCAATTCAAGTCTGTGTCAAAGGGATGTTCACAATATAAATGAGAATATTCTCCCCAATCTTTTTTTACTCACTTATACAGTCATTTTGCTAAAGTTGCAGGCCATGTTTGCTGTTCACAAGTGCCCAAGCAATTTATTCCAGCTATTTTCCTCCAACAGCTGCACAACTAGAGAGAAGTTCTCTTCCCAGCAGAGGCAGAAAAGGATATTCTTCTTATTATGTCTGGGTAAAGCTTATCTGCTGTTTAGAATTATATTTACAGAGCACAACAAAGACAAAGCCAAGTGCACTAATTGCTGTTGCTCAGGTGGAATATTTTCTGCCCACCGAGCCCTGCATCAGTGGGGCTTTATGCTTATCTAGTATGAGTGAGCCACACAAAAGGCTTTTATTATTTACCCATCACTGCTATTTCATTGCTGCTATATTTTCTGAAAGAAGGAAGAAAAACCTCAATGATTTCTTGCATGTTGTTCTGCTTTTCAAGCAAGGATTGCTGACTTTTTTTTTTTTTAAGCTTATTACACATCACAGAAAAATACATCACCATTTAAATCAACCTCATTCTGAAAACACAGATGGAGGACCCTTCAGAGGACAGGGGAAGCACTCGAGAATCAGATGCTTTATGTCCTCAACATGGTGGGCTCCAGACCCCCACCTTCCTGGGCTCTCAAGGGATTAGCACGATGCAGTAAGCAACCCCCCCAGCAGAGACAACTTCTAGCCCCCAAGATCTTTATATTTTCCATCTTATCAACTCCACAAATGCTCATCTTACCTCTGATTCCAGCTTATTTAGCTAGAGAGCATCCCAGTGACCCTGTGTCCATGCAGCAGAGCCCAGGGCAAGCACCAGCACGCAGCTCCCCAGCACTGGCCTTTTAAAGCATCCCCAGAAGGGCGGCAGCAGCATGGGATGGGAATTAATTGTTCTGTAAAGAGGGTCAGCTGGTAATGCTTACCCTTTCCCGCCTTTCTTTGGGGAAGGGAAAAACATCCCAAATGCAAAATGCAGCTATAGATCCTTTGATGTCTCCACAGCTCCCTGTTCCTTCTCCCCAGTCACCTCCTTAAAATTAACTCAGCCCAAAACACACTTGGCTCTGCCAGAGCTTAGAGGCATTTTATGCCTTTTGCAAACCCACCCTCAGTGGTTAACTGGCTGCATAGGATCCATATGTGTCCAATGCTTTCTATTCCTACAGCAGTATTAAAGACTTCTGCAGCCAGAAAAGTTGGCAAACGGATCCCTCTTAAAATAGCCAGCCCTTTCCCTAATGTAATCTCTTGTCATTCTTGTTAGATAGCAGAGCTCCAAGTATTTAAACAAAGTCTTGGCTTACTGTGCCGATGCCCTGCTCCTGCTAGGTCAGCTGGGGAAGTTTGCTGTAATGATGAATTTAGTCCCAGCCAAACATCAGGCTGTGATGGTTTAATAAGAGCATTGGCAGCCCTGGGGCATAAACCCCCTGGTCCCAGCAGGTCCAGGGAGGGGGCAAGGGCAAGGGCAAGGGCAAGGGCAAGGGCCTTCATCTTAGGTACCTGAAAACTCTTCAGGCCTCCAAGAGAAAGGATGGCGAAGAGCTGCTTAACAATCCCCAACTGTTTTGGCCACCTTTGCTAGTGCTGAGCGCGTGCTGATCAGGGTGTAAGGTGGTCAGGACCTTCTCATTGCCTGGGTTTCCTTCCTTGCAGTTCCCCACCCATCCCAGAGGGGCCGGGGAGCATTTATTCACTATAAATACAAACTTTCTGGGCACGGGAGCATTTCCTTGCTGCAAGGGCTGCTGAGGTCCCTTTGATGCTGCGGTAAGAGCAGAGGTAACCGACGGGCTCGGCTCTGCCCGAGCTCTGGGAGAAGCGAGGCTCGCCAGGCTGGGCACCGAGCCCTCGGTGGCCGGGTGTCGGCGGGGTGAGCCGCATCCTGCGCAGGAGCAGCGGACTGCACCGCGCGCCCCTCGGCACAGGGCCGGGGGCTTTGGTTTCTCTTGGCGCCGCGCTGCTGTTCCCCAGCCGGGCTGACGGGCGCTGCCACCTTCCACGGCACAGCACGCAGGGACGTCCAGCAAGACGTCGTCCCCTCGTGTCCTCTGCCCAGCACCACCAGAACGTCGGAGCACCACCAGTCGCTTAACGCCATTGTCAGGTGCCAAGTCCTCTTTAATGACTCTCGCATTGGTTAAATAGAAATTAAAAGGCAGAGTTGAGCAGGAAAACTCTGGCGTGGGGCTGACCCTGTTCAACCTCGCCATCCCAATTAAAACAGCAGCATCGCACCTCTGCTTGCAGGCAGTGTTAAGAAATATTAGCTTTTTCTGGGCATTTAGTCTGTTTGTACTATTACCTGAGGAGGGGACGAGGGGGCTGACCCCAGCCTCACCCGGCATCAGCACCTCTCTCCTCCCTTGCTTCGTCGCTCCCACCCTGTCTGCAGACTTTCAGCGTGAACCTCAGCCTGATGCGAGGCTCTCGTAGCCGGCAGCCAGGACATCAAGGCCCTTCCCTGCCAACGGCGATAGCGCCCGAGCCTTTTCATCCTGCCCTGTAGCACTAGAAAGGAAATTAAAAGGGCGATAAGGGAGCTCTTTCAGCAGACGAGGGAATATTCTGTGCTATCGGCAAGATAAACTAATATTTCTTCAAGCTCTGGCAAAGGCTCAGGAATAAGATGTGGGGTGAAATTGTACATTTATACAGATTTTATAACTCTTACCTGCTGCTCTCAGCCTGCAGGATAACCATCGCTCTCACTCACATTTCCTCGGCGAGGGAGGTCAGCACTGCAGGATAAAGGGAGAGACAGAGTTTATGAAGAGGAGAAGCCGGATCAGCTCCAGTATTTCAGGGTAATTTTATGACTTCACTGGGCCAGTTCAGGCGCAGGGCGAGGGACTCTGCCTTTCAGGTGCCTTTCTAACACCCCCCATGTCCAGCAGTCCTCGGAGAGATGAGCCAGCACGAGCTCACCAGCTCCACAACCTGCTCGCTGCACAGCGGTTTGCGTGGGGAAATGCCGTATGATTCCGTGCAGCTGGATTCGATCCATCCGCTGGCCCCGGAGCGGGTGACTGGCCCCTGTACAATGCTCCCCTATAGCTACAGGGGGGCCGATGCCCGCTGGGAGCGGGGTGCAGGAGGGAGGTGTGCATGAAGGAGCCCGGCTCAGCGCCACAACCCAGCCCCCCGACAAGGCACCCCAAACTGCCCAGCCCTGCTGCTGTAGGGAATCAGCACATCCCCCCCGCAACGCACCCCGAGATGTGAGTGCAGTGCAGCACCCCAAAATGGGCCATCGCACCCTGTCCTGCAGACAGGACCCAGCTCGGTGCAGACCCACCGTGCACCCCCACCTTGGCCTGGGGGTCCCCGGCCTTCATGCGGGGGGATCCAGTGGGAAGAAGAAAGGGAGCAGGGATGTCCCACGCATGGAAGGAGACCCGTGTCTCCTCCGGCTCTGCGAAATCAGGGGGTTCGCCCTGTAACCCTCCTCCTAGCCACATGGGCAAGGGTGGGATGCTGCAGAATGCGGCCCACCTGAGCTCAGCACCCAAATCCAGAATCCAGCCCCGGTCCCGTTCCCCAGGGCGCCTGCGTGACCATGGGGATGTCCCAAAGCATCGCACGCCAAATGCCAAAATCCCCAGGAAAAGGCCAACGAACGGAGGTTTCTTTGCGTCTTTGCCGGAGCCGAGGGGAGGCTCCCGGCCCCGTGCGGGGCGGCTGCGAGGCCTCACGTCTCCCCTGGTGGTGGCTGAAAAGGAAAAGAAATCCTCCAGTGCTGGTTACTGCCACAAGCAAAGCGACTACCAGCTGCTTGAGAGCAAAGCCTGGAGCAGATGCTCTCGCTGCATTAAAAGACAAGACCTCTCTCTCTCAAACAAAAGCAAAATCAGAGCTACAGACACCTCCTCGCGCAGCCCGGGGTGTGCACGGCAAAGGCTTGGCATCAGCAGTTCATAAGGAGCCATCGATTAGCGACAGAGCGGCTTAGCTTCAGGGAAAATATTAAAATTGTTGCATCCCTTGAAACGAGACAGCTCAACGAGCCGCTGCCGGCAGTCGAGCGGGGTCGGCAGAGCGGCTGAGGAGGCTTTGCCCACATACCCCGACCCCGGAGCCTCCGGCTCCGCGCCGGCTGTTTCGGGAGAGCAGGGAGCAGCGACGGCCCTTTCACCTCCCCCGTCCCTGGAGCAGCAGCCGAGCAGGGCCCGCTGGCCTTGCAGGAATTCCTATTAAAACTGACAGCCCTTCTCTGGCTCATCCTCACCTGGGGAAATGTGGTGGGGCATTTAATGTGTATATTTAATTTGCAGTTATTTGCCCAGAAAAGCAAAGGCATCACCCAGCGGTGCTGGGGGTTACCTGGGACTATGTGCAAGCCAGCGGCGTTCAACCTCCACCCGTCTCTGCCGGGCGCAAATCCTGTCTGCGCCCAGGATCGGCATCGTGTGAGCCCAGGCACTGCCAAAACCACGGGTGTTTCCCACCTCGACCCCAGGAAAGTAACTGATTTCAGGAAAGTTACATTCAGAGATTAGATTTCTCTGGGGTTTTTCCACTTCTCACCTTCAATTAAAGCATGTTATTTTCATTATAATGTTTAATTATACAATATTGGAATGTATTATTATAATTAGCATTAGCCTGTAGTTAAATGGTCTTGACATGCAGGGGCACAGGGGTGTCTTCAAGGGTCTTGCTCGCTTTCCTCGACAGCTCTGCCTATTCCTACTGGCACTCGTTGCAATTCCAGCGGCAAAACGCATCATTTCTCATCAGACAAACCCAACCTAAAGACATCGTATTTTATTGACCAACTGCCCTCAAGCCGCCTGACCTGTGAGTGAGGATGAGGAGGACGTCTCTGGGACTCTGTGGGTGACGAAGGCTCCTGCCAGGTGGGTGAGAGGTGGGCGAGCGTGCAAGGCTGCGGCCGAAGCCCTCCCCGCTCCTCCCACCCTCGGCTGGCATCAGGCCTGGCTCTTCCTACCGTTTATGAATATTTTTATGAGCTATCGACTGGCAGTGACTCAGAGAGCTGCTCGTTTTCCCGACGCAGGTTGACAGCAAGGGCGCGCGGTGGCTGTGCTTAGTCACGCAGCCTCGGCGGCCCCCACCCGCACCCAGCACCCCGGGGCTCGGGGGGACCCCCCGGCACCGCTCCCCCGGGACGCGCGCCCCGCGGCAGCCCCCAAACCCAGCGCCTGCCCCGGTCGGTGCCCCCGGCCCAGCCAAACACCCGCAGAGCCCTGCAGCCTCCCCCCCGCCTCCGGGTATCACTGGGATCCCCCCGAAGCCCCTTTGGAGTCCCCTCTGCCTTTCTTGGGGTCCCCCGTGCCCCCTCCCCCGGAGGGGTATCAAATACCCTTGGGGGGTCCCCCAGAGCCCCCCCCAAGACCCCCCACGCCCCCCCAGGCCCCCCAGGATACATGTCGGTGGGGCTCATCTTGCCCACGAAGGAGCGGAGGGCGAAGAGCATCCCGAACATCAGCTTGAACTCCTGGGGACACGGGGGGGACACGGGGGGGACACTGGCACCACACCCCCAAGCAAGCTCCTGCCAGCCCCCCCATACCCCCCTGCAGCCCCTGTACCCCACCTCCAGCCCCCCATACCCCCCTCCAGCCCCCCATAGCCCCCCCAACCCCCATAACCCCCTATAGCCCCCCATACCCCCCCCAGCACCCCATACCTCCCCTACAGCCCCCCCATATCACCCCATACTCCCCCATACCCCCCTCCAGCCCCCCCTACCCCC
>JAVJGG010000001.1:52282419-52323626 GCA_035590195.1 Aviceda cuculoides
CTGTGTCCCCTCCCAACTTCTTGTGCCCCCCCAGCCTGCTCGCTGGTGGGGTGGGGTGAGAAGCAGAAAAGGCCTTGACTGTGTAAGCACTGCTCAGCTATAACTAAAACATCCTTCTATTGTCAACACTGTTTTCAGCACAAATCCGAAACAGAGCCCCAAAACAGCTACTGTGAAGAAAATTAACTCTATCCCAGTCAAAACCAGCACACGTGTTTATTGGCAAATTTTGCCTTTGTCTAGATTAATAGGAAGATCAATATGTTTACATAGCTGAATATCTTATTGATAGCATTTAAGACTATTTTAAATTAGCAGCAGATTCAAGTCTTCAAACATCTTGATAAGCAAATGCAGAGCTTGACATATTAGTCTTCCTTTTGTAGCACTTTTTGAGAAGCCATCTTTTTTGCTGCTCAAAGGCAAGAGTTTAGAACTCTTTTCCTTTGATTTAAATATAATCAGAACTCCACAAAAACTGTACAGTTTGTTGAGGATTAAAACTTTTTACTCTACTTAGTCATCTAGGGCCAAATCCTCAATTGCTATGAGTCTACTGGAGCCAACGTCTGTTTCAGCAGTTTGTAGAAGAAAATCTGTGCACCTAATTTTTTATTTGGTTGTCATGGTTTAACCCCAGCCAGCAACTAAGCACCACACGACCGCTCACTCACTCCTCCCCCCACTCCCCCAGTTTATGTGATGTCCCATGGTATGGAATACTCTGTCGGACAGTTTGGGCCAGCTGCCCTGGCTGTGTCCTGTGCCAACTTCTTGTGCCCTTCCAGCTTTGTCTCTGTCTGGGCATCAGAAGTTGAAAAATCCTTGACTTGAGACTAAACACTACTTAGCAACAACTGAAAACATCAGGGTGTTATCAACATTCTTCTCATACCTAACTCAAAAACATAGCACTGTACGAGCTACTAGGAAGACAATTAACTCTATCCCAGCTGAAAACAGGACATTGGTATATAGACCAAATATTATTTCATGGGAGTCAAGTAAGTTCCCCCCTTCCCAACCCATTTTACCACTTCCTCATGTTGTAGAGGGGTTTTTAATGCTGATTAAAAAAATCTCAAACTTCTAAATAGCTTTTCTCTCCTCTTAGTTGTGTAGCAATTTTCTACACAAATACCTTAAAATTAAAATTAATAATATAATAAAGATAGTACAGTATAGTATAGTATAATAAAATAAATATAGTATATATGTATTTTTAATAATTAAAATGTAACGTAATTTTGACAGATCATGTAATGAAAGTAACACAATATTTAGAAGTTAAGCTTACCATGGGTTTCAGAGCAGATGCTGGCTAGCTTTGTCTCACATTTTCTGTTTTTACGGATTAGTTCAAGTATCTTTGTAGATAAATGCATTGAAGCACAGCTGTTCCCCCATGCATTCTTTCCTTTAAACCATTTCCTCTGCTTCTTGAATAGCTGGGCTGCTGTGTATTGTGTAGGACATTTTTGTCAACATTCTCTGCTGAGCACCTGGCTCCCCAGAAGCTTGCTCTCTCTCACGCTGGAAAAGTTAACAGCCTGAATTTTCATGAAGTTGTTTGGTGAAGCTGGGTGTTGGAAGAAGGAAGCCAGGCCTAGCTAGCAAGCACATTGCTATCTGAGAGAAACTTGGCTGGAAGACTTGGCTGGAGGGTACTGCCAAGGTCCAGGTCCAGTACAGGTGATGCTAAAACTCAGGAGGCAACTGTAGCTGGGTGAGCTGAAAAGTTCCGCAGTTTCAGATGGAATCAAAGCATAATTTTGTAGACACAGAGCTCTTGCTTAACATTAAGTAGCAAAAAACAAGCCTCACAAAAACTAGAGGCTAAATTGTAAGTTAGTACAGGAAAGGCAAAGTTTCAGTCAGGGCCAATGAGCATCAAAATGGTGCAAAAATGTGTTTGAAATGCAGTGGCATACACAGATAGTCAATACTAGAGAGATCACTTAGGAGCACTGTCTGAGTTGCTGATAATGCTAAAGTTGCTTTATTTCTCTGCACAAAGGATTACGATTTTGAACCCCTAAAGTTATCCACAGAATTGCCTTGTTCTTAAACATAAATTAGGAATGTCAGTGAGTGCAGATGACAGCGAATCAGTCAGAAGAAACAATCTTCTTCTTCATCTTGTTTTGAAGAGTTTTTCAGCCAGCAAAATACTAAGCTCAACCAAACTGTGGTGAAACTCAGGTGTGGAACCAAACCTGACAGAAGAGTTTTGCTGCAAACCTGACTGGTCTGGGAAACTTCTCTTGAAAGCCATGGCTGTCATTAAAGCCAACAGTGATTCTGTAGCTTTGCGCTTGTGAGGGTAAACACAGTCTTGACAGCTGGACACAGATACCAGCAGAAGTTAACTGCTTTGTCACAGAACCTGAGCAGAAAGCAGCAGCCATTGCCGCTTTCATTCACTTCCTGTAGCTCCAACTGGTGCGGACACTAAAGAGGAGAAGCAATTGAGAACAAAAAGTACTGAGGTTGGGAGGCTCCTACTTGAAATACGAAAGGGAAGTACCTTGTAGCCTGTGCTTCTGCATGTGCATGGAGCACTTAAAATATCAGACTTGGAGTGTGCCAGTCAGGGGAGGAAGTGGCAGTGCCTGGAGAGATGTCTAGAAATCACAGGATGTGGTGGTCACTGATGAATACCTGCACCTTGGAAAATAAACACAGATAATAAATCTAAATCTACAAGGACTCTTTTTTCCTTCACCTAGCCTGAATTTTACATATCAACAGAAGCTTACAAAAAGTGGATGATGAGCAGGAGACAGATAACTATTTCACAATTCTCTAAACCATGAGGGCTTTAATGTGCTAGTTGACATCATCGGCAGTGTTGGAAGCAGGCTGCTTGCAACAGAAAACAGAGTTGGATAGCTGTCTAGCTAGTTTTGGACAAGAAACTATAAAAAATCATGTACATTCTGGAAAATTGTAAAGGCAAGAAAGTGAATGACAGGAAAGTACTTTTTAGAAGGAAAATTTTATTTCTTTAGAGGTTGAAAAGACCTATTGTACTCTCTGGGACATGGTCATTCTTTCTGTGAGGGAAGAGCCAAAGCTGGCTGAAGTTCATAGGAACACTACTGAGTCCAAAAGTCAACAAGTAATACTCAGTGCATGGAGACACCATGAACAATGGAAAGTTGATTCCTGCTGTCAGTGCTGTCAAAGCAAAAATGGTGGAAAGAGAAAATAAGTTTTTCCAGAGAAGCAGGAAACCAGAATACTCCTTGACTCCTTAACTGAACATATGATGAAAGCACAGTGATTGCTCTTATTTGTGAAATCTGGGACAGATTGCTACTGACTTCAGTAAGGCTATCAATTCTTCCATTCTTCTCCATTTCCTTTATTTGCTCCTAAACTTTGATGCAAAGTGAACCCAATATTATTTTTTCCAGGTTTTTTTTTTTCAGTTAGGTTTAAATTCAGTGCTCATTTTTAAAGATTTTCCAGCATTATCTCATTTTATAATTGCCAACTTCTTTCCTTTTTTACTCCTTTTGTTTTTAAGAAGAAAAGACAGAGTACAACTCTGCTGTTCAGACCTAAAGACTTAGAATCGCAATGATTTTAGGTCAAATATATCAAGGAAATATGGGTAAGAACCAGAAGTATGTGTGGGTTTTTTTAGCAGACAGCTAAAAAACTTATACATCTAGTTGATGACATTCACTTTCCTCTTTACTAAGGATCGTTAAAGAGCACCCTTGTTATTTACCTGTAACGTCAGAGATTACATCAGGCATAACATTTTAATAAGAGGCTTATATCCAAGCAACAGTAACTTCCAGATGTCATTCTAAGAAATTAGTCAGTAGCTTTATTTAGCTTTTATATGTATATTGGCAAGATGGAAGCTAGTATGAATTAGTATTGCAGATATTCTGGTTTAGAAGATAGACTTTTTAATTCAGTAAAATTTTACCTTTACTCTTTTTTCCTTATTAAAAAAAAATGTTCATTATATATGAAATAAAATATTTTAATTGCTTCAGCTTGGATGAAGCCTGGAACTGGTGAGTTTAAAATTTTAAGAGCAGGGTAGAAAATAGTATTATTCTTTTGAAGACCTTTACACTGTATTAAACTCAGAAACTAGTTAGTCATACAACATTAATTTTTTGTATACTGTTTGGATTTATTTTCAGGAAGTGACAAGATCTAATTAGCTTGCACGCTGTAAGTCACTAAAAAGGAAGTATCAAAACAGTTGTAAGAATGACCTCCACAGAAGCACATTGTTCAGAAGATGAAATTGTTCAGATGGCCAGTGTGGTACAGAGTCTACCAAGTTAGTGTAGAGAACAGGGCTCATGCAGATGATGAATCTTCTGGAGGTGCTTGGTACAGAGGTAAATTTAATTTCAGACTGCAGAGAAGTACAATTTGATACACCAACATTGGCTAAACTTCTATTTGGAGAAGGATGTTTTAAAACTTTCCTGTACTTATCCAGCATGCTCACTAAGGGACAGATTCATAGCATGTGTCTATTACCTCACAGCAGAGCCAAAATCACAGCATCATGGACACAACTTGCAGACTGGCAAGGACCTCTGGAGGTGTCCACTCCAAGCCCCTGCCCAGAGCAGGCTCAGCCATGGGGTCAGACCAGGTTGCTCTGGGCATTATCCTGTGAGGGCTGGAAAACCTCCAAGGAAGGGACAACACCATCTCCCTCGGCCTGTCCCCACCACCCAGCCATCCTTGTGGGGAAAAAGCTTTCCCTTATCTCCAGCCTTCCTGGCCCTGTTCAGTTTGATGCCCACCAGGGCACAGGACCTTCTGCCCAGAGCTGCCCCTAGCCCACCAGCATTGCTGCCCGGGCTCTGCCTCCCTGGGACAGGCTATACAGTGCTCTGGCCTGAAAAGCATGGAGGCCCCGTCAGCGTCTTCCTCCCACTGGTCCGAGTCCCTCTGCACAGTGGCTCTACCATCATGAGCATTGACTGGTGCACACCTTTTTGGGATCACCTGCAAACGTGACAGATATGCACCTTGTCACTTCCCCAGGCTGTTGACAAGAAGCTGCTATGGGAGCCCACTTGTTCCCAGCCACTGGGCAATCCATGTGTTTTTTTTCTTTTCTTCCATCTGGTCGTGCACCCCTCCAGACCATAACATCCCAACTTAGAAGAATACTATGGGAGACGGTGGCAAAAGCCACGACAATGTCAAGGTAAAGGACATCTGCAGTTCTCCACTTATCCACAAGTACAGGTATGTTATCACAGAAGGCAACTGTCTGGGACTGACATGATTCACCCATGATCAATCCATGCTGGCTATTCCCTGGCACCTTCTTCACCCTCTTGCCCCCAAAGTTGTGTTTCAACAGGTTCCATTATTTTCCCATACACTGAGCTAAGTCTGACCAGTCTGTACTTCCTCAGACCCTTCCTTTTTTTCTTTTTCGAAGGTGGGTACAACATTTGTCTTTATCCAGTCTTCAGGACCTTCCGTGATCATTACAACCTTTCAAAGGTGATAGAGACCAAACTTACAAGGACACCATCCAGCTCCTTCAGCACCCTTGGGTGCAGCTTCTTGGGCCTGTACAACTTTGACTAAACTGGTCCTGACAACACTGTGCTGTTTTATGTGGAGAGATGAGCTGTGCAGTGATGCCTTTTAGTAGGGCAGATAAATTTAGGTGCACTACCTCAGCAGTGCAGCTATCTGCTGCTGATTCCAGAGCTATATCTGTCACAATAATTTGGATATTGCTGTTCTGTGCCACATGGATAGTGTGAATGCACTCTCTTGGCTTCTCCTTCACTATACAAGGTGCTGCCAGCCTGTGGAAGAAGTCCTCCATGAGTTTCTGCAGTGCTGTGGTGCTTTTAGTAGGGCTAAACTGTGGGGCATAATGACCTCTTCTGCAGAGCTGGGATAGGACTGTCAGCTTCAGAGTTCAGATAATAGTGAAGTTCTTCATTATGCTAATGGATTTCAGGGTCTTTTGGATTCAAATAACTGATAATGGCATCACTTTAATTTCTAGCTTAATGTTATTTGCCATTGGTGCTCAGAACTGTATGAAACAAATAACTCGATCTTATAAAATTTTCTTATTTTTTGTGATTGGAAATAATATATGACTATTTTCTGTCTGTATACATATATTTTTCAATCTGGATTTCTTTCAGTCTTTCGTCTATTCCAATGCTTACATTAAGTTAAAAATATGGTTAGGAGGTATACATATCCCCTTTAGTTTCTGAGAACTGGTCCAATTATTACATGAAATGTGTTTATGCTGTATTTGCATTTACTTTCTTGGGATTTTATGCCACACATTGTCAAAAAACCCCAGCCTAAACTAAATTAGGAAATCAATGTAATTTCATGACTAATAATTGTGGCTCAATTTGCTAATTAAAGCACATCCAGTAAAGAAAAATAGCTGTATCATGTGATCAGTTAAAACCATTCAAATGTTACCATTTAATATTCTGATCAAATAGCCCACAAATGAGTGGTAAACAAAGAATTTTCTCTGAAATTTTTTGATGAAAAGTTTTGAATTACTGATACATTGAGAGATAAGTGCAGTAAGAAAATGGAGACCAACCTGACCAAATAAATTATCCCTTACAATATGTTTACTCACCTCTAATTAAAAACAATAAAACCTCCTTCATGAATATTTAATCTCAACAAAAGCTGTACCAGTTCAATTATAGTTGTTTGGAAAGGTTTATGTCAAGAAGCCATGTGATCTAGTAGTTCTGATTTTTTTCTTTAAAAGCATGAATATTTTAGTACAAATTAAACTATTCTTGCCATCTAGTTCTGACAATTAATTGGGCCTATGCAGTAATTTCTTTAACAATAAGTGGTATTGCAAGAGGGTATGAAAAACATGAATATAGATGGTTTTGTTCCTAATATGAGAGGAGGCAGAGCACAATTTTATAAAGCAAGTCCAGTAACACTAGTCTGAGGATATCTTTACAAGTGTGTTTTAGATGATGGCAAACTATAATCAAACCTTACATATCATTACAGCTAATAAGTTGCTGAGCTAAGGAATTATTGTGTACAATCTTGGGCACTCTCAAGGAAGATAAGCAGCTTGATGTTGTGCTTTGCTGCTTCTGACACATTTCTAACATTTTGCAGTGCCTCTTGTATTGCTGACTAAACATGTCAGTTTCTTCCATGAAACCTAATGTTTCTATGATCTTTTCTGTTCCAGAATTTTAAAAAAAAAATGCTTGTAAAGCAACTGTCCAGTCTGTTGTTTATAGATGAACTTATTGCACATTGTAACAAGGCTTTTAGCATAATAACTTGTCACACTAAATGATATTCACTTGATTTTGACCGTGCTTTTCAGCAATGAAATGAAATCTCGGGCAGAATAAGGATGCTTATAAACAAGATTAGGCAAAATGTTGGTAAACTTTACAAAGTACTACTTGGAAAGTTATGTGTTGTATACAGAAGGTTTCATTTGTCTTTCTTTCTTCATGAGGTGGATTGAAGAAAAAGGACTGCAAGCTAATTTCATTATGTATTTACTATATGCATTGCTGCTCTGTAGATAAGAAGACATCCAAACAGTAAGTTCTTGAATCTTGTGGTGCTGAATAGATAACATTGCTACTCACATTCAAATTGAATTGAAATAAGTATATTGATAGCATAAACTGTGTTTTCTTGCAGCCACCGAAACCTTGGCATTAGTATAAAAGGTACTGTGCATATTCTGGGTGATGAATGGATTGAGAGCAGCCTTGCAGAAATTAACTTGGGGATGCTGGTGAGTGAAAAATTGGACATGACCTGACAATGCGCACTTGCAGCCCAGAAAGCCAACTGTATTCCAGTCTGCATAAAAAGGCGGATGGCCAGCAGGGCGAGAGAAGTGATTCTGTCCCTCTACTCTGTGCTGGTGAGACCCTACCTGGAGTACTGTGTTCAGTTCTGGGGTCCCCAGCATCCAGCTATGGGGACCCTGGTGCAAGAAAGACATGGATCTGTTAGAGCAAGTCTAGAGGAGGACCATGAAAATGGCCAGAAAGTTGGAACACCTCTCCCATGAAGGAAGGCCAACATTAGGGGTTGTTCACTCTTGGAGGAGAGAAGGCTCAAGGAACACCTTATTGCAGCCTTTCAATATATAAAGGTTGCTTACAAGAAATATGAAGAGAGACTTTTTACTAAGGCCTGTAGTGACAGGAGAAGGGGCAACGGTTTATACCCATGCCTAAAATATGCCTATGGTGTCTGGTTCCAATGGGATAGTACAAAGTGCTAATAAAGAACAGGGAAAAAGAATGCAGCAGACTCATAGGGGAAGGCTCTGTGCAGAGTATATGTGTTTTGGAGTGTCCTAAATGCCAAGTGCTGTCCCAGAAGGTTTCATTAGTGGCCACTCAAGACAAAAAGTCTGCCTTGCTTGCTGCACAAGAGGTGCTTAATGACACTGAAATTGTTCAGTTAATTAAGAACTCACCAGGAAGGATGGTGTTCTTCCTAATGTTCCTTGTAACATAGCAAAGTATTGACTTTTGTTCACATTTAGAAATGAAGACATCATTTACAGCTAGAGAAGAGTAAATGACATCCTAATAGGACTCCCTCCATTTTATACAACAGGCTATGCTCTTATCTAAGTTTGGTGTAAAGCTGGAGTAGTTTCATGAAATTAGTGGATTTTTTTTCTATAGTTGCACAAGAGTAATTAATGTAAACCTGTCAGGCAAAAGGCCAGAGGCCAGTTGTGCTGATACACATGTAGTTGCTCTGGGTACAATGAAACTATATAGTGTCTGTTTTTCAAGAAAGGTGATTCAGATTTCCCCTCTGGCAATAAAGAAAGGAAATTTATCCATATCCTATTTTCCAGTTGTGATGTAAACACAATGATCTGTTAAATGTTCTCCAGTTTGAAATAAGTAAGCACAAAATTTCTTTAAATAAATAAGAACAAGACTTCCATAGTGAAAGTAAATATGTTCTTCTGCCTTCAAACTCCACCCATTCATCCCCTTCCCTTTTCCTTTCCAGAACGCTGCATGGTTATGCCACCGTGCTCCTTGGTGCCATAGGAGGTATTTTTTGACAGCAGTATCCACAGGTCTGTCTACCAGGCCTGAAGATGCCAAGATGTTTTCAGAACTGGTGAAATATACTGAATTGGACAAAGGGTTGGACCAAATCTAAAATTCTAGTCTGACCTGCTCCCTAGGTGGTTTTCAAAACAAGCTACCATCAGTCCAGGATAACTGAACTGGGAAAAAGACTGATCCTTGTTCTGAATTCTGTAGATTTGATCTGATACATGGCATTCTGTCAGAGAAGGGCAAACCCTCACAGTTCCCAGCTGTTTTGCTTATCTGTAAGTTTGGAACTGGTTTTCTGTATCTTTGCTGGTCTTAGATTGGTGAGTATTTCAGATGCCTTATAAAGTGCTTGCTGAAATTGACAATCAAAAGGTCTTAGGAGAAACTTGGCTTTCTTTGAACATGCCTGATAAAATTGCTTAGAGCTCTTCAGATTGTTAAAGGCAGTGCCTCAATACAAAGAAAAAATGCCAAATCTAAAAACCAAAGTAATGGTTATACATGAAATTCCAGGAAGAGTATTATTGATGACTTTTTGAAAATAAAGAATACCAGTCAGCCTCCATAGTGACTGACATGCTTAAAGGTTAGATCTTGTCATCATCTATTCTTACTTTTATGATTTAATATTAAAAGCATATTTTCATGTTGTTGTTAAGAGGTTGTTTTGGTGCAAAATTGAGCCTGGTTTTACTCATTGTCTAGTTTTGTTTTTCCCACTAATAAGGATTTTAATTTTGAATATGTAGAGAAATAATTTGTATTTTATTATCAAATGCAGGAAGCTCACATCTCAGTATTTTGGGCAATCTTGAATGCAAAGACTTCACTAAAAGAAAATGCCACTTTCTTTTCCATTCTTTTAAATAGTCTAGGAAATATAGCCTACATGCAACCCAGTCAGTGCAGGGAGGAAAACTGTAACAAGAGAGACCTGGTTGTACTGTAAGAAAAGGAGGCTTTCATAGTCACTTTTTGGTTTTATTTTGTTTAAATTGGCATAAGAGCTGGGATATCCCTGCTCAACTAAACCATGGTTCTTCTACCCATAATGCTTCTTATGACACTGAACAGACAAATGTGATCCATATAAGGCAATTAAAACATCATCAGCACCAGCACCACCGTCATCATCATCTTGCCATCTCTATATGGTACTTTCTGTTCACAGTTACCGAATTTTGTTAGAAGGTAAGATGGAGTATTAAAGCAAAAGTCTACATAATAGTATATAGAACTTGTCATGATACCTTAAGGAAGGTAAATCTTAGGTTTTCCGGGCCCATTGTGTGTAGTGACATCAAACCTGCTTATCACCATCTTGCAAAATCTGAAGTGCTTCATATACCAGAAAAACTCCTTGTAACTTTGGTAGGTTTTTTTTTTTTCTGATTCTCAAAAAGTAATTTGATTTTAACTGGAGTAAATCAGTTTATTAATTGCAACAGTAAGGGCAGTATTCAATACTTGCATGATATCCTTAATATAGGAGATACTTTGGAGTTATAATTTACGACATGAAATGATCACATTTAATTCCAGTAGTTTAAATACCAATGCAAGGATCACAGAAAATTAAAAGCTACTGTGATATATTAAAGAATGAGCAAATGAGTCATCCTCCCCTTCCCAAGCAGATTTGAATCAAACTTTTGAAATACATATTGCTTATAATATGCATAATTATTGTAATTAATATTGCAAGTGATTTAAGTTCTCTGTTACGCTTTGTGCTTAATGATATTGTTACAGCAGATAATGCTCATCTCGCTGGTGTGTTCTGAACAAAGAGTTGTCTTTATCTTGCTTTTCCTATAATGTCATTATATAATGCTCTTTGCCTTATTCCTCTATTTTTTCTCTCAGAGGATTACAGAAAGAAATTGCATTTTGTGTTCTGATGCATGAAATATATTTCTGTACTGGTTTTGCCTGAGCTGCTCACTCACTCCCTGCCAATGAGACAGGGGAGAGAATTGAAAGGGTAAAAGTGCAAAAACTCATGGACTGAGATAAAGATAGTTTAACAGGTAAAGCAAAAGCTGTGCATGCAAGCAAAGTAAAACAAATTCATTCACTACTTCCCATAGGTAGGCAGGTGTTCATAGCACCATGCAAGCTACTATGAAGAGATTTAACTCTATCCCAGCCAAAACTGACACAGTTCCTTTTCTTACTGTTTTGACAGGGGCCACCCGTGGGCCTTACCAGCCCTGCCCCACTCCTGGGACCAGAAGTCCCGTGTCAGCGCAGTCCTGCTCCAGTGATGCCCCCACCCACAGTCCAGTGTCCCTGCCCTGGTATGTCCCACCTCTGGTCCTGATGTGCTTGGGTGTTCCTGCTGCTGGGGAGGGGAAGAAACTCATTGGTCCTTCCTCCTCCTTTGGGGCTGATGGTTTCTGCCCCAAAATGCCCAAGCCCTCTTGCTCATTGTCTCCTTCAGCCGCCAGGCAACCCCCTGAGCCACCTGTTCTCCTACTGCCCCACTGCTGCAGGAGGGAGTTGCTTCACACAGGTTTTGTCCTTCTGGGATTTGGAAAGTAACAGTAGCCAGAACAATGCTTATAAAGACTTGTTTTGATCCACAGCATGGCCTGGTTTTGAGCCGAAAGTAAAAAACTGTATAAGAACAGGCAAGGAGACATTACTATCACACCAACAGGGAAATGTCCACTGGGTGTGTGCAACAGAAATATCTAGATGTTTCCAGCCTGGTTTTGCATGATTGTATCCACGAAGGATATGATTTCTTTATGTGTCCTTTTTTACAGAGCAATACTTCATGCTAATGTAGGTCCTTCTTCTACTTCAGTGATGCTTTGCTTAGTTCCTTTGACTGTCCCAAGCAAAAGGCAAGTTGTCACTAAGATACTACACTACTAAGTTGTGGTAGGAATGTCCCATAGCCTTCATACCTGTGTTCTGCTAAGTTGGATCTCAGTTCTGTTCCTGGACTACTGGCTACTGTGAGATAATCACTTTGCCCATGTGATGAAGTACAATGCTAATGCTTTCTTTCATGGTTTTCTCAGTGATTTGAGTGTGTAAATAAAACATTTTTAGAGTTGGGAGGGTGCTGCTGTTCTAGCCAAAAACATTTAAACAATTGGTGTAATTTTATTGTAAGACACTTGGGAAAAAACTATTAAAGCAGAAGCACAAGAGTGAATGCTAGGAAGATCTGTGGGGTTTGGTTTTTTTTTTACCTTTGTAATGAAGGATGCTTTTTATGTTGTAGCTAATTGGCACTGAGAGCACCTTCCCCAGAAAAGTTTTTGCTAAAGAATATGAAGTTTCTTTTTATGCATTTGTTATGTATTTGAGAATATATAGAAAGTATTCTAATTCTTTTGATTTTATGTAATTTCACAATGACACAACCTTCTTTTCCCTTTTGTGATGCATTCATTTAAGTAATTCATTCTATCGGCAAGGGGCATCAAAATGTTCCATATTAGGTCCTATTCTCACTCCCCTAAATTTAGACATTGAAAAATCCTGAAGCAAAGAAGTTCATTCAATTCACAGTTCCAACACCAATTCTTTATTTTCCTTGAGCAAATCTTCTAACTAACTGTTTTCTCTCTGAAGTGAAGAGAGCTGATGATGGTGTTTGAGCATTTAGGTGAAATGGCATTTTACCAAGCACTTCATAGAGGAAGTCTGAATCTTTACAAATGGGGAACGTGTTGCACAGAAAGATGAAAATGCTTGCCCAGGGTGATCCCACAAACCAGGATTAGGTAAAGTCAGGACCTACTGCATCCAGGTCAAGGAGTATACATGAATAATTTATACTTCTATAAAACATAAATAGCTGTTTTAGAAAATTCTTAGAAAGTGTCGCATAATGGTATTACAATACAAGCTATGTAGGACAATCAGATCTATGGCTTGCCGCGTCTTACAGATGTTATTGCAGCACACAGTTTTTAAGAAACAGTTATTCTTTAAGAAGTTATGAGTGTATGTCATTACGTAAAGTAGTACATTGAAACTTTTGGTGTGTTCAATTCCCACTTTCCTTCTTTATTTCAAGTAATCACAAGTACCCGCTAAAAATGAGTGTGCCCAGAAGTTGGTTTCCCTGATTTCTTGTGTGTTTAACTTGGCTAGAATATACAAAACAGGAAAAAAAGAAGCATGCTGAAGGTTTTTGAGGTGATGATAGTTTATTATGAGTCAAATGTGTGGGTTCTTCTAGCAGCTACAGTCCCACTGACATTTGCATTTATATAAAAAGCAGAAGCCTCTATCTCCAAAGATACAGGCTCTAAGACCTGACATAAAAATGACAAGTTAGACAGTGTAGTCTCCCTCTCTAGTCAAGTAAGTCTGATAGTTTCTGTCTCCTCAGCTGGAACATGCAATTACCTGTTTAAACATTTACTAAATTAATTGCTGCCCCCTTCAAAAAATACACATGTAGAAAGGGATGAATAAGAACTTTCTTGGTTTTCTTACGAATTAAAAGCTGCTACAATCTGTTCCTGGGCTTCACTGGGACCCTTTGCTTATGCCTACATTGATCACAATGAAGCTAGCTGAGATACCAGTGGCGTCAAAAGCAGCACTATGTAATTTCAAAACACACTGAAAAAGTGAGGCAAATAAATATTTGAGCAGCTACCTTGTGCTGAGCCCCCCCATGGCTGTAGTCAGACTCTGATCTAGAAATACAAAAGGTGGGCCATTCCCTTGGTGTAATTTTTAGGACTGGCAACCCAATTTGATTAAAATGTTAACATTCAAACGAGAGTTGCAAACATTTAAATTAGATCACATTATCAACTCTTTTTGAAAAGAGTAAAACTTAACTAAGAGAAATGAAAACGTATAAAATGTTAAACTATCCATTATATGACAGTGACATAATATTTGCTTAGAACTCTTAAAAAGACAGTAAAACCACGAATGAAGCAACAACAGTCTAAAGCAATGATACGCATCTGTTAAATATACACAGTTGAAGGTTATCAGCTTTTCACAGATTTAATGGCATAGTATATTAAAAATACTTTTCTTTCTTTAAGCTTTAAACCATAGTAATTTTGTAAAGAATCTTAATTTTTTTAAAAAAACAAAACAAAGCTAAAAACCAACAAGAAAACCTAAACACCACCCCCACTCCCCCAAGTCAGGTTTTTCCTGGTAGGTGGTATGATAGGCTTTAGGTTTTTGTTTCATGGCACAGTTATATCTTGGCATATATGAATTTGTGGCATATAGGCTTATGGACAACACATTGAGCAGGCTACTAAATGAAAAATCAACTGCATACTTTCTGGAAGCCTAAAGCCATCCATGAATTGGTGTGTGGTGAAAGAGGAATTCTGATTTTCATTGTGCCTCAGGTTTTAAACAAGATTTCTCTCAGATTTAACTCACTACTTTGTGCTATGTGTCACAGCTTTATCAATAAACTCCACTTGTCAGCTTCCAGATATGAGTGTTCCACATTGTATTGGTTTTGGTGGGGGCGAGGGGGGGCGGTTACAGGGGTGGCTTCTGTAAGGAGCCCCTGGAAGCTTCCCCCGTGTTTGACAGAGCCAATATCAGACGGCTCCAAGTTGGACCCACCGCCGGCCAAGGCTGAGCCAATCAGTGATAGTGATAACACCCCTGTGATAACATTTTTAAGAAGGAAAAAAAGTCTCTGGGACAGAAGGAAACAGCAGCCAGAGAGAGAGAGAGAGAACATGTGAGAGAAACAACCCTGCAGACCCCCAGGTCAGTGAAGAAGGAGGGGCAGGAGATGCTCCAGGCACTGGAGCAGAGATTCCCCTACAGCCCGTGGGGAAGACAGGCTGAAGCCGTGGTGAGGCAGGCTGTCCCCCTGCAGTCCATGGAGGTCCATGGGGGAGCAGATCTCCACCTGCAGCCCGGGGAGGACCCCACGACGGAGCTGGTGGGTGCCTGAAGGAGGCTGTGACCCCATGGGAAGGCCATGCTGGAGCAGGTTCCTGGCACGACCTGCCTGTGATGAGTCCTGCCCCTGAGGAGGATGAAGCGGCAGAAATAATGTGTGATGA
Organism: Aviceda cuculoides; assembly: GCA_035590195.1. Classification (NCBI taxonomy): domain Eukaryota; kingdom Metazoa; phylum Chordata; class Aves; order Accipitriformes; family Accipitridae; genus Aviceda; species Aviceda cuculoides. Next base: position 52,297,547 of record JAVJGG010000001.1, read on the forward strand.
ACTGACCATAAACCCCATTCCCCGTCCCCCTGTCCCGCTGGCGGGGGGGGATAGGTAGGGAATCTGGGAGTGAAGTTGTGCCTGGGAAGAAGGGAGGGGTGGAGGGGAAGGTGTTTTGGGATTTGGTTTTATTTGTCATTACCCTACTCTGGTTGATTGGTGATAAATTGAGTTAATTTTCCCCAAGTTGAGTCTGTTTTGCTCGTGACGGTAATTGGTGAGTGATCTCTCCTGTCCTTATCTCGACCCACGAGCCCTTTGTTATATTTTCTCTCCCGTGTCCAGCTGAGGAGGGGGGAGAGATAGAACAGCTTTGGTGGGCACCTTGGCATTCAGCAGGGTCAGCCTGCCACCATGTTCTCTAACAGGCATTCAGAAAGCAGGATTTCATGTTGTCCTTTCCGATTACTGTTTTTCTTGGGATGGTCTCGCCTCTCCTAGCCCTTTACAGTGCCAGCCGTGCTTCTGCACTTCTCTGCACTTCTGCATTTGTCTGCGGTGTCGGTGCAGTAACCCTGGATCTTTAAGGTTTTGAAGCTTGGCCCTGTTGGCTTGCTCCTGGCTGAAAGCTGATGGGCAAGGCATGAGCCTGGGAGGGGATTCTTGTCATGTAAAATTAAATAAAGCCTTATGAGCATCCAGCACATTTTTGTATTCCTGCAAATCACAAAAATTCTGTCTTCAGTGTTTGTGGAGTGAAACAAGGTAACACGCAGCCTGACTGTGCCCCGACAGCTCTGAGCCCCTGGCAGCCCCATGAACATCATAGTCCATCGGGTGAGCATCCCGGGGCGCTGGGGACGGTCCGGGCTGATGTCACCCCACAACAGCACGCGGGGCCTCGCTCAGGCTTCTTTTGGGAATGAGGGTGGTGTTGGAGACCGCTGCCAGATAAAGCGTACCAGAGCGAGGAGAATCGCAGTGTTTTGGAGACAGTCGAGGTCCTGCATGCATGGGCGAGCGGATGGCACAGCAGCCAGCGGCATGGGTCTCTTGGGGTTTGCCAGCAGCCTTCGACCGCCCTGGATGCGGTGCCTGAGTGCTGCTGTCATGTCGACATGGCCTCCTGCTCTGTGATGGTCCGACAGAGCCATGAGTCCATCTGGGGTGAGGGTGTTCCCATCTGCCTCGTAAAGGGGGCTGGCTGCGGCCAAGCGCGGCAGTGCTCCAGCCACCCACCTGCCCCTGAGCCGACACAGAGCGGTTTTGCTACTCCTTTTTCTCTGTCTTAATTTTTTCTTTTATCTGTGCTTGTTTTCCTCTCTGTCCTTTTGGACAGAGAAGGTGGTTCAGCGTCACCTTTTTGCTTTTCACTTGTTTACGGGGAGTTTGCGTTTCAGCATATGGTGCATGCGGTGCTCCGGTTGTTTGGGTTTCAAGCGCTACAAGGGAATCTTTAGCAAGAGGTTTCGATTGCCCCTTTCTACCAGGAAAAAAAATGTTTTGAATATTTCCATTGTTATTAGGCTTTGCCTATATTTATAAAAGTGACATTTTGGCCTCATTCTTCCCTGAAGTGAAACCTCCCGGTCTGTTAACCTGAAGTGGGGAGCATTCCCCTGGCCCTGTCCCAGGAGGGGTGCTTGTGTTCCTTCCCAAAGCACGAGCTGGGGAGGAAGACGGGGAAGCCAAGGGGCAGGTAAGGGGGCAGAGCAGAGCCTCGGCACACCTGGATTGCAGAGGTACCCCAGCAGCCGGGCAGAGGGCCTGCCACCAGCTCTGCCAGGACACCCATGGCTTTGTTCCCCACTTCCCAGGACCTGTGCCTGCTGGCGGTGGGCTGGGGCTGTGAGCGGCGGTGGAGGGTGGGCACTGAAGAGCAAAAAGGAACCAATTTTTTTTAAATGCCAGATTTGTTTTAGCTAGTTTGCTGCCCTAAAGAAAAAAATGGCCAGGTATTTAAGGTCCAGACAGTCTGTCTTGATTATATTATAAACTTGTAGGCAAACCCAAAACATTAGAGAGATCTGCAAAGTCAAGGCTGCATTAGCTGACGGGAGCACAGGTACAGTACGCTGAATGCATTCCCTTATGGGTGCTGCGGTACTGATCAGCCTGGATGTGTGCTAAGCCCCTAGCACATGCAGTATTTTATCCATGCAAAATTTTCTCACTTCCCATTAAACCCAACCTCATTCATATGTTGGCATGGCATGGAAGTAAATATGTGTGCCAGCTGTGGGGAGAAAATCCTGTGCTGGGGAATGCTGGGGTTGATGCTCAGACTCCTGCTGCTCCTGTGAGCTTGTATTTCTTTCAGGGGATGTAAATCTTGTTTCAAGGCATGAGCCAAACTCCTGACTAATGACTGTGAGGCGTAAACATTGCCTGTGGGCGAGGGCTTCTGTCTGCCTTCTGCAAAGTGCAGTACTGTCTCTTGCCCCTGGTGCTGGTGGGTGTCAGAGGCAGGACCTCCAGCAGCCGGAGCTCGTGGGGTGGTGAAGGTGTTTCCTAGTCTTTGAGGTGGCTGGGTCTTATCAGCAACACTGCTGCCAAATTATTTTCTTATTGCAGACATGCGTTCTGCTCATCTTCTGCTTTGCTGGCAGGAAAAGTGGCTGCTCCGCAGTTTGGCAGCTACTGCTGGTGGTTTCTACCCTTCCGAGGAGACTGATTAATGCAGGGGTTTTAATTGTGAACTAAGTCCTGTTTCGGTGACCCATTTCCCAGCTGGAGCAGTCCCAACCACTCTTCTTGTTCCTCTGTGGATCCTTTGTAGACGGACAGCTCTTGTGTCAAGCGAGCATGGATTTGTATACATCCCCGTTCCACTTTTGGGGTTGGATAAAAACTTGCTTTTTAAGCGTTTGCAGCAGTTGTGGCAGAGCCCTTTGTATTGCTGGTTCACTGGCTTTCCCTGTGCTCAGCCTGGGAGGCTTAGCAGAGTTGGTGTCATACAACAGTACAGAAAATTGCATATTCTGGTGTGTGTGACATTTGGGAAGACAGGCCTGTGGTGTAACTTTTAGGACCCTGACTCAACCATTTCCTTAGTTGATTATGTTTAAATCACAGCACTTCAGTTTGTTAGAGAAATAAAAGATGACCACTGCATTTGGAGACGGAGCCGAACTTCGCCAGCATTTAGGTGACTTTGAGTCTGAGGTTTTGGGTTAAATTCTCTGAATTCTGCTTCGATTTTAAAGGCAGGAGAGTTCTGACCATCCCCTGTAAGAACGTGCAGTGCTGGGGATTTGAGCTGCTTGCCCCCCCCCCTTGGTACACCAACATCCTCAGCAGCAACATACATCCATCCCACAAAACTTACCTGTCAATATATATTTTAACTGGAATCTATTGTGTGAATCAGTTACCACTGTTTTGCTCAAATTTAGGGATTTGTTCTCACTTTGAACTGTGAGGACTTCCTGGCATAAATCCTTGTCCATCAAATCAACCTTGTGACTTAGCAATGTAAAATAAACTGCTGTTTAAGTCCAGTGTATCAGCTCAGATCCCCCAAATAGCTGCAGAAAGTACAGGAAGAGGCCATGTCCTGGTCCTGGCCCTGGCCTAATTCAACAGTCATTATTTGTGCAAAGTCGGTGTTGATGCCATGGAATTTTCAAAGAAAGTTCAAAGAAAGCCTGTAGAAGCCAGGCTTTCTGCTTGCTGCCTTTCCTTTCATCTGTCCATCCTGGGTTCCTACTTCTCTTTTATGGGTGACATTTGAAATAAAGTGTCCTGGGGCTGCCCTGTGCTCTGCTGGTTCGCCTGGCTGAGAGTGTCCATCTACGAAGCAGCTCTGTACTCGTATCATACACACCAGCGTGAGCTCCTTTGAAACACAGACATTTAAGAGGGATTAAAGGTGTGGTTTTACCTTACGTTATTTAGAAGGCTAAAATACAATCAGAGGAACATGGAAATAAAATGCAAAAGCATATCAGGATTGAGCCTTTTAAAGCTAGCAGAGACTTTACCGACCAAAGGAAATATGAAGATTGATGTTATAAAATTGACTGCTGCTTTTATGTGAGGTTTGGTTTGGCTGTGTGTAGTAGCTTTTACTGATAGCCCCAAATGTCCTTACTGTACACCAGGTCAGTTGGGGCATCTTTGTAGGAAAATCATCTCGACTGGGCATCCATCCATGCATGGTAAAGAAGAAATGGTGTCTCTAATTCAGGATTTTTTTTGTCCCTGCTGGGGTTAAGCAATCCTCTATGTAGGTAAGTAAGGGCAGCATGTTTAATTGCTCTTCACTACTGTCATCCTTTGAAATGTGGAGAGAGAGTTTTGCTTCTTGCCCACGTGTGTCTGTGGAGGTGCAAGGACCCTGTCCCCTCTCGCCATGCAGAAGAATCTTATCCCAGTCCTTTACTGAGCCGAGCAGCTCAAGCTGGGAAAACTCTCACATCAGCCGTCCTGAAATACAGACATCATGGTGACAGTGCAGTGCTCGTTTCCCACCCTCATTAGCTTAGCAGAAAAGGAAGACTAATTAGCCAGTGCTGTGCTCAGTGTGGGACTGCTGTGTGCTGTTCCCAGGAGCGGAGCCAGCCGCCCTCATCGGCGTTGCCCTCTGCTGCACGGCTGGCTGGGGGTGTTCGGGCAGGCTGCCCTGAGCTGCCTGCACACCCATCCTGCACAGGTGCTGTGCTGCAGCTCCTGTCGAGCGTGCTCCCTCTCGATTCCGGGGTCCCACATGTTTCCCCCCTCCCCGATTTCACCCCGTAGGTAGTCCCCCTGTGCATTTATGGAGGCTTGCAGGGGTAGGTGCTTTCCTGAGCAGGGAGTCAGCAGCCCAGCGCATTGCCTGCAGCCCCACGACTGCTGCACTTGAAGGCTCTCTCTGCATTTCGAATTTCAAGCAGTATCTGTCAAGCACAAGGGAAAGGCTGCGCTGGGAGTTAAGAAAGGGTTTGCCTTTAAGCTTGCCTGTATGACATGCCTCCGTACCCTCCTTGCAGTGTTAATGAAAACAGTCAAAATACCGAGTGATCTGATAGGTTCTGCTGCTCCTCCTGAGGACCAGGAGTTGCTATCTTTTATAAAAATACACAGGTATTATTTGAAGCATACTTTATGGTGCTTGCTTGGGTTTCCAGTGCCGTGCATAATGTGGAAAGTAACTTGACCACAGGAAGACCGCCATTCACATTAGCAACATACAACCCAACCTCATTCCTGTAACGTATTAATTTAAATTGATGCATAAATAAATGTACAGAGTGGATAGGCAGGAGACCACACGATCAGGAAACCTGAGATTCCTTTTGGAGTCATTTCCCCCAACATGTTGGTCACAGCTTCATTCTCTGCTGATGTTATTTTTGAATACTTGGTTGATTAAACATTAGGATGGGATTTGTCTCACCTCTCTTTAGTTTTAAAGTCAGATATTTGGTCTCAGCTCTCTATAACTCTGTCTGCAGTCAGTGTAGCAAGACAGTCCTGAATTACCTATCCTGTCACACCTCTGAAAGTTTAGGCCACTAAAACCTGAATTTAGGTGCTTAATTTCAAGTAGGTAAGTTTTTGAAAACTTTCACGCCGTCTTTCTATGCTTATTTTGTACTTTCTGCAGCAGAGGTGAGAGGATGCCGATGTCTTGAGGATGCCGTGGCGTATTGTTGTGCAGCATGCCCAGCACCTCTGATCAAATGCAGTGTTCACATCAGGAGTGTGAAATCCCGTTTGTGGGACTGCTGCGGGTACTGTTCTGCTTTCAAAGCCTACTTTGTGCTTAATGACAGAAGGCCGAGCATCTGTTCAGAAGGGGCGTTATTAGGAGCAATTGGTTGCAACCTTGGTAATACTGAGATTTACAGTCTTCCAGTAATCTCTGGTGCCTGTCAGAGTTGAGAAGATTCTCCCAAAGGCGGCCGAGGAGTCAAAGACGTCGGAAGGGTTGTATCTGGCTGGTGCCTGGCTGTCTGTGGGGATGGGGCTGCTGGCAGTACCCCACCAGCTAGGAGCCTGGCAGGGGAGTGGTACTGCCACCCCGCTGAAACGCCGTCCAAGAGAGCCGTTGCCATCCGTGATTGCATCTGCATTGATTATGAAGGCTGCCGCTAAACCGGCTGTGTCATCGCTCCCCCGGTCCTGAGGGATGTCAGCGTCGCTGCCCCGAAGCGTTGGCTGTGTGGGCTGGGGGCTGCCGGCTTCTGGGGTTTGTTTCTGGTGCTCTCTTCTCTCCTGTGACTTTGTGCTACAAAAATTAACCTGCAAGTCAAGCTGGCCATCCCTTAGAGGTTCCCAAAGAGCTGGAAGGGCAGGTGAGGAGTGTGGGGGGGCTGGGGAGGGGGGAAGCACTGGGGCGAGGTTACCCAAAACTCTTTGGGCGTGCACCACATTGCATCGTGTGAGGCCAAAAATTCAGGTCCCGTAGGAATACTTCAAACAAGGCTTCCAGATGCCGTCACTTGGTTTTAAGAGCTGCAGAAGTCACGGGCTGGTCTTCTATTCAAGCACTGGAACTGACACACCAGCCCAATGGAAGCACAGCAGCTCCAGGGAGCACACGGCTCCCAGGCAGGAATTGTCTCCATTGCGGGCCGGGAGCTTTTGTTGGCAGTGGGACCTGTGCCGCTTGGAAAGGGACCCGACCTGTCTGCTTTCCAATAAGCTGTATAAAGCAAGTATATTTGAAATCATAAATGTGAATTTTTCTTTTTTTTTTTTTTTTTTTTTGACATTTCTTCCCTGAGGCGTCATCAGCCACGGAAGTGCATGGTAGGGACCTGGCCGATAGCATCTTTGAGTTTTTGCAGATAAGGATAATGAAGCGTAACTATGATAAGGATGTACATTTGCTGGGAAGAATGTATTTTTTCCTTGCCAGCTCCAACTAAGGGTAAAGGCTGTTTGTGATCTGGAGCATGAAACTTCCTCTGTGTCTGTCTGTCAGAGAAAATGTGCTTTGCTGTGGGGTCAGTGCTGCTTCTCCCATCGCCGGCAGATCCTGTGAGCTTTCCTGGGGTGGTTCATTCAAGTCAATCACGGGCTGAGGTGGTCCCAGCCCCAGTGCGAGGAAGGTTGCTCAGGGCTGGGTCCCGTTCGACTTCCAAGGGTGGGGGCTGCACAGCATCTCTGGGCAGCCTGTGCCAGTGTTGGATCATACTTACCGTGTAAGAGGCTTTTTTGTTGTTTTATTTTTAATGTTTAAGTGGAATTTAAGGTATTTCAGCCTGTGCCTATTGCTTCTTGTCCCGACGCCAGGTTGGGGGCTGGTTGCTGTCAGTGCTGGTTCTGGTGCGGGATTAATTCTGCTGGCCATCTCAGTCATATGCTGGCTGAGAGCTTTTGCTCGCGTGCAGGCTCATTTTCATTCAGTGCCGTGCTCTGCTTCGGCGTGAGCCTGTGAGCTGTTTAACCTAATTACCATCCCAGAGATGGCCTGAGCTCCTGGTGTTGGAAGCCGAGGAAAGCTGGAGCTCGATTTAACAAAGATATCTTAATTTCAGCACTTCTGAAATGCTCTGAGCACAGTGCGTGCCCAAGTGACTTAGACATTAAAAAAACAGACTTTCACTCATGCGTGCTGATGCCCTTGCATGTAGGTGCCACTTGGGGTGTGTAACAGGCTGTACAGGTAATAAATAAACATGCCTTCAGGTGAAGGAATTATGCAGTGTGCAACAGGGGCTAAAATATGCTTGTTACCAGGAAGGAGTCTCCTTATAAACAGCTGTTTTCAGCTGTTTCTCTCTTGTGGTATTTTTAAGCTCAAATCTGTTCAGTTTACTGATTTTGCTGACAGCCAGCCCAGCTCATTCTGCCTGGGATCTGCAAGTCAAGGTCCTTGGATATTTAGTTGAAGACTGTGAAGCATAATTGAATCCAGCTTCCTTCTCCGTAACCATCCTGACTCTCTAACTAAGTAATTAAGAAGCAGTTTATTGTCAGCAATTGAGGACAGCAGCTCTAGCTTAAAGAAGCTGAGGAAGAGCAGGTATGCACAGTAAGTTTCCCATTTGTACGTGGGCTGGAGCTGTGGTGAAGCACGGGGTGCTGCTTGAGCCTTCCTGCTCAGGCTTCCATGGGACAATACCGTCCCTGCTCCCTGCTGGTATTTCAGTGAAAGGTAGGAAATGTGCTCGAGCTATTTTAAAAACCGGGATTCTCCATTCAGTAGCCAGATTCACAGGCCGATGGACACAAACCCACGCAACCTCCTCAAGTGCAGCGCAGCCTTTTTAATTGCTTGTGGAGTGCCTGGAGGCTTGTTTATTGCTCTCTAAGAATTGGGTTGTTAAACGGTGACAACTAGGTTGGCTTGAGGTCTCTGCTGGTAGACCTCATCCTGGCAATGCTGTACTGGATAACTGATTTTAGGGATGATTTAGGAAGGAAATGCTGGTTACCTGTTGGAGATAAAGACAGGGGAGGTGTTATCCTGGGTTTGCCTGACTCGTTTGAAGCGTGCTACTGCTGTGTAATGATTGCAACTATGTGACTGCTGCACAGAAGAAGCAGGTGGGGAGATCTAAAAAAGATGGGAAGTTGGTTTTTTTGGAGTAATGATTTTGCCGAGTCTGTGTTCTTGGGTGTGTGTTGCAGGGTTTTTTTTTTTCTCCGCAATGACAAAGCATGAAGGGCTTATGATGCGGTGGGTCAGATTTTTAGCCAGTGTGAACTGGTGCTGTCTCCTTGCTGGAGCTGAGGGCCTGGAGGAGCAGAGCTGTAGTCCTTGCTGGGAGCTTGCAGGGAGAGAGCTTTTCCAGGTGACGCTGGGAGCTGGTGATGTTGACATGTGCTGTAGGGAACCCAGACAAAGCTCACCTATGGCTCCACCCTCACGAAGGGAAGGTGGTTTGTTTGTACCACGGCTGGGGTGGTGGGTGCTGCCCTTTGCTGAGCTTTGCACTGAGGGTTTGTACCGGCCGGGCTGCCTTCCTGTGCTTCTGCACTGCAGCTGAATCCGTGTGCTTTTGATCATAGCGTAGGCTTTACAGCTTCTTCCCCGGCTAAATGGAAAGTATTATGATTACCTCAGGGAGAGAGGTTTATGGCCAAGTAGGAGACACTTCCAAAGTGTAACCTAGACAAAGATAAAATGCGTATATATTCTTCTAATTTCAATATGACCTGACTTTTGTGAACACCTGTGGATATTCTCCGTCTCTTTGGCAGTGAGGGAGAGATTTTAGGAGGATTCAGAGGTTCGGTCACCTAAACATCTTTTTAAGCACTGTGGGTAACCCTGCTTGGCTTGCAGCTCCTGCCCCACGACTGCACAGTGAGTCCTGTCTCCTACCTGCCCCCTGCCCCCCCCGCTGGTGCCCTGAGAACTGCAGGATGTCCCTGACAGACATTGTCAAAGAGACACTGATATTTACGCAATGGAATCCTGCCCTTGACATCCAGCATCCTTGGTGTGCTCCAGGCAGGAGATGCTAGTGTGCAGCATTGCAACGTCACATTTCCGGTTGCTCTGTAGTTTATAAACATTCATCAAAGGGATTTTTGATGAAATACAAGTTTCCTTTGTTTACAGTCTTCATGAACCGGGAAAATCACGAGGTGAGTATCTTGGAGGGTGAGCAGGTGAAGTATCTCTAAGATGAAAAGATTAAATTAGAAACATATTTGTGGATAAACAAAGGCCATTGTAGTACATGTGTTATCATCAGGTGAGAAATCCTGTGGGAATCAGTAATAAAGATGACCCTGAGAGCGTGACTGGAGCTAGAGAGAAATCCACCAGTTGGCACGTTGGAGTAAGCCCTTTGGGCAATGACTTTTCTCCTTGTGTCCTGGCACATCCTATCAATGAGGAATCAGAGGATAACTTTTGTCCTGTAGTAAGGAGTGAAGCTAAGAACAGAAAAACAAAAAAGAAATAAATTCATTGCAGTGGGTGTGCCGTGGATGTGATTTGTGAACAGCACTTGCACGGAGTTAAGCCCCGATTGAATAGACAAAGCAGTTTTAGGTATTTGTACAAATCACGTATAAAGAATTAAGCCTGTATTTCTGTGTGTAGGTATCCACGTATGTGTGGTACAGATGGAAAGTTTACAGAAATTTGGTATTCATCTTCTTATGGAGATTAAAAATAGCATTCAGAATTGCCTCATCATTTTTCAAGATAGGCATTTCAAGCAAGTTAACTTCAGTGCTCAAGTCTCTGCAGTAACAACACTTTATTCGGTTCATGTCTGAGTGTCGCGTTAGGTAATGTGTATCGTAGACGACTCACTGACTGACTGTGAATGTTTATTAGAAGTGAATTAGAAACCGTGCAAGGAAAGCTGAGGTCTATGAAGTGTCAGTGACTCTGGTGCATGCTGGAAACTTCAGCATGCTGATCATAAGCAGGAGCCCAGAAAATATGGTTAGGGCTTTATTTGGAAAAAGTAACCTAGCAGAAACTTTTATGGGAGAGTTCAACCATTTATTGGTCTAGCATCTACCTTTAGGACCGGTTTTGGGATGGCTGCAGTAAAAGTGCTTAAAGAATAACCAAAGTGTGTTTCCTGACGTGGAGCTTTTCCGAGGAAGGTTTTGTCCCATACGTGGGAGCTCAGCAGGTTTTCCATAAGGCTGTGACCCTCTCAGTACCACCCGGCCAGCTCAGTGTGCCAGACTGCGGGTCTTTGATCCCAGATTTCAGGGAGGAGAACAAATGAAGCATCTCTGGGATGAGGGGGGGGTCAGCTGTGTCCACACAGGTCCTTAATGTTGCTTGTATTGAGAAGATCATCCTGAGCCTTTGGGGTTAAAACCCATGGGGGATGAGTGAAGAAAGTTTAAGCTTGTGAAAATTCATTTACTTAACTGAAGAGCTGATGGCTTTGTAGCATCTCGGGTCACTATACGAACTCTGCTTGCCTGCTACGGGAGCTATTAGTGTGGCAATAAATGTAGAAAAAATGATGGAGACTGACATAATGCATGTGTCTGAATTCCCACTGCGCCTTCGGTTAGTTTAGTACAAAATAACGCGTACTGTGACCGGGTCGTAATAGTGAATTCTGGTTCTGCAAGAGGCAGGGGAATATTTTTGCAGCGCACGTGTGGCGGTGTGGTTGCATTTAGGACAGCGCTGCCTGTGTCCTCACGCAAGGAGCCCCGCGCAGCAAGTCAGCGTTTCAGCAAACCTGCGCATAGTGCTTGAGGCCATTTCCCCGCTTGCGGCGGCTCTTCATTTATATTTCATACCAAGCTGTCTGGCAGGGCGCGCGTGCTGCATAAACGCTAATGTATTGCTCGGTTTGACATCTGCAGTGCTGTAAAATGTCCGTCTCGAGCAGGGAGCGGGAGCTTGCCGGTGAGGGCTACTCAGGCGAGACACGTGGATGCGTTCGGGATTAGGATATAGCAAGGGCACCCAGTGCCCGTCAAGGACGGGTTTTCCAGGAAGGGAACAAAGGGAGCAAAGACAGAGGTGTTTGCTCAGCGGCCATGTGTGATCGTTCAGTCAAATCCTGATGCCTCATACTTGGCAAATACTTGGAGCCTAATGCTTGAACACTGAAAGGCAATGAGAAAAAAAAAATAACTTCAAGAAGGTTACATGAAAATGTGACCGGTGAAAGGGCAAATAGCAGGGCAGGTAGTTTGAAGATGCATAATTTTTAGGCACTTAAAATTATTCATATGATGTGCATGCGTATGTGTGTGTGCTTGTGTGTCATACATTTTTACCGACTCTTTTATTGTCAGCCCAGGCAGACGTAATGTAAAGGAGCCTTGGGGGTCAGTTATAACAGAATAAAAGACAAAGCAGTCTTGCTGTATGAAGTATTTCTCATTATGGCTAGAAGGTCACACATTTGTGGTTTACTTTGGCTTCCCGTCCACCTCTTCTGTTAGGTTGCGGTGGTGCCTGCAGTAGTTAGACCTGTAAATATTTCCAGTATAAACCAAGGTTTATAAACCTTTAAAAATTCACTTGGGATTGAAGCTTGGCTTGAGAGCCTTTTATTGTGTTTACATTTTTAAGTGTAGCAAACTTTCAGATAAATTCCTTTCACTGTTCATCAGGTACTTGAGTGCAGAAAAGAGGGACGTAAATAATTTGCAATTTTTAAAAGTGCTTATTGCTTATCTACTCTCTTCTGGGCAGTGTGAAGCAAGCTGCAGAGACCTGACTCGCTGGCAATATGGGAGACTTGTCAGGCAGGGAAGAGAGCTCAGCTGTGCACAGGGAAAATTAAAAATAGGCACTAAAGACTACGTTTGCTTAAGTGAACTCTGAGCACCTGATCAGTGAGTTCACATCTGCTTCAGAGGCAGAGGAGTTTTGTCTGAGACATGGTTTTGCAAGGAAGGCTCGTGCTGACATCTGTCAGAGACATAAAACCTGGGACCAGGACGGGGACCAGGCTTTTTATCCCCGAGTTCATTTATTTTTCTTGGTTTATTCAGCCCTTAATATTATTCAAATGAAGATTTTGTTTCTAGACCAACATAAATCAGGGAAGCTGCCAACGTACACTGTTTCCTCTGTGTCCTTGGACTAAAACGCGATGGCTGTGTGGGTTTTATTTGCTTTTAGTTCTTATCCGTTGTCCATTTATCCGTCTATCAACGTAAGCAGGAGCAGAAGGGTGGGCTGGCACAGGTGAGCAGCCCCTCTGTTGCACTGGTGGGTACCTGCGCTCTCGCCCATGTGAGGGATGCGCAGCGAGCATGTGTACCCGCAGGACCCTTGTCCCAACCTGTGGGCAATGGTGAGGTGGAGGAGGTGGAGGTGGCCAGCCGGCCGCCCTCTGTGTGAAATAGTCTGTTCTCATGTTTTCAGTGGAATTTCCTGTATTTCAGTTTGTGCCCACCGGGTGCATCGCTGTGTTTTCTTCTGGGTTTGGGGGGCTTTTATGCCTGTGTTGGTGTTTAGATTTTGCCATGTGTTTTTTCTTGTGGGCGATTTAAAATAGAATAGTTGAAATATTGATGTGCATTTGCATAAGAAACTCACTCTGATAAATTACATGTATTTATTTCCGTATGTGTATAGGGGAAAAGGTGCATTCATATATGTGAAACTGTTCAAGCTTTCACTAAATTCATGCTTCTTTAGTGGTGTTACTGTACAAATATAGCTGTGCAATTATAATCTCCAATGCGATACATATTCTTAAAATGGTAGGTTGAGAAAGGGAGTGCTTTCTTTTTTCGTTTAATGTACATTAATGTGAAAAATAAAAGCTCTTCTATGTTTTGGAAACATTCTTATGGATTCCTGACAGAAATAGCTATGTTTTTCCTTCCTGTATAGGTGTTCAGTAGAGTGATAACACAAGGGCATAAGAGGAAAAGAAAGTGCGTGTGATAACACAAACCCCACTTTTTCTGATTTTTGTCATCTAATTCCAAAGCACTTCTTTCACCGTACTTTTGCAGGGAAGAAGCTTCAGTGATATCGGAGTATATTTTTGCCAAACGCCTTTAGCGCAGGCCCAGCGCTAAATTGGAGTGTTTCTGGGCAGCACCTTGCCCTTGAACATGTGGGGACAGCGATACCCGCCTGGGCAGTGTGGGCTTTGCCATTTCACCCGTCTCTGCTGCAAAAGCAGGATTGCTGCTTCCCCCAGATTTCACTGGGGAAGGTTCCCGCTTGTACGTGTGTGCATGACCAGTGTGAAAAGAGCTAAGCTCTGGGCTCGGGGCACAGTTGAGTGCAGGTACAATTGCTCATTCTCTTGTTTTCTGTTTTTTCTGGATAAGGGAATTGTCCCTCTGTCGCTGTTGAAGCGGTGTATTGCTGCCCTTTGAACCATGTGAGCTCACCCTACATCACCTGTGTATTTGTGGTGGAGAAAGACTTGTTTTTTCTATGGAAAAAGTGCATGTAGGATAATTTGTGCTCATCAGCTGCTTTTAAAATTGCAGTCAGATGAAGTTTAGCTGCTGTTTTTATGAGAGCTTGCAGCTTTTCCCCAACGAGGTTGACTTTGCAGACTGTTTGTGACCAGGTCATCACTTCAGGTGGTGGGGAAGTTAGGAGTCCTCCGTACGGGAGGTGAGGTTGGAGGTATTGTGTTCCACTCACCTTCTGCAAATCACTTCTCTCGTCCTCAGGGTTGTCGTATCAAATGGTGCTCCAAAATGTTCAGGGTATGTTCGGGGAACGTCCTTCTCATCTCGTTACCCTGCTGGCTGGGTCATCGTGGTCGATTCCTGCCCCGAGACCTCCCCTCACCACCCAAGCTTTTCCTGCAGGGTGCTTGGGGCTGACTATCCTCTTGAAATCAAGGGGCTCTTATGCAGCACCGCTTTATTTCGCAGATGAGATTTACGCCTTTGGAAAGAACGCGGCCTTTGAACCGACTGTTCTTTGCAGCTGCTTTTGTGCTGAGATTCTGCAATCATCTTGCTTGCACAGATGGCAGATGATTTTTGGCAGCCGCTGATAGGTGCTGCTGCCCTTAATTTTGATTTTTCTTTTCAACAGAGTGATTGATGAACAGCAGTTCAGTTACACCCGTAGCTCTGCAACATTTGCTCTTATTTTCATATGGTTTATAGTGAATGGCGTCACAGGGGGATGGGATCCTCTGATTTAAAGTAAAGCTTTTTTCCAACGAGACCCAGATAAAAGTTTAAGAAAACAACCAAACCCCATCAGCATATCTGGGATAACTGTTGAGATGCTCAGGCTTCACCCCTTGGTACTGCCGCGTGCCAGCGCAGGGTCAGAAAAAGTGTAAAAATCACTGAAGACCCTCGTCTGTATGTCCTCGACTGTTTTCCTGTCCTGCAGCATCCAGCAACCAGGGTGAGTGTCTGGTGCCGTGGTCAGCTGCCCCTCAGTGAGGACACCTCTCGCCCCGAGCGCCTGGGATCACGTGGAATGACCACAATCTGTGAAAGTCCAAGCACAGCCTTTGGCGTATGTATTTTGGGTCTTTGGAAGACACTTTCTCAGACATTTCACTAAAACGGGTTTAATTTTGGATTTCGTGGTTTGCCTTATCAGCAGCGAGTGCCTTTGAATGATTTAATAAAGCTGCGGGGCTTGCTTGGAGCAATCTTCCAGGCCGGGTGAGTCAGTGGTGAGTGGGGCTTTGAAGCTTTTGTAGCATGAAACTATTTTTCAGGGGTGAATTAATGAGGCTTCAGCTTTTCCAAAATGTGAAACGCATCATGCCGAGTCTGAATTCTTGAAAGGGACAAACAGCTCTATGGTAGCAGCAGCGTCAGAGGCATCCTGACGGCCCAGCGAGACCCCACTCGCCGTGTGCTCCCATGCAGAGGCAAAGGGGTTTTGACCCCGGATGCAAGCTGTGGTTGTGTCTGCACGGGGATGAGCCCGCAGTGGCAGGGGGGAAATTCTGAGATTCCCACTCATGCCTGCAGCTTCACATGCAGCAGCATTAAGCGTCTCTGTGTCGGTGCTTTCGTTTGTACAATGCCCGTGCTAGTGTTTATATGTATGGGGACTAACCTCTGTGAAGAGCTGTAAAATTAAATGCTAATTTATTATAAATTTGCAAATGGTAATGCTGATAAAACAAAGCAGAGAGAAGCAAAGCGAACAGCAGCAGCCCAAGGAAGCTCAGAGCGGGGGTGATGAGTGGGGCCGGTCGCGGAGGGGCTCGGGGAAGTCGCGGAGAACCGCAGTGATGGTAAAACACAGGCATCGAAACAAGCCTCTTGCCATCTGAGTGGCAGCCTTGCACGTGGACGTCGTCCACTGCCCACTGCGTGCAGCAGGGACCCCTCATCTCTCTCGCTGGGAACGTCTCTGGGCCGTGCTCCGTCAGGATTCAGGGCTGATGTGCTGCCAGCAGAACTGCTGCTAGCGGGGCGTTCGTCTGTAAACACCCAGGAGGTGACTGACCTCCCAAGAAGTATTTACCCTTCCCTGCCGCTGGCTTTCTGGATGGTTTAGTCCTTCCTTGTCTGCTGGGGAACTGCAGGTACTCACAGCAGTTTTCTGGATCCCGGCTTTCCCCTTCAATGTGTAAAGTAGATGTTGCTCGACGACCTCATCAGGCCCCCCGAGATGTGTGTGGGGAATCACGGATCCAGAGTCAAAGAATTTTCCTTGGTTTTTTCCCATCATGTTTCTGAGGATGAGCTCCATGCCAGCATCCCCACCGCAGCCCGGGGCTGTGATGACCCTCCTGTGCTCTGTGTCCTCTGAGCGGGGATGCTGCAGCCCTTGGCAAGTCACCCTGTGCTGGCGAGTCTGACCCTGCTCTTTGCAGCGCTCTCCCTGCAGAGCCAGGGTGTGTTCGGGAGGAGAAAGGACTCGTGCAGCGAGAACATTGGTATTTTTAGATCAAAGACCAGTTTAATTAAAAAAAAAAAAAAAAAGAAAAAAAAAAAAAGAAAATGGAGGATTAGAACAATGAGTACATTTAATTTTAGCCTAGCTTGGATTCCTCATAAAGTCAGTGAACTTTGAGATTGCTTCACTTGTCTCTAGCTTTCATAAATAAACACACCGTAGCAGGACTGAGAAGTTAAGTAGCACAGAAAATGGCAAAAAGTTAAATTTTTAATATTGTAGAAGAATATTAAGGGCTGTTTTACAGGCCAGGTCCAGGAATTAAATTTTAATACTGTACAAAAATATCAAGGGTTGTTTTAGTAGGCAGCTACTGAAGTTAGCAACAGACTTTTCTTCCTTCTTTCTTTCCCTTGCAGAAAGGGTCAGAGTTAGGAGCAGGATGAGGGATGGGACAAGGGGGTCTCCTCCTGGGCAGCGCGTTGCGGTAGTGCTGCCAGCTGACCTTCTCCAGTGATGGTAAGTGAGGTGAGTTTGGGGCCAAGAGTCTAGTTCTTAGGAGTTTTACCCCAGGCTAAACAAACCTGATTGCTAGCAACCCCCTGCATCGTGGTGTTGGGTGATCTGGTCGGTGTGTGTTTCACCTGGGGAATGTTTTGAGATGAAGAATGCTGTACCAAGGCTTTAGATGTTGTAGACCTTTAGTAGACCTCAGGTCAGGAGTAATTTAAGTGAGTGGAATGAGTAAGGAGATAGCACTCGTGATGACTTTATGGCCCTGAGTCAACATGAAACAGCCACTGTCTCCTCTGGAGCTGGTTATCCCTGCAGAGGACAAGAGCTGAGTAGGTGCGAGTCATCCTTCATCACTCAAGCCTTAAAGGGTGAGTACAAAACCCTGGCTTGCCACTGATGCCTGTGCATCCTCTGTTTAGTAAAGAAGATGTCTCTTTGTAACATCATAAACTGGTTTCTTTTCACGCCGACTTAAGTTAAGAAAATGTGAAGGAACATTTACAAACTCAAAAATGGTACATATCTGACAACGAAGGGTGACAATGTCAATGTCTTTATAAATATACGTGAACAGATCTGAACTGCATGCTATGTTGCTTTGCATTCTCTTTTTATTATTTCTGGAATTTGGTTACTTTTGGATCCTGGTTTCTGGGAAGACATAGGCACCTCACAGTGCCAAGAAGTAAACCTGGATCCACTCAGGAGCCAGTGTTTCGTTCTCAGGCTTGCTCTAGCCAGGGAAGGGGGCTGCTCTTTCTCAATTTTATGAAAGTGGGAGGTATGGATTTGACTTACGAACTAATTTTGGATTTACTTTGTAAGAACTCACTAGATATTAATAAAAGCTTAAAATAGTTCAGGCTGTGCCTTAAAACAGCCCTGACTTTAATGCAGAAAAAATTAAGATTGTAGCTCATCGTGGTGGAGAAAGTGGAGATAAAACCAGGAGAGCTGGACGCAAAATGCAATAGACATGGCTGTTATGAAAGTCTGCGAGGGATTGAGAGGTTTAACTGCTGAGCTAGAGAATAAGCTCAGATTAGGAAATTCCAGGTGAGGATAGGGGGTCCTTGAAGTCTGCAGTTGCTGGAGTAACGAGCAGAGCTTTGATGTCGGTATGTAAATCTGAATCTAATTTACAAGGGCCAAGAATATTGTTTTAAATGTATTAAAGCCCTGATCTTTTTCATCAATGTTGTTGTGAAGCCAAAAACTACCCAGGTTTGTTTTTATGTCTTTCTGGTACTAGTGCAAGTCAGGAATAATCCCAGTCAGAGGAAGGGTGGAAGGAGAAAGTGAACTGGGAATTAGGTTTCGGGAATATAAGCTACTCTGCCGTGTTTCATAGAGGGGTGGGTATTAACCTGCTCCCTTCCCTGCCACGCTGAAGATGTTGTAGTTGCACGTAAGGTTTTCTTGGGATACCTTTATTTCATTTAAAGTTAACAGTGCTATTATGAAAGCAGGAACTTTAACTCTTTGCTGAAACAGCTGTTAAATTTTGCCTTCGTCCAGCTCTGAAGTTAGCAGCATTGGTTGACTTGCCTTGCCTTGCCAGGCTGAGCTTTGCTGCCATACCAGGCTTTTTCCATCACTGTCTGGTGGATGGGAGTAGGCTGGTGGAAAAATCTCATGTTTTAGGGGTACACGTGCTCCAGTTGTCTTGCTAACGCATGCAGGGCTGTTCATGGGAACAAATGGATCAGGAGGACTCTGTCATGTTTGTTGCTAGCACATTAATGTCATGATTCAGAAATAAAAGGGATTTAGACTTAAAGATGATAAGATTAATAAGAGCAACAGCCTAATGCTATTAATTAGCAATGTTTATGCTTTCGAGTCAGTCAAGTTGCTGCTACACTTGTTTTCCAAAACACTGAGCCTTTTAATTCTCATTAAAACGAGGAATAAGTTAGGAAAAAATACAGCTCAGTCACCCCACCACCAGCATCTAGCGTGCAGTGCTGATGCCGGTGTGACCTGGTCTGCAGTTCAAACCTGTAGTTACGTGCTGGTCCTTTCCTTAGCAAAACCACAAATGCTGCTGAACATTTTGATATTTCTATAATGGGAATAAACTCAGCCAGTTGGGCACTTTATCCCTCTGCAGCACGTGGGCTACTGTTTTAGAATTTTCTCTGGATAATGGTGATAATACGTGGTGATGCAGGAGCACTTTTCCCCCTGAAGCCTGGGGCCACCACGTGTGGCCACCAGCAGCTCCGTGGGCCGAGCTGGTGCCCCCCTTTTCCATGGAAGGGGACGGCATGCAGATCCCCAAGGGCCAGGTTCCAGGTCAAGGGCAAAGCCAAGCACCATGGTGGTGGTGCCCAACCCTTGCAAATCGGTCTACAAAAATAGATTTTAGTGCCAAAAAGTGGAAACAGAGGCTATGCAGTTTCCATAGTAAATTCAGATGCTCTGTTGACTCAAAACCTAATTTGAAACTGCTTTTCTATGGAGACTTCTGGAGGACAGAGGTAAGAGGGTTACAACCAGCAAGCCAGCTGGTCATAGCAAACGGTACAAAATTTGGTCAGTTTTGAACAGGGCAGCGAAGTGCAACCCACAGCTTTTACCTTGAGTTACGGAGGAGTTCGGCTCTCAGCGACCAACCTGTATTTTCAGTTGCTCTCTTTTTCGAGGATGGCACATGAAATGCAAAGCTCAGATGCCTGCACTGGCATCCTGCTTTCCTCCGCCTGCTCGTGGCTAGAAGATGACGTTGCTGCATGGGAAATGGTGTTTTCCTGCTCTGTGCTGGACCACCACTCTTGCGATCACACTGAGACGGGTGAAATCATCTCCTTGGGATGAGGCTAAATCTTGATGCGTCCTGGTACGTAGCGCCGTTACTGAGTCATCTGGCCCCGTGCTTCAGAGATGCTGTCGGGGCTGCCAGTTTGGATGGAGCTAGGCTTTGTTTCATAGGTTAAAAATACATATATTTCCTTGATGCGCCATTGGTTTTATTTTTAACTCTTAAGCAATTTAATATTTCATAGGTCTGCTAGTATTTCCCCCAGTTTTCCATCTGCTACTGTGATTAATTTAAGTTCTAGCTTTATAATGCCAACCCGGAGCAAACGGAATGGAAACCTTACCTATATTATTTGGCATGTAGCACTAGACATGAATAACTTCGGAATTTGTGGGGAAAAAGAAAAGTTATGTGTTTTTGGAGCCAAAATATGATTGGAAATGGGCCCTTGCAGACAGCATGATGCCGTGTAGGATCTAGCTGCAGTTACTTTTGAGAGCAGTGCTCCAGATTTGTGTTTGTAGGTGTTTCTGAGGAGTCGGAAACCTCACTCAGAGGCTGTAAAGCGGCAGTGCGCACCAATTTCCTATTGCCTTGCAGACATTGAGGCAGAATGATTTGCCAGAGGTTTGGTTGTTTTTTTTTTTCTTTTTCTCTTCAGTCCTAGAAGTGGTGTGATGTAATGGAAATTTGCAGTATGGTGAGGAAGGTGGGACTTATTTCCTAAGGCTGTGAATCTGTGGGAGGAAGGAATGGAGCGAAGCTGCAGACCTCACCTGGATGCAGATGTTCAGCCAGGTCTGGTGGGCATCAGTGTTTTTACACAGGGCTGCGTGACCTGGGGTAATGATGGGGTGCAAGAGGCAAAACCCCAAACATAGGGAGGTTGTATCACGGCTACTGCACGGTCTGGCATGAGAGCTGTGGCATGGCCCCGGCAGCCCTTCGGTTCGTGCCACTGTGCAGCTTGTCGGACTCATGGCACTGACTTGAATTAAAAATACCTTGACCAGAAATGTTTTTTTTTAATCTAGACCGTATTCAGTACGAGCCATGCAGGTGTGTGCGCAGGGCCAGCCAGGGATGGGGATGCAGGGCAGTGGGGTACGAGCCAGTGGGGCTGCTTCAGCTGCTGATGCCACTAAAAGAAATGGTCTTTTATGGCCCAAGATGGGATCCTAATGGGTATCCAGTATAAAGGGGCAGTGCCTCTTCCTGAGCTGATTGAAGTCTGCTCTGCTGGCAAAGGCCCTCCAGCTGCGTAAGTGCTGGTGGTGACATGGGGGGTGGTAAGGGACGACCTGGCTGTGGACACAGGCTGGGAGAGGAGAGTGGGGCCATCCCTTCTGGCAACAGCAGGGATTTAGATTGTATCGGGAGGGGAATAGTTACGGTATCAAAAGCCTTCAAAGCACGAACTCTTAATTAGGGTAAAGATGAAAAGAGAAATCACAGGTCATAGACCTGTAGTTAACCAAAAAATGCTGGTATGTGTGAAGCCCATAGTCGTAAGAGCTGGAAGTAGCCAGGAGACATTCATGAGTCATTTCACTGATCCACAGAGAACAAGAAATCCAGACTACTAATGCATCTGGTTAGTTATGACTAGACTCAAAAGTATGGCAACTGTTAAGGTCAAGCCAGCCAATTCAGTAGCCTTCTTTGCCACAGTTACTGGTGCAACAGCTAAAGGTTATGCAATTAGATATAGTACACTTGGAATTCAGAAAGCCAATTGGTATAGTGCCATGCATAAACATAAAATACATTGCTTCCCATTTAAGTAAAAATACCATGGTTTAGCAACTAGTTTTCCAGCAGGGAATGGTTATTAACGGTAAGACCAGCTGAGGAACAGCATTAGTCCAGGTTTTAGAGAAGGTATGATCTACACCTGCGTTATTTCGTACAGAGAAACAAGGGTTATTTGCTACAGCCACTGACAGCCTCGATGAAGGTGTACGTTGAGTAGGGTCGGGTGTGCTGGGTCACCGGCTTGGAGGCTGCAGGAGAGCCAAGCCGAAGGACAGGGAGCTCTGGGGGATCAGGAGATCCGATTCAGCAGATGTCTTATAGACAGGGAGAAGGGAATAAACCTGCACGACAAGCAGAGAGCCTCAGGTTGTGAGCGAGAATGTCTTGTCATAGTTTCCAGTAAATGAGTGCAATTTGATCCAATTGCTAAGAAAGCCATTCAAACTGATTTATGTATAAAACATAAAAGTTAATGTCAAACTGACTCTGCCGGCACAAAAAGCCCTGGTCCAAGTGCGTTCCCTCCTTACCACATGAGTGATGAGGCCGGAGGGGCAGCAGACAGCAGAAGTAGTAGTTTCCTTCCCAGTTCCCTCCAGAAGAGATGAAGGTGGGGGGTAGAGGGGCTGCTGGGGTGACCTGCCTTGGTTTGCCTCAGTGGAGGGTCCTGTCCGTAGCATGGTAATGGACTTGGCGCACTAGCAGGTTTCAAAACTGCTTTAAATCTGTTATTGAGAAGTGAGTAGGTGCAAATCATGCACTGCTTACACGCAGAGATTTGAACCTGGTTGCACACAATGTATTCATAAATAATTATACCTGTCAGACCAGGACAGAGGTATCTGAAGTGAGTTGCAGTCATTGTTGAAATACATGAAATGGTTGTGTACAGCAAAGAGACGCGGAGTGAAGGAGTTCACATTTCAGAATGAGATCAGATTTAATTCATTTCAAAATGAGATCACTGGAGCCTGCTGCCTGGGTCTTGTTTTCCCTGTTTCAGGCTTTCATCCGTGCTGAAATCTTGCCGTGACTGAATTCTGCAAAGGGTTCCAGGCAGGTTCTTGTCCGAGCGCCAGCCTGGTTGGGTAAGCTGATTAACTATGAGATCAGAGTGTGACAGGGGGTGTATTGCAGGTAAACAGTGAAGCTTTTCCTACAGCTGAGATTTAGCATAGCTATGAAATATGTTTGCATCCTCAGAGGTAAGGAATAGTGCTTGAAGAAGCCCCAGGAAAAATACCAAGAAGTGCATTAAAATGATAAGTAGAACTGATAAGGTACATGGTGAGAGACTGAGAGGAGAATCAAGGGCAGATATGATCACAGCCTATAAATACTGTCAACATGACAGCACAGATGAGCAAAAGAAAGATTATTTGTTATCTGATGGAAAACAACCTTTAGGAAGAGCAGTCATCCCAGCAGCAGGGCGGTGGAGGGGATCCCCAGGAGCGGGTGATGCTTGTCAGACAGGATGGAGGGAGATAAGGTCTTGCGGGACAATAGCAAATACATCTGCAATGTAGAGACGGCGAGATTGGCTGGAGACCTGAGCTGTCCTCGCCTCCCTCCGTGGTCCTGCATGGACCAGGACGTACAGGTGCACCAGAGGGGTCCCTTGGGGGTCCGCAATATTGCCAGTAAGGAGAGACATTTGCTGTCACACCAAAGATGTGGAAGGACGGTGTTTGAGGCGTGAGCCTCTCTGTTCCTGCCTGTGCTCCCGTGCTTTCAGGCTCCATCGGGGCGGTGGGAGGGCAGGAGGCGGCTGCATCGCACCAGCATGCCCAGGGGTGCCCTCGGGTGAGGGGGACCCCTCCGCTGAGCCTTGTGGAGGGGCTGCTTCCCTCTGGGTGAATGCAGATGGCTGCAGCGGCCTCCACTCCTCCGCTGGCCCTGCCTCCTCATAGCTATTGTTGCCCGCGGGCAGGAATGCCACATCTGCTCCTGGATCACGCCGGAGCCCTCCTGGTTTCCAGCCCAGGCTGCAGGAGTAAACCCAAGGAGAGGGAAATCTGAAACTGCAGCTTCGAGGGAGCCGGGTCAGGAGCAGCCCTGGCCCTACAGCTGCCTCCCCCCAGGGCTGGGCTGGGCTGAGCTGAGCTGGGCTGGGAGCGAATTAGCAAGGCAGCTGAGATGTGAAAGCCCTGGGAAAGTGTAGGGGAAGGTAGTCCTGCATCATACCCAACCACTGGAAGACGAGCAACAGGGACGTAGCGCTTAGCCACCCAGTTGGAAAGCTTTGCCAAGGATGGCCAGCCACTGCCAGTTAACCTCTTGGCTCTCCTTCAGAGCCCCTCATCCCCCAAAGCTCGCCCGGTTGTTGCGGTGCCCATCAATGAGGTCAGTGCTACACGCACCGTCCCAGCGGCACAGGGATTGCCCTTGGTGCCTGCAGTCCCCGTCTGGGGACTTACTTAAATTTTCACTTTATAGCGTACCATTCAGGGTGAGCAGACTGGGGAATCGGCAGGCTGGGCTGATTGTAACAGATGCTCTTGTTGGCATTTGTGGCAGCATGGGCTATCCGCATCTCTCCTTCGTTACCTGGGACAGGTTTGTGTGAGGAAATGGAGGAGGTCTGGGCCGCAGGCTGTGCGAGTCTGGCTGTAGCAGAGTATGGGTCCAGGAGTGTTTCTGAGGATCCCCAGGATGGCCCGCTTTTAATAAATCTGTAAAACGGCTTATTGCACAGATTGTGAAGATGGGTGCTTCTAGAGCAGACTGTTTTGGTACCTAAACACCGGTTCATTGATTACTGCTTTGCTGCAGACTTATTTAACAGACTTTGGTTCTGGCCTCTTTTTGTGCCTCCCACAGCCTTTTTAAAATTAAACGTGGAAGGGTAGTGCTGGAGATGTGCACAGCACTGGCCAGACCTGCCTGCGGCGTGCAGTGCCGCAGGGACCAGCCGGTGCTTCGCTCCCATCCCAGCAGCAGTCCGGGATGGACTGCCAGAGGCTTGTGGTCCTGAAGGGTTAATTGGGGATAACTCGGCTGATCCGGGAATGCCAACTGGAGACCAAGAGGTTCTGGAGACCAAGAGGTGCTTAGCGGGTCTTTCGTTCAGCCACTTCACCTTGCTGCGCACCAATAGGCTGATAGGGAGGCTCTCGAGACTTGGTGTTTGCAAAGCTCTTGAGGCGTTCCTGGGTTCTCCAGGAGCGTAAGCACGATAGTTATGCTGCACGTTTAGAGACACGGCTTTGAGGAAAACTGCCTTGGGAGCGAGTAGCCAGCCTGTGCCACCCTATCCCAGACAACTGCCCATGGAAAGATGTCTCGGCTGACATCAAAGGAGCCAGCAAACGATAGGCATCATCTAATTGCTGCCTCTCCCCTGCCTTACTGCAGGTTGTCATTCACAGTCTCGGGATTGTGTGTGTGTGTGCAGGTAGCACAACGTCGCAATGGGCAGCGGCAATCCTACCTCCGGGATCTGCATTATCCAGATAAGGTTGCATGTGGTGACATTTAAAAACCTGAATGGCGTCCCACTGTTGAAATAAAACGAAATGGCATTTCAAGACCTTGTCTGGAGAGAACTGGCCTTCTGCAGTCCCCAGCCCGCAGCTGGAGCATGTGCTTCCCTTACGAGCGTGCTGAGGGGGGGGGCAGGCGAAGGGAAGTGGGGATGTGGTGCACCACGGGGACCCGTCTGGGGGGAAGGTGGCTCCTGTGCCGTGGCAGCATGGGGAAGGCCTGTGCTCTCTGCCAGACGGAGGTGGCCGGTCCTGAGCTCTAGCAGCTCACCTCCTGCGTCCCAGCGTGGCCCAGCACCGAGCCCTGCCCTTCGGTGCCTTGTGATTTGGTGCCTGGCTTTTGGGGCCAAAGACGACATTTAGAGGGAATTTTTCTGAATAACCCTGTCAACAGGAATTCACATAAAACAACTAAAGCAACCGCAGCCACATTGCCTTGGTTTGCTCATGTCTGACTCTGCCGAGCCCTCTGTGGTTCCTCACATTTGCTTTCTCTTTCTCCACAGAATGCGATGAACTTGCCGCCTGACAAAGCCCGGCTTCTGCGGCAGTATGACAACGAGAAGAAGTGGGAGCTCATCTGTGACCAGGTAAGGAAGGTCCGGAGGGCTTTTGGCAGACATCTCATTGAGATGTCTGTGCAACCAGACATCTGGTGCAAACCAACTGGGTTTTATCAGCAGTGTCCTTGGGCTTAGAAAGGGACCTTGCAGACAATAAGTATTTGAATAGTTTCAAACACTCATTTCTTTGGCCCTATGCTCCGTTATTGGTAACGACTCATAGAAGCCTTGCAAAAATAATTCCCTTTTTTGCCACAGAGCGATATTTCTTTCCCCTCTGATGTTACCGTCACCCCTGTGCCCATTCTCCCTGGACGCTGGTGAATGCTGCTTGTTTTGCCTGGCACAGACTCAAAGAGACTGACCTTCAGTCACCTCTCAGCAAGTGCTTTGAGTTTGGTCTCTCTTGGCCTGTGTAACATGAATGAACGGTCTCGATCCAGTGAGTATTTGGCTTTCCACATTATGAGCCGTTGCTGCAGTTGGCGGTAGCTGTTGCCTTCAGGGAGAGGCTATTCCCATGTGCCGCAAGTCGAACCGCTGAGGAAACGACTGACCTGGCTTAACAGGGAGCTTTTGCTAGGAGTCAAGAAAAAAAAGGAGAGTTTATCGCCTCTGGAGGGAAGGGTGGGCAACTTGGGAGGAGTATAGGGATCTTGTTAGATCATACAGAAAGAAAATTAGAAAGGCAAAAGCTCAGCTAGAAGTAAATCTGGCCATTATTGTAAAGGACAACAAAAAATGTTTCTACAAATATGTTAACACTAAAAAGAATCCCAGGCAGAATGTCCATCCTTTAATGGATACAGAAGGGAACGTAGCCACCAGAGATGAGGAAAAGGCTGAGGTACTTAATGCCTTCTTTGCCTCA
>JAVJGG010000001.1:52323726-52409575 GCA_035590195.1 Aviceda cuculoides
AGGAAAGACATGGAGGTGCTGGAGCGTGTCCAGAGAAGGGCAACCAAGTTGGTGAGGGGCCTGGAGCACAAGTCTTACGAGGAGCAGCGGAGGGAGCTGGGGCTCTTCAGTCTGGAGAAAAGGAGGCTGAGGGGAGACCTTACCGCTCTCTACAACTACCTGAAGGGGGGTTGCAGTGAGGTGGGTGCTGGTCTCTTCTGTCAGGTGGCTGGAGATTGGACAAGAGGAAATGGCCTCAAATTGCAGCAAGGGAGATTTAGGTTAGATATCAGGAAAAATTTCTTTACTGAGAGGGTTGTCAGGCATTGGAACAGGCTGCCCAGGGAAGTAGTTGAGTCACCATCCCTGGAGGTATTAAAAAAGCGCATAGATGGGGTACTCTGTAACATGGTTTAGTGGGCATGGTTGACGGTTGGACTTGATGATCTTGTAGGTCCTTTCCAACCTAAATGATTCTATGATTCTATGAATGGTGATGCAGCTTGAATCCCTCTTTGCCTCCAGAGGCTGAACAACAACCTTGGATTAAGCAGCACCATATGCTGAGGCATCTTTTGTGTATAAGCTCTGCTGTGGCGTGCAGACTTGGCAGCAATATAGAACAAGTAACAGGTTGGCTTTGCCATGACAAATGAACAGAAATGGCATTATTTAGAGAAAGCGAAGCATGCAAAAGGTAGGATGTGCATTTGCGAGCCAACAGCAAAATCAAGTTCTGCTATACAGTTCAAAAGTAGTGGCTAATGAAAATAATTGATCCAGGACTGAGAAAGTAGGATGTTTCCTTGAAATGTAAGCACAGCGGTACCAGGAAGAGAGTTTGGCAGAAGGTACAGTCATGCTGTGAGGTCAGGAGCATTTTAATAAATAGATTTGTGGGACATTTCCTATTTAGCTATTACAGTGGTGGAGTCTCTGATAAAATCCAGCTACCTTAAGGTAAAGCTGAGTAAAGAATTACTTGCTTTTTTCCCTGAGTTTTCTCTGCAGAGAATGTACAGCATTGAGCTATTTAAAGTTTCAGTTTAGTGAGACACAGAACAAATTGCTTAATCTACTGTAAGTGATTTGTTTCATGGATGTTTGCTTAGAGTGTGCACACTCAGAGTGTGCATATATAAGTGTGAGCTTTGTGCTGGAGTCTGCTTGCTGTCTTTGCACTGAGTTGGCAGTGGGGCAGGCAGAAGCAGTTAGATCATAGCCTCGATGTGCAAACTCCCACCTCGGAGCTGATCCACCCTTTGCAACATGCAGCTGCTGCTGATTCATTCCTGAACTATACAGCAAGATAGGAGGGATGAGCAGATGGAAACGCAGGGGAGGAAATTTGCAATCTGGAGTAATCGTGTATCTTAATAGCTCTTTGCACAACACCAAGTCCACCCCCGGGATGCTTCCCATCACTTGCAGAGGGTAGGCAGAGAAGCAGCGCAGGACTCTTGTAACCAGCGCTGCAGAGCCCAACGCTGCGAGGATCCCAAAGGGACGGGAGGTGACTGTGTGCCACCCTGCCAGGGTCCGGCCAGCCCAGGGGACCTGCAGTAAGGGGCTGTGTATCTGTGATCTGTCGCAGCTCCCCAGCTGCCCTGGCATCCCTGGTGGGAGCTTGCCAGCCACTGTAAATTAGAGCAGCGTGAAGCAGGTGTCTGTAAAAGCACCGTAATACAGCATATGGGGTGTGAAATATTTATATCTGTCCACATAATTACAGCACGTGGCTAAAAGTACTTCCAGGAATAGAATTTGTACAGAATGTATCTTTTTAGTGTGGATGCAAATTTTGACTGCTATTTTCTATTGGTATCACCCATTATACCATTTTCACCCATTTTTGCTTAGTGAAGGACTGAGGATGTAAATTAATGTAACAGCTTGAGGAAATTAACTGTTACCCTCCTGTGCTGGTTTTCAACTTAACCTCTGAAATGAAAAAGTGTCCAGAGGTTGCTCTTAAATGATATTTTCTAAATAGTCTGTAAGGCAGACCCTGGCCATTTGCCCGTGAAATATTTTGAGAATATTAGGGGAGAGAGTTCAGCCCCCAAAAGGAACTCTTACTCTTGCAGAAGCGAGATTAAGCAAAGTGGGGAGCTACTAGTCAGATGATAATGATGATAATGGTAGCAACAAAACTGACAATAATAATAATAATAACAATAATAATAATAATCTGTCATGAGTAGGATTGTGGATGTTGTAGTGAATCACTGTAAGGGTTGCTGGGCTGGTTGTGGAGGACTCGTCCCGTGTGGTACTTTCTGTTCCTTTGTCTATAAACCTTGCAAGTCATCTAAGTGTTGCTGCTGATGTCCTCTGGCTTAGCAGATGAGGAGGAGAAGAGGAGCAAAGCCAGTAAACCAGTTGCCCATCCTGGAGAGGGCTGAGCAGTGGTCGTCTGTGGGGCGAGCGCTGGGAAAGATCCAGGTAGGGAAGAGGATACCATTTCCTGGCATGGCGAGCCACCCTTTTGGTGTAGTCCAGGCCTCTTTATCCAGCTGTATGCCATGAGGCGTTGCAGAGGGGGCACGGATATTGAGGGAAGAGGTCAGGGACATCTCACAAAGTTCTTCGTTGCCCTCTAATGGCAAATTGTGGCAGGGGCATCACCATGTCCTCACCTTTGGAGACACTGGAGGTGTGCGTAGGGAATAACGAATTAAGAGACCTAAGATGAAAGTCGTGCAGTTTACATCCAAAATGTCATCACTGAGGTATTTGTAGAACTCTCTCCCTTTCCTAATGAAACTCCAAATGAAGGCAGGTGCTGGCTGTTTCGGAGGCTGTTGGCCAGCGTGGAGCTCGCCGGGATGGTGGTGGGTTTCTCCAGCAGCCTCCCAGGCAGGTGGTCCTCAACCATCCATCATCCCTCAGCTGTGCTTCCAGAGGACTCGGGCCCCAACGTGCCTGTGTCTGGGGTAATTTTCACAAATATCTCAGGTGAGCCCCAAACCAAACCTCTCCTCAGAAACCTGATGAAGAGATGGTGATTGAAAAGTGGTACCTCACTGCTGTGTGTTGCCATATGGTGCCGTTAACCCTTTTGCAGCAGATTTTTTTGACAGCATTCAACCAAGCATATTCGGTATCTCTGCACATGCTTCAGGAGCCATTTACAGCTGTTTGGGGAGGCTTTGTGTAAAAAAAATGTTTTATGTACCAATGAACCTCCCCGTTGTGGGTAAAGTACAGGCTAGAATATCCCGTGTTTTACTGAACTCCTGAGTATTTGGACAGTAGAGACGCTCATGGCTTCCTTTATCTGACTTGCTGGCCCTGAGAGAGGTGGCTCATTGAAAATCAGTGAACAGTGGAACAGTCAGAGGTACATGCACAGGGCATGAGGGGTCCAAGGCTCAGCGGCGTGGGGCTGAGCGGTGGTCGGCATCTCCAGCCTCGGAGGGAGCATCTCGCACCTCTTGGCTGCGTCCCTTGCAGAAGTGCTTGTGATGTGGTTTTGCAGAAAAGTAATAGTGGTGGAAACAGATCCGTCTGCCCCCTGAATAGTGCAGAGATGAATGGCTGCTGTCATTCCGTTCCATAGTAAGACATATAAAGTGACGTACTGTCCTGCTGGTGGGCTGCCTGGACTGCTAGGGCCAGGGCTGAGCTGCCCTCCAGGTCTGTGTGGGACACGGGACGGGTGGTGGAAATGTTCACCGCATTTAAGATGTGTTTGTGCCTCAGGAGTGAGAAGACGCTAGTCTCCAGCCCTGCTTGTCCACCTCCTTTCACCAGCATTCACCTTCCATGTGCTTCGGGCACTCTTAGCAGTTACTGGCTGCCTGCTGGGGTTTCTGACAAGCCTGGATACCTAGTGAGAGGCACTGTGTGCTTACCTAATGTATATAAATTCTAAGAATG
This sequence comes from Aviceda cuculoides, assembly GCA_035590195.1. NCBI lineage: Eukaryota > Metazoa > Chordata > Aves > Accipitriformes > Accipitridae > Aviceda > Aviceda cuculoides. The sequence goes on from JAVJGG010000001.1 coordinate 52,327,588, forward strand.
AAACACGTTAGCGAGGGTCATAATAATAATAACATATGTCAGTAACGCAGAAAATGTTCTGAATGTTTTTGGAAACAAAATATCTCTGGAAAAGCTACAATTTCCTGGTTACAGAATTAATACATTTTCCAGATTTGGGTGAACAACAAGAGATGTGTCGAGTTCTTTGTAGGATCATATGGAGGAGGAAATGCAGAAATCCAGCAGTTCCTCTTTGCTGCTGAAGTAGAGCCCCCCCCCGCCCTTTTTCTTGGTATCCATCGGAAGAGAAAGTGCTAATTCTGGGGATTACTGGTAAAAGAAGCTCAGGAGCAGTGTTGTGCTCCCCCATCCAAGTTTTTTCCCTGGATTCTCATCATTTATTACCCTAAAGGGAGGTGCTGGGGACTAGCTCTCCGGTATGGTGCCACTGGCTTGTTGTATGTGCTTCTCTGCTCTTGTCTGTCGTTCTGGCTTATAGCAACACCCCTCAGCAATTTTTCAAGTAAGAAAGGTCCTTTTATCCTTGGGAAATGAAGTTAGTTTGCTTTCTAGGTGGCTGACAAAGGCAGGGTCGAGTTATTGCTGGTCTGCGCCTTTCTCCTTTCAGGGCTGTAGATAGTGTTGGTGCTTATATGAGTCACGTAGTGGAGATAAAATAGGTTTCATTGGGATTTATTAACTTTGTTGTGTCTGAATGTCCCAGTCCTGGGGTGACTGGGAGGGGAAGCCACCATGTCCCAGTCGTGATGTCACCCACTGGCTTATGCTTTTTGCTCAGTGAAATTTGGAGACTCAAATAGGGATTTTAAACTTTATATGTGTGTGGTAAAAATCCCTGACCTCCTTGTTCAAATAGTGTTAAACCCTTTGCTGTATAAATTCTTATTTTGAAAGCAGATTTGGCCAGTGAGTGACTGCGAATTGCCAAAAGTGGAGAGGAGGAGCAGATAGGAAAAAGTAACAATTTTTAACTCGTTGTTTATGGTATCTAAGGCAAGTGGATTATGTGTGAACAGCAGTGCTTCAGCGTTAGCTGGGGGAGGTGTGTTTGTCTCTATAGGGAAGTAAATGCTCTCAAGAAGGACCAGAAGGACCTTGAGAGGACGCCAGGCTGGCCAACCTGCGCAGTCACTTACAGCATTCATGGCAGGTGAAATACCAGACTGCAATCACGCTGGTCCGATGAAGACTGTGCCTTCCCACCCCGTGTGAGCTCCGGCAGAGCATCGTTTTTCTGGGAGGACGATGGCTGCAAGCAGGCGTTCGAGGTGTCCCGGAGGCGTCGGGGAGCCTCGGGCTGCCGTCAGTGCGCAGCACCGAGCCCTGGTTCTTGCAGCTTGTGATGTATCGGCCTCTAATATAAAACAGTCAAAGCTGGATAAACTGAGACAGTAATCATAGCCAGGAAAGGGCAGTTTTAAAGGCTAATCCCTCATGGCTTTCCAAAGCAGAAAAAACACTTTAAGAGGCTATAAAAATCTTTCCAGGACTAGTAGATGTTTACCACAAGTGGTTCTTGGTCACAAGTTAGAGAAGAGCGTTGCTGGTCTCTGCTCTTCATGGATAATGTCTTTAAAAGCCTTCGACCCAAATAATTCCACTATACAGTAATGAGCAGCATCTTTTTTAATGAAGTCGCTGTAGAGATTATTACATAAATACATAATTACAGCTAGGTTTTAAGAAAACAAACAAAAACGTATAGTATCTGCATCACAGACTACTAAATGTGCTCGTTGAGTCTCTTTAAGCATTTCATTTTGAAGACTCCAGATATTAAAACTGGCAGTTAGGAAAAGCTCCTGTCACTTCAGCAGATGATGGTTGATTAGTTAGTAAGAGAAATAAATCCATAAGAGTAAAATAGCTTCTCTGGAGGATTAGACTAAACACAGCAGAGCTACACTGGCATGAGAGAACCCCCAAAAAGGGGAGGAATAAGTAGGGAGAGCTAACGTGGAGCCGTGTTAGTCTGGGACTCTGCTGTCAGGAGGAGCCGGCTCCTGCCGTGCCTGCTGCTCGCTGGTCATCCCACGTCACCCACCGCTCTTCAGGAGTGGACCTCCGGCTTGGTGCTCCACCACTTGGAGATGCAAAGAATAATATTTGGACATGGTTATCAAGTGGCACAGCAAAAACGCTTCTACCTTTGTGGTTTTTTGTAGAGAAGGACATGGTTATTCAAATGCTGTAATGTCTCTGGAGCTAATATAAAACTGTTGAGGAGGAAAGTGAGAAATGGTGGTGGTCTCCAAAGTCCAGCTACCTCTATGAACTCTTACTGGTCTGCAATGGGCCAGATTCTCATTTACAGCAAAGTGCTTTTTTTGTCTGTCTGCCAGTGTGAAGAAGTTTTAAAATGGATTAATGGATGGAGATTGCTTCTAAATAACTTAAATTTATGCCCGCTGTAAAGCCACAGTATCCCGTGGGGGCTGTAAGTCTGACTGGGAAACTGGCCTAACAGTGTCCTGTAAAAAGTGCAAAAACGAATCAAGCAGTTAGACTACTTTGAATATTGACATCTTTTTCTTTTGTCTGATTTACTTTACGTGCTTCTATTTTTTGTTTTTAATTTTTCTATTTCCTTTCAAGCCCTTGTCAACATCTGTGGGTGTTCCTGCTCCCGTTTTCTGGAGAGTTGGATGCTAGGGCTGACCCTTGGGCACCTCTTGGGATGTGGCAGATGATTTCTGCATGTGCCGGTGGAGCTGTGTGATGGAGCCTTGGCACGTCATTCCAAAACCTGTCTGTAACTCCATGCATCTGTCTCGTGCGTCTGTCTTTCCCAACACACTGGTAGCAGTTCCAGTTAGGAGCAAATTTAACTAGAAGAGTGTGAAAGGGACTGTCTGACCTGTGTGGGCCAGCTGGGATGAGACTGGCTCCAGGCATCCGTTCCTATAGAGCCAAGAGAAAGCCATGGTGGTGGGGATGGTGCTGGGGGAGGATGGAGCAGGACAGACACTGCTGGCATCATTTTGGCCAGAAGGGAACTGGCAACAGAGACCTTTGCATTTTCTGAACTGCTCTTTAGATAAAAAGGAGATGCCAATTCCAGAACTGTGTTTGGCTTGTACGTGTGAAGGTGCACAGAAAAAAAACATGGTTGTAAAAGAGGAAAGAAATGTCTGCTCTCTGTCTTAGAGAGCTCTTGCCCAGGGCTGATGGACCATAGGGCAGACTTTTTAGTTCATTTTTCCTGCTGACCATGATGAATTACTTTTTTTACAGCAAGCGGCAAGATAATAACAGGAACAACTTTTGGTGTTCAGACAGTACGTTCTGGTTAACTGGGCAGCAGTGTCCTATTCATTATGAAATAACTTTCAGATAATGTAGTCAAAATTGCATCCTGACCTAATAAAGGGAGGTTTCAGATATCAGTTATAAAATGCAAAATTTCAGGAGGAAATTGTTATGAGATCTTTCCTCAAGGGAAAGGGCAGAATAGTTTAAAATTCTTCCAAGATACAAATAGTATCAGAACTTTTGGTAATGCTCTTAACAGGTTTGGACACAGCATATTCCTCGCAGAACAACTTGTGTTTCACAGCAGCTTTATAGGATAAATTTCAAGCTGGCCATGCAACTGGTAAAAAAGCAAGCAAAAATCAAGCAGCTCTCAGAACACAAACCTTGTAGACCTTGTATTTCTCATAAAAATCTTTAATTCTGTTCTGAATGTGGCTGATGCTGGACTGCCGATCAGGTGTCCCCCTGTAAGGTTAGGCATTGGGAAGCCTTTGGTGAGAAATGAGTCTCGAAGGCAGGAAGGAATTTCTTGGCACTGGACTAGCAGCAGGTGAGTGAGATGGGGAAGGGAGATCAGGCACGCTGGCGGTGTATGACAGAAAGCGGGAAGGCAGGCGTGGGTAATGAGAGGTTTTACATGGGTAAAGCCCACGATCAAAGGAACCTGCCTTCCTCTGTGTCCTGAGGTTGATAAGGCTCCTGCCATAGCGGGGAGGAGAGGCACGTGGTGGTTCCCAGGCTTTCCCAGTGCGACGGGGATGGGCGTCTGGTCCATAATTTTTCCCTGGTAAGTGGAACGGTGGCCTTGGTAGCACTTGCTGGCTTGCTTTCTACCACGCTGGAGATCTATGTGACATAGGTGCGGAAGGAAACCCTCCAAATCGCTGGGAGCCGTGGGTGACTGGAATGAGCTCAAGCACCAGTGCTTGTCCCCACGCAAGCAGTGCTGGCGGAAAATGGTGCAGGGAGCTGATCCCAAGGCACGATGAGCGTGTTGGTGCTCAAGCGTTGTGTTGATGTAGGAAGCGGGATGCTGCTGTGATTGGGTGTATTTACGGAGAAGAAATGAGCCCTACTGTGTGGTGGCTGGGTAGGGCTGGTAATGAAAACTGCATCGTTACTGCTGGGAGGGGTGGCCAGCCTTGTGCGTGCTTTGTAATGGAAATAGAGACTGAGAGCTGGTGCTGGTCGTTGTTTGCCTGTGGAGCCCCACAGAGGACGAGCTAAACTCACTGTGGCCGAAATACAGGGTGATCACTTTGTGCCGGTGGCGGGGCGGCTTTGCCTGTGCCCGTGTGGCACTGCTGCCTTGCCAGTCCGGTGCCCGTCCCTGTAAAAGGGAACCTGTGGGAAGGGTTGGGCTGGCAGCTGGTGGGCCACTTACAAGGAAAATCCAATTTAATGTCCTGGAGTTAAAATATTACTTCCTTATTGCTAACGTACCACTCTTGCATTCATTTTTCTGGAATCGGAGCAGTGAAGACTTCTCCCATGACTAGACCATGCGGTGTGTTTTTAGGCTTGTTTCAAGTGATAAAAAAGGTGTCTTGGCTTTTGTGGTGATGCCTTTCAATCAAACATGGACGTGCGTCTGCTCTTCTAAACACCTCTCAGTACTCCTGGCTAGCAGAAACTCTGTTATTTCAGATGTGTGTGTTTGTGTAACTAAAATTCAGAATTGTCATTGAATATCTAAGGTATATTTTTATACATCCTATATAAATATCAAATTTCAGAATATCAAGACACATGCAAATGTATTTTATTTGCATGCATATTGTGTATGCATAGATTATATACTTATGAAGATGTACATATGAAACTATATTATAAATATATACTGTTTAAATATATATGTGTGTGCATGCATTTTATGTATGTAGTAAGTAAATATAGAAGATGTCATAAAATGACTGATGTTTATTCTTGTATCCTTTGCAGGAAAGATTTCAAGTGAAGAATCCTCCACATACATACATCCAGAAGTTGAAGGGCTATCTGGACCCAGCTGTAACCAGGAAGGTGAGGAGCGTCCTGTTTCCTCTCGCCCGTCCCTCGTTCCTCGGCAAGGATGGTCCCAGGGTCTGGGTTCCTTCCTGCCTTTGTGTACAAGGCCCCATAAAAGTCTATGAGAAGAGTCTCGGAGAGGTAACAAACTGCAGAGAGAAGCAAAGAGAAATTGGAAAGACACTGCAGTTTTTGCAGCTCAGAAAGGAGAACAGATGTGGCAAAGAAAAGGACCATCTGACACATGAAACAACTTGTTTTAATAACTTTAGCTTCAGTAGTTGGTCTGACAAATTATCACTGAGCTGTACTCTTAAGTCTGACTTTTCATGTGGGCAGTGCAGGTGGTGAATAAAACCTCTGTCGGATGGCACTTTTCTCACCTGTGTGAAGGGGATGTTGAAGTTTGAATCGTTTTCTCTGGGCATTTGTGTGACAGAAGTTCAGTACAGCTGGCACAGTTCACCTCTCACTTGGAGTCTCATCTGAGGTTTCAGGGTTGTGCAGTAAAGATGTAACCTGGGGTGTATTTATATGGCAGAGCCTCATCCATCCTTTTGCATGTTATTTTGTCCAAAATAGTTTGATAATCACTCATGGAAGACTCAGGCACTTCACTTGGCCTTTCCTGTGAAAGTCATGCATCCCTGAATGTGGCTTCTGTACCGGGATGTATTTGTGGCTGGTTCTGATATTTCTGCACCACTCTGATGGACTTAGTAATAGCTTCCAGGATTTTAGAATAACAGTAAATCTACATCCCAGTTAGAGGACCATCGCTGAACCTTTGGTATTTAACCACTTTGGATTATCAGCTCATATCCTGTGTTGATAGTTATAATAGCCTTAAAAAAAAAAAAAAACAAAAACCACCAAACAAAAAACCCCAAAAAACAGGCAGCGAGAGCATAGCAGATCCTGCCATTGACTGGCTCTGCCTTGTCCTCAACAATCGCTGCTTTGTGTTGCCATACAATTAGCTGAGGTTGGTGCCCTGCGGTAAAATACGTATCCTGACACGGGCCTTCCAGGCTGGGGCCGGCTGCAGCTGCAGCGGAGGTGCACCTCCGTCCCTGCGAAAGGCGAGGGGCAGACACTGGGTACTCTGTGCTTCCAGCGCACCGTTCCTAGCTCGTGTCTTCAAGGCTGCAGTAATGTCTTCTGACAGTGCTTCTCTTGTTGGAGGCTCTGACAAGGAGTAGGAAACCATTTAGTAGGAAACCTTTAAATTTGCCTGTAGCTGACTATAGGTTTTTTTTTGTGGTTTGTTTGTTTTTTGTTTTTTTTTTTTTTAAAAATGGTGAACAGGGGTCTTTGTGTTTTTCTCCTGAAGGGTTTTTGAAATTCGCTTAGTGTTTGGCTTTGCTCTGTGGTTACTCCATGGGCACACATTGAAGCCTTTCTTATCCTAATACCACTATACGAGTCCCATGACAAATGACAAAACCGAAGGAGCCTAAAAATAACTCCATTGAGTTCCTCTCTTTTGTTGTGTTATTCTGTATTACCAGCAGCCTTTCCTCAGCCTGGGCTGTGAGGCGGAAAGATTTACAAATGGGCTTCTGGACGAACGCGCGATGTTGTGGGGAGAGCTCGTCTTACCAGGATTATTGCTGTAATTGAGGTGGTGTCAGCTTTTTTGCTGATGATGCCCAGTGTGGCCAAGAGAAGGTGGCTCCAAACGCTGCTGCAAAATGTGTGTTTCAGCTTGTAATGGGGGTCATAATGGCTCTTCCCAGGAAAACAATTGCTTTTCATCCGAGCTGAGTTTTGAAACAGGAAAATGAAAGTGTTGAAATTACACATTTTTAAAGAAATTGCAGTTTGGTGGTTCCTGGAGCCCAGTAAGGCACAGAGCTGGTTGATTGTTCTCTGACGTGGTTGCAAAGAGCAGCTTGGCCTCGCTGGGGTGTGGGATGATGGTCCTGTCTATTTCTGCTGTGCCCTCCCACCCCAGTCTCTTGTCTGCCTCTTGCTATATCAATATTTTACCTTTACTTCTAGAGAAGTAAGGTTTTACACTGCTTGCAGTTACATTGCATAAACTCTCTTGGGAGAGAAGGCACTGTGTCTTTGTACTCTGAGCTAATTAACTAAGGTCCCGAGAACCTGTATGTCTGATCTCAACTAGCTATTTGAGAGTAAAAATTAGTAGTGCCTTGTGTCTACTAGGACTTCACAGTGAGACATCTATCTCAGTCTGCCAGTGGCTTTCTGAGCTGGTATTTAATCTTACCTCAAGTAAGCCAGTGGTGCTAACTAGCTCGTGATAAAACCCTGGTGAAAAAGGCAGCTGATAATTTTCGCATAGGTCAGCGAGGCAAGGTAAATCCTATCCTTTCATCCTCTTCACCTCAGTAAATGAACTCATGAGAATTATTAACTGACAACTAGTCCCCTTGATTTTATTGTGGTGCCCTGAGAACAAACCCGTTTTTCCCTAGTATTCACAGCATAGTCCTACTTGCAGCAGCATTGCTTGTGTCCTAAGCATTTATAAGCCCTTTCCAAACACACCAAGTCTGCATGTGATAACTGGTGACCAGGTTGGTTGTTAAGTACTGCAGTTCCAAGGTGATTATCGTTGTCTATCCACTTCTGCTCTCATTTACCTTGTTCACGAATGAGAATTTACCAAAACAACTGCTCTAGAATAATTAATCGAGCTCTTCTAGTACATTTCCACGGGCAGGGAGCACCAGGCAGGAGAGAAGACCACAGTCTTTCTCCGGCTGGGAGAGGAGGAGGCATCACTGGCTCGCTCTGTCTGCACACCGAAGGTAGCCCTGCTGCAAACTGGTTTTGCAGAGGATGGGGAGGAACTGTGGAGAGGAGAGGAGACGGGTCGGTGTGCATTTAGAGGTCTTCTGCTGTGACCGGTGCCTGCTTTGAGCTGTGAAGTGGGGTTCTCGCTGCGTCCCAGTGAGGTTTTGCCAGGTTGCCCTTTCTCCTCCAAGACGGAGATGACGTGAAACCTCATCTCCTTTCTGCTGCAGTGTTTTACTTTTGCCATTTTATGTCCTTTTCCCAGCATCTAATTTTGCAGATACAATTTAGCATGCACAAATTATTAAAGCATGCAGATGGCAGCACATGTGTATTTCATTATTGGCTTGCATCCACAGCTTTGGTAATTACACAGAAATCATGACAGGTTTTTTGGTGTGGGTGTAAAGTCGCAAAAGCGAGATTAAAGCACTAGGCTGAGAATGAAGCCCAGACACTGTAGTCCTAAATGGAGAGTTTGATACTAAAACAAAGCTTGTATTGTAAAGAAATGTTTCTATATCTACAGGCTTTTAATTTTCTTAATCCTGGAAACTCAAAAATGTGCATGGGAACAGAAGTTGTTTTTCTGCGTATGTTTTTGTTGACTGCTGGACTATTGTTGTTGCATTCCTCAGGATTTAGAGGGGTTCTCAGTTTACCTTAATGTTTTATTTATTCAATCTGCACTGCATGAGATGCTGATATTTTTAATAGCATCACATGAATCTAATTGGTTTTTTTGCCTGCTCATTCAATTACAGAAATTCAGAAGACGAGTCCAAGAGTCTACTCAAGTACTCCGAGAACTGGAAATTTCTTTAAGAACAAATCACATCGGGTAAGAATTTTTGATGGCCTCTGGTCTAAGGTGTTTTGGTTTTTTGGTTTTTTTTTTAACATCTACTGATGGATGTCTTTGAGAAAATATCTCTTTGCATGTCAAGTAGTGATACCACTTGATTGATTGTTAAAGCCTGAAGGGCTCAGTTAAGAGATAGCTGGGCATCTCAGGAGAATAATTCAGCTTTAATCCTTTCATGATAGGGTTCATCCACATCTCTGTGAAGGCTGCAAAAAGATTGCAGTCAACTTCTGCTCACCTTAAGTCAATCAGAGCAGGAGTGAGCATGTTTGTGTCTAGAATAGTAATTGTATTGCAGCTATAAATGTACGTATAAAAAACCCCCATGCTGTTTTATAGCTTTAACATGCTGCAGTTCATGAAGCCTGGCTGTGAGTAGTGTTACCAGGATTTTACTTCCACAAAGCAGAAAATTCCTTTCAAATAACAAAAGTAAAAGAATCGCCAGAGACTTAGTTTTTTTATCACACATGCTGTTCCTGTCTGCATTTCCACTGGTCTCGCCTCTCTGCTTTGGGTGTTGGAACTAGAAGCCGGTTCAGCGCTGGTACGTTAGCCAGGAAGGTTTCTTCAACGTTTTGTGTCATGATCACACACTGAGTCCAGCTCAATTACATCTATTTTACAGAGTGCTGCTCTTATTTTGAGGAAACAAGGGTGTTTAAAGCTGTGGGAGGAAGCTCCCTAGCGTGGCATGCATGGACGGCATGCATGGCGGTGGTGGGCCTTCCCGCAAGCTGCACCACCGCAAATACTTAGAGCAAACTTCTCCCACACCCCTGCTCTGGCTCCTGCTATGTTTACCCTCGTTTGCCAACACAAAGGATTCCCCATCAGAGACTTGGGGCATCTGAAGCGTGACGTTCTGCAGATTTATGACGGCTCATGGGTGTGCAGAAGGCACCATGATGGTGCACCACATAAATAAACATTGGCCTTGTCACTCTCTTTTGTTTATTTGGTTCACTTGGCTGAAAGATGTGTTTCAAAATACGTTTTATAAAAATACCGAGTTGTTTATTTTAGCAGGTAAGCAGTGAAAGATTTAAAGCCTGAAGACTAGAATAACTCAGAGGTAATGAATTCCCACTCTGCTGAGAGTAGGGGATCCATAGCTGCGAGGCCTCGGAGGCAGATGAGCCTGGAGCCCCAGTTCCCTCCCTGGCTCCCCACTCATTCCAGTGGTGCCTAACCCACTCCTGGTGGGGTTTTGGCTGCCCTGGTTGCAGTTCAGAGGAGAGGTGAGCTGGGGCTGTGCTGAGGGTCCTTGCTCACCTGGGTTTGCCCCCAGGTGGATAGATTTTCAAACTTTATTTGGCGTTTTTGAAAGTTTTGGTTGATAATAGACATTCCTGAATTGCACATTATTTTGCATAACTCTCAGGGGCCAAAATTCACAGTAAAACAGGTTAACACCTTTTAAAAAGAGAAGGCAAAATTACTGTTAAATGTACGTCCAGGATGTCAGATTACTGTTTTGCTGGTCTATATGCTTTTAAAGACTGCTAGGGATCAGGATGTTATAAAAAATAAGCCACGTCCCTGCGACTCATGCGTTAGAAGGCATCTGTAACCCCTGCTCAGTGGTTTGTGCAGCAGTGTGTGCCAGAGAGGAGATGAGCCTGGGTTTGGAGCGAAGCCAAACAGCAGCCGAGCTCCCCCGTGCACCTGTGGCCCTCTTGCAGCAACGCTGCTATGGTGGGAAAGGCCCTTACCAACTCTGGAGCTCAGTACTTAGAAAAGGAAACATGTAGTTTCTGAGCAGTGCGGAGTGTGCATAGGGGTTTTTATGCTTTTGTTTTTTTGGTTTTTTTTTTTTGAATGTTTTTCCTATAATAGTGCTGCAAAAAAGCTTGTTTCAGTACATTTGTAAAGTCCTCTAAAGGACTGTTTTAAAGTCCTCTACATAATAAAGGGCATTTAAAAAAAGTCCTCTTTTCCTGAGTGAGAAAGTGAAGTTTTGCTCAGCAGTGCTGCCTTTCCTGCAATGGATCTGTCTCTAGTTTATCTGACAAGAATTCCAGTAACTGCACAAAGCCCATGAAACGCTCTGATGTCTAATGATTTTTCTAACAGATGGGTCAGGGAGTTCCTGAATGAAGAAAACAAGGGCCTGGATGTTCTGGTGGAATACTTGTCATTTGCGCAGTATGCAGTCACGTAAGTAAGACCTGCCTGGTACTCTCTGGGCTTGCAAGGCAAAGCAAGAATCCTGCTATCTCTGCAGGGCAAGACAGGGAAATGCCAGGGCAGATGCTCAGCTTTCCCTGCAGCAGAGCTTTCCTGCTAGTAGCTTGGTACAATACTATGTACGTACCTTAGAGCAGAGAAAATGGTAACATTAGCCCAAAACTATTGCATCGTAACATTTTGCAGAGAAAAAAAAGCCTAAGTTTAAGCCTTGAGATTATTTATCTCTAAAATTATACTGACATATTTTTTAGCTTTGGCCTCTGGCCATCCTGGGGGTACATTGCAAAAAACATCAACAAATGTGTAGAAGCATGCAGGCTTCCATAGAAATGGATTTGCAATTAGTGCCTGACCCCAAGGCATTATAATGCTGCCTACAGTGTTCAAAGCAGCATCCACACAGGAACCACTCCTCACAAGGCTGCTGGCAAGTAAAGTTGTTGGCATCCTGTGGAGTAGATGGGCTGCAAGACAACAGTAGGAATTTCAAGGTGATTTTGCAAGTTGGGAAGACTATAAACCAAGCTTTTTCAATTCTGACATCTGGTTAGTTGGGAGTCAGATTTAGTCATTTAGATAATAAATCATTAAATGTATTCTACTAAAACAAAATGGGAAAAAAATCAGCTGTCATTACATCACACAACTTGAAATAGATGTTCAGCTGAGGATCTGTTTTTGTATATCCAAAGGCTTTCATTGAGGATATTGTAGCAGTAGATTTTTATATAAAATTGTATGAAAAGAAGTGGTAGGTTAAAGTTAAGGAACTCAAGCTGAGTAGAGTTGATATTTTATTTTTAGAAAAGATGCCATCAGATGTATATATATCATCACACAGAAAAGAGATTTTTTGGTGGGTTTGCAATAAAATTAATGAAGGAAAATTACATGTTTTAAAATGTTACTAACACTGGAAAAAACTGTGCACAGCAAAAAGAAGTGTTTGTATAAAGACTTTCTTCCTAAAATTATACAAATGTACACAAGTTAGCTTGCTGGGTTTTTCCTCTCATTAACGTGGTAAACATGAGTAATAACCTCAAAAGCTGTAAGAGGAACAAGCAATTTTTGCTCGAAATAGCAGTACAATGGGCAATGAGTCAGGAATCAAAGAAAATCTGTAATGATTATGGTAATAAATTACATATGCTGGGAGATTCGTGAGGGCCAGCAAGGCAGTGTAAATGCTTAGCCACATATCGATGGAGTAAACTGAATTAGTATTTGCACAACTTCTTGATTCATTGAAATAAAATGGAGATGGCTTTAAGCATTCCCCCTCTTTCCTTCAAGGCAGAGCTATTAATCAGCAAAGCAGCCAACGTTGTATTTATTTTACATTGAAGTAGAATAATACATGGCTGTTTGATCCCTCTGAAATTGTGTGCTCATGTGGTCAGCTGCTCCCCTTGTCAAGGTCCGAATTTGCTGCATGGTGCATTTGAAGCTCGCACTGAATTTCAGCCTGCATTGCTTTCTTCCTTTATTTTTGTAATCTTTTGGGACCTACTAAAATCTGCAGATGTTGAACAGGAAGGAAAACACTGTGTGCATCTTTTATGTCTAACCCGGTGTTGGAATTTCTATTTCCTTTCAGGTTTGACTTTGAAAGTTTGGAGAACAATGTGGAAAACTCGATGGACAAGTCCAAACCTTGGAGCCGATCAATTGAGGACCTGCACAGAGGCAGTAATTTACCCTCGCCAGTTGGCAACAGCATTTCCCGCTCTGGCAGACACTCAACTTTACGGTAAGGCATTTAATCAGGCAGTGGGTGACCCGCAAACAGTGAGTGCCCGAGTGAGAAGAGTCAGTATGATTTTTCCGATTAGAATATTTTTCATCTTCCCTCTTTTCACAGTATAGGCTTGACATATATAGGAAATGTGTCATTGTACTGACAGTTTTGAGGTGGAAAGAAGTGCTAAGCTAGTAACATGGGGCAGCATTACACAGCAATTGGGAAAAGACAAGAATAACTCTGCCTCCCTTTACAGTGACAGAATGATCTAAAGATGCACAATATGTTTCCATCAGGTACAACGTGGCTTGCACAGAGGAAGCAGTTCCTCTTCTCCAAAATGTTTCTCAAGATTTCCATGGACCCAGCCAGTCTGGGGCTCTGATCTGGTGTCTCATCCAAAAAGGTCTCTTCTAGCAGCGCATTCCTTCCATGCTGCTATGAACAAGATTTTTTTCTTTAATGAAAGGCCACTCCCATCCTTCAAACCTGCTGTTAATTCTAGCACCACCCCGGGCTTTACTATGAAGTCTCTCTTTCCAAATACTGTTTTGTATTTGTTTTTTTTTTGGGGGGGGGGTGTTTAGTTTGTGGAAAAGGCAGGATCACTTCTCAGGACTGAATGGCAGTCAACTCTGTTACATTCCTTTGATGCTTCACTGTTATAAAACATACTAACCACCACCTTTATTCTAGCAGTACTGTCACCTGGAGGTGTAGCTCAGAGTGCTGAATGCTTTTTGACTTTTTTTTTTTGGCTTTTATGGAGTTTTGTTACATAGTATTGTGAGCATAGAAGAGTCCAAAAAAGATGGAGCCGGTGAGGACTTGCAGCTTTTTCCTACGTCTTTCAGCAGAGGTTCAGTTTTGCTTTGTCAGTCAATGGTAATGTTGGCTCTGTTGCTGACGTTAAGTGAGTGCCTTCCACCTACAGCCTGAGTGGTAGCGGATGTGATACCTGCAAGATGTAGTTCACAGACATCAGGCAGCAGAGAGGAGGAGACAGACACACAGTGCTGGTGAAGAAATACAGGCTGTGGAGTGCAGCAAAATCACTTGACCAGTTTGTTTTTTTGTTTTGTTTTGTTTTTTGTTTTTGTTTTTAATGTTGCAAAGGTGTTCTTAGTGGTTTTGGCTTTCTTTCATCTTTAACTACTGTGACAGAGAAACGGTAGAGTCTTGTGCTTGCAGGAGGATGTCTGATTCTGTTCTCTGTCTTTGGGAGGCATGCTTGTGATTAGTTACACAAGAAATGGATGTCAGGTATACATCACATGTTTCTTACATTTTTTTCTCTTCATTTCCTTCCATCCTGTTTCCTTTTTCACATCCCCCTTTATTCCTTACCTTTTTTATTTTCCTTTTCAATGTTTCCTTCATTCACTTCTCTCTTTCAAACACTCTTCTCCACTTCTCTCTCTTGCATCCTTCCCTCCTCTGCTGTCATCCACCTTTCACATACCATCAGATTGGTTTCTTTGCCCGGGCAACTTCAGTTCAAACGCTGCCAGAGCTGCTTTTCAGCCAACTGCCTCTGGAGCGGCTTCACTGTGCGCTCTGCTGATGAGGCTTCGAGCCGGAAAATCTTGTAAGTCCCAGGTGCAAGGTTACATGCAGCATGGGCTGTGCAGGGCATGGGAGCCGCGTGGCTAGCACTGCTCCCTATGCCTTATAATCTGGTAATCACACGTCTTGGTAAAGTGACCGCCTGAGCATCAGGGGGACTTTTCAGGCTCCAAAGTGTGTGGTTATCACATTATAACTTCAAAGTGTAGTTTGCTTCCGTAGAGTGGGGTTTTCTAAAAGAAAATGTGTTTTACTTTGAAACAAGATACTAGTTTTCTTTATCATATTGCAAATAGTATTATTAGTTTCATACCCAAGACATAGAGCCCTTAGTCATTGTCCATGTTATTTCATCTTTTTTTTTACAAATAGAGGCTTTACTCGTATCCAAAACTGGCACAGAAATGTAACCTAGTACAGTGCTTTTCAGCCAAGTGCCCCGTTCTGCCTGCAGAGTCATCATTGTACCAGGGCAGCTTGGGCAGAAACTGTCCAACATTTACGTGGAGTTAGCATCTTTGGTCTGTGGTTCATAAAAAAAAAAATTCTGTGTTATAAAATGTATATTTTTTTCAATAGCTGGGGACTACGTGTTTTAAAATCAGTAAAGCTAAAAGGAGGTGGTGAGTTTTTAAGAAGGGGTTTTTTTGTATAATTAGTTAATATCGGTTAACTGAAAGAGATCTTTTCCTGAGAACAAGCTAGGTTCTCATCAGATGAGGAGGGTGTGCAGGATGGTGTTTCTGGTCAAAATCAGGAGGCTCCTGCCTCATCACTGGATAGACAATGTGTCTGGGACATGCAGAGACCCAGGGCATAGGTTCTTCTGTGTGGAAGCTCCTCTTCTGTCTTTGTTATGAAAACCATTAAAATGGAGAGAAAGGAAGAAGTGGTCCTTCCTCTTGGATGAAAAAGGAGAAGGCTGACAATCTTAACAGGGTAATTTAAAATTCCGGAGCTGGACTCGTACCTGCAATGCCATAGCAGTATGAAAAATAAGAACAGATTTGGCCCGGATTCCTTTTTATTAAAACAGCAAGAAGATTTGGGGAGACAGTGTTCTGTGCCAGCTTTAACACCATTTTTTCTTGGTTTTGGTGCCTGGATGGCACCAGTTCTCCTGCCTGTCCTCGGGGCTCATTAGCAGTAAACCTGCTGTAGCCCTTGGAACCCTGCATGGTCCCAGCTGATGTGTGCTGTACACATTTAATTATAGCAGAAGGAATAGGAGATAAGCACAAACTAACACTAGGAAGTACTGGCAGGGTCGTAGCCCTTGCACGCTTGCAAACAGTGCGGCTCCATCGTAGTGAGCAGTTCCCTTGCAACCAGCCAGGGTAAGCTTGCTGCGGTGTGAACTCACCCGGCAGTGACGTGGGCATGGAGGCTTTCTGTCTGTTCGTTTGCGTGGCTGAGGCTATCCACTTCTAATTGTGACTTTAACTGCCTTCCTGTAGCTCTTTTTTAGTAGTGCTAAACCCTGCCAATTCCCTGCTCACTGGGTTTCCTTGGAAACTGAGGTTTTTCTTTTTTTAAGACGAGGCACAGGGATTTGGGAAGCAAACACCAAAATGAGGGCAAAAGGATAGAAACGGAGATGAACCTTCGGGGATTTTATTGCTGCTTTTTGGGGGGGGAAAGAGCATTACTTTCACATGAAAGTTATACTCTCCTGTCAGATAAATATTAATGCAGACTTTGTAATGTCCCAGCCCATTAGAAATTCCCTTTCTTCCGAGTCAAACACTTCAGTTTTTATGTGGATTGAACTGAGAAACTTCATTTCTTTCTTCAAAATCTGTGGAGTCCGTAGTGAGAGTGCGATCCGGGCAAACGTATCTTAATCCATAAATGGGCTTTGAATGCATTCAATAACTGGACTCAAATTTGATGCTGCTTTGTATGCTACAATGATTTAATTCGGACTTTGCCATTAACACTTTCACTGCTCAGGGACCAGCTGACTTTGTCGTCATAATTTTTGTCAGATACTTGCTAATTTAACAGAATGTATTTTTGAGCGGCCAGTTGTCAGTCTCGTGATTCTTCTGGTTTCTCTACCTGAAGACGATGATTTTTACAGACCTGAGACAGGCATTAGTCAGGCAGTGGCGTCTCTGGCAGCTGAGGGTAGCTCCAATGCAGTATTGCACCCATTTTTGCACACCCTGCTCGGTGGTGTTTTGGGGTATTTGTAGTTAACTGTCCTAGCCGAACTGGGGGAGAATCCCCTACAGTACCTGTCTGTGTTTGCCTACAGAGGTGAAGAAACATGCTTGTTCTCCTTGCTGGAAGTTAGGTGGGATGCGCACAGCGTGGCAGAGCTGAGCATGACCTGGGCGTGCATTTACGTCTGTAGTCACACACTGTCTGTGTAGCCTAGGAGAGAGACCAAAACCGGCTGTTTGGATTTCTTTTCTCCCCTTTTTAAAGCAGCAAATACCTCCTCAGCTTTATGGATTAATAATTTTCCCAGATTCTGTTAGATGAAGACAAAACCAGCAGGCTCAAAGTCATTTATTTTCTTTACATTTGTGGCACAAAGCAGCCTTGTCACCTGTGTTGGAAATGGCAAAAAAGAGACGTTTTTGGGTAACGTGGCTACCTGCTCTGGCTTCCCTTGCACAAACAGAGGAGCTGATTGCACCTCACTGGTTTTAATGCTTAGGGGAGCCACCACTGAGCACAGGCTCATGGTCTTTCTCTCTCTGGACCTCATCCCATGCAGAAGGGTGCAAGTTCAGGGTCCCCACGTCCAGCAGACCCAGCTTGTTACTTGCTGTAAGAGATCAGAGAAATACAAAGTTAGTAGGAAGCAGAAGCACCAAGATCTTCCTCTTCCAAAGTCCCTTTCTGCTGTCAGAAGGACATTCATAATACAAACATCACCGCCTCCAAACCAGCAGCAACAAAACTGCAGAAGTGCGATCCAAAAACCACCAAACCCCAATGAAAACCAGGAGTCCCAGCCCACACAGAGCTGAGCAAGCTGCTGGGGGCGGTGAGGTCTGTCCTGGGCTGTCCTCTGCTCTCCTTGCTCCTGCTGAGGGAACCAGCATAGACAAATGAGGGCATGATACTCTTTAGCAGATAATAAGATAAAAATGATAGGAGAAACCAGCTGTAATTTGTATTTGTTATTAATGCAGTGCATTGGAAGTCTACACCATTGGACTGGGCACATGTCCTCGTTTTAAGCATAAAATTCATTTTAAGCATGAAAGTCCTCCCATCACAGTTGCTGGAGATGGCAGGAGTTTGTATTGAGATTTGTGCTCACTTACCATGGTGGGAAGGGCTTTTATTTTGAGTATGCCAATTTGTTGTGTAAGTGGGTTTTGTGATCCATCTGTGGGTCTTCAGCATCAGTGTGAGTTGTTTTGCACCAGAAGACGCCGTTGTGTATTGCGTTTTCTAGGTCTTGGCTGTACAAAGTGCTGGATGAGTCTGGGGCACACTGGACACTTTCAGCAGTTCTGGCTGATCACGTTAACAAAGTAACATGGACACGGAGGCAGGAGTAGTTTAGCAAAATGAATTTCTTAAGGCTGGCTGGACTGAATGGTCCTTTTCACCTTTCTGTAGGAGGCTGGTGGGCAAAAGCACAGCGTGGTCTCCGGAGACATCATGGCAGTACCTTTTCAAGCAGCAAATTAACTAAATTGTTAACAAATTGAATAAAAATGCTGAATGGGTTATTCCTGAACGGAAACGTACTTCTGTTAGATCAGGGCGAGAAAAAGAACCTTAAACTGTACTGTGTATTTCAGCATGGATTTAGCCTTGCTTTTAACAGTTGTTGGTTTTCCCACGCGGGTGCGGTGTCCCGGCTGTGGAAATGCCAGATCCTGCGTACTTCCCCCCAGCCTCCAGCAGCAAAGGCACGAAGCTGCAGAGTAGCTCCCTCCCCACGTGTGACAGCCCATACCCACTGCTGGTGGCTGGCAGGAGGAAAGCATTACACGCTGCAGGAGCTTGCACATGGTCAGGTTTTCTGTTTCTGCTTTTTTCAGAAGTAAGGTTTTATAGTTCTTCTTTAAAGGAGGGGCAGAGGAAATAAAAGAGGAACCATCTGAATTTAATTACCAGGATAAATATACTCTTGGTGACATAATCTTTGACCTGCAGCAGACAGGAAATCAAAACCAACGATTCATCCAGATGCTCAGATCAGCCTAATGTTTAGTAACAAGAAATGAAATAAAAGCAAAAGAAGATCATCCACCCTGGCTTGGCTCATGTCACATAAAGGGAGGTGTTAGAGCTACTGCCAGTCTGCCCTGCCTTTAGGAAGGAAACAAATAACATCAGGGGTTGTTGCAATTGCCACTGATATAGAGAAAGCGTCTTAAGCCTTAGTTCCAGCGTGCAGACTCGTCGTAAAAGAGTTTCTGTACAAAAAATCCTCATTAATTCTTGGCATTCATGTCTGTGTGAAGAAATTTGCATCTGTTGAAGGGAAGTGATCTAAATCTAGGGCAGAATCCCATCTGTGCTAGAGATATTTTCTCTGCACTGCAGCTCTTGATTGCATATTCTGCACCCATTTCTGAGTCTAATTGTAAATTAACACGGGTGGAAGCTCTGCGAGCTGGACGGTGTGAGATCTGCATATCACTGAGGATATCGCTGAATAACACTCCACTGCCTAGGGATGTGTGGGATGGGGGGAAGGCAGAAGGACAGAGCAAGGTGTGCAGCCTGGGGCTGGAGCTGTGAACCTGCCCTGGGGCAGAGTCCCCAGAGGTGAGGGTCATCTTGGGCTTTGGGGGGACAACACAATACCTGCCTCTAACTTCGCCTATTTGGCTGGTCCTGAGAATTTCCAAGTGAATGTCTCCAGGCTTCAAAACAGCAGTTTTCTTAGCTGTGAGCAGATAGTGCCATACGGGAGGTCCGCAGCCCTTGTTGGGTTTCCATGGGTCTTTTCCACCTCTTCAGAAGAGGTGAATATTGTCAATTCAAACCTTTCTTCTGGTGCCTGCATTGCTCTGCGGTGCGGGGGTTTGATTAGGTGCCCAGAAAGCCAAGCGGGTAGTGAGAGATGTAGAGAGGAGCATCTCTCAGCCTGGGAAGACTCCGTCCAGGTGGCTGGATCCCAAGCTGAGTTCCCAGGGAGATCGGATCCAGGGTCCTGCTGCCTTGCAGAATATGCTTGCTCCCCGATTCCGTTTCTCCTTGCTCCCCAAGTGGCTGGAAATGTAAAATTCTGACTTCATGGTCATCTTTTATTAGTTTAAGGAGACTTGCTCTCATTTGTTACAGCTGACAAAACTCTGCAAGATGTCTAAAGGCATTCTGAAATTTAAGAAATTGATACACCAGGTGCTGAGGAAGACTTTTTTTCCTCTAGCAGTGGCATGATAAAGATCTAATTACTCTGCTTATTTAAAATTTAAAGGAAAATAATGTATGCAGCCTTTAGCAGTTTAAAACTGAGATAAGTGATTGTAGGAACTATCTCTGTATGACTAGAAATGACTTTTAAATCTTTTTATTGGAGGTTTTTTCATATTTAGTGAAAGGACTGTATGGAAATACACTAGTGCAGTGTGGTTACACATTCTCCAGCCAGCCCTGGCAATGCTTCCACACTTCCCAGTTCAGACTTAACGTAGGGCTCCCAATTAAAGGTTGCACTGCTCCTCTTTTGTCTTGGGCAGGGAGGTTTGGAAGACAAATGAGTCCCTGAGTGCAGGGTCTGTGTGTGGCCAGTCACCCCATCCGTGGGGATGCAGGCAGGACTGCCCTAGCTGCAGCTCCTTGGCTGGCCCCATTTCCCACCAGGAGCAGCTGGACAAAGCGTCCCGGGACCCCGGTGCGAGGTGCAGCAGCCCATCCAAAGTGCTCGTTGTGGTTTGGGGCCAGCCAGGACAGCCCTGTGGCGTGGGGAGCAGCCTAATCCTGTCCTGGTCCTCCGAGGCACAGCCCGCGCCCCTCCTCGGGGTCCTGTCCCCGAAACCCAGCTCCCGTGCTTTCACTGCTCGCTGTTCTCACGCAAAACTAGGTCACGTTTCCCGCAAACCCGAAATCCATCTGGAGCGCCCTGAGCTGATTTATGCATTCATATATACGGGGTGGGGGAAAAAAGCAGTTTGACTGAATTCTGCTTTGAATTTTGGGGTTTCTTTCATCTCGGCGCTCCTGGAAAATGAAAGCGAAGGGAAGTAATAGCTGAAGCCTGGGAGTCGCTGTCTCTCTGTGGGCAGGGTGGTTTGGTACCGCACTCCGGAGCTCGCCACGCGTTCCGCTCTTGTCCTGCACCGGAGCTGCGGAGCAGGGAAGGCTCCCGCAGCTGTCCAGGCAGGCACAGCAAGGGTGCTGCTGAGCTGTAATCGCTGCCCGGCATACAGGACACCCAGACCCTCGTATGAGCTACCTCATTCGTTTTGTACATTTAACGTGAGAAAATTTGCAAGTACGTTCTTTGTGTCGGAGAGTGAGCTAGTGAGTCAGACTAAAACAAGTCTGTTATTACTTGTTCACTTATTTATTATTAGTCTTTACTATTATTATTATTAATAATAGTAATGTAATCACTGATTTTAAAGCTACACCTCTTTTTTTAAACAAAATGAGTAGCATGGGTTAGATAAGTAACTGCACAGTAGCATCAACAATAAACAGGGCAACCTCCCAAATGCACTCAAAATATGCAGCGGAAAGAAAGAGGAAAACAGTGAAGTGTGGTAACACCGAAGCCGTATCTAATGCTCTCTCTGACATTGCCCAGGAGCAGACACTTAGTGCAGGAGATGCTTAGAGCACTTGCTTAGTACGAGCAAGGCAGATATCCAATGATATTTCTCCTGGTTCATGCTCCTGCTTCCAGCCGTCTGTAGATTTAAGCATCCTGATCTAAGGATTGCATCTTGTGTTTAATAGTTCTTGATGGATTTTTTCCTCTGTGAATTGGCGTAAGTGCTTTTGGAGCCCGTGCCAGGCTTTGGGCTCCACAGCAGTCATGCTGAAGAACTCCCGCTCTCCGAAGCACTGTGTGGAGGAGTGCCTTGAAAATTACCAGGTTTGCTTTGATCCTGTCACCTGATAATTATATGGGATGCCACATAGTTCCCATGGTACAAGAAATAATGACAGATCATTCCCCGTTGACTCCCTCCATGCCATTCACACTTTCTTGGAGTGTTGGGACAGTTCTTAGATGGAAAAACCTGGGTCTGCGTGTCCCTTGGAAGCTCTCCCATTCCCCAGCTCACCTTTTCACCCTGCCTCAGCATGTTTGCATTTGTGCTTTGAGTCCTTGCTGGTACCAGCACTGGTATGTTTAACTCCTGGTTAGGATCTGTGGTGAGAGCTAAGGATGCTGTAATCCAGAAGCTTTCCCCACTGCAGTTCTTTTCCCGAATCAAAGAGAAGAAAAGCCTTCCACCGTATGTTCTCCAGGCTGTAGAGGTGGCATTGGCAAGTGTGAGGCCAGCTGCAGTTGTCTGAAGAAGCCTTGTTTTTACTGAAGATTGTATTTACTCCACCAGTCAAGCTTCACCTATGAATTTCTCTTTCCTCCCCCAGTGGAGTTGCTTTTTGCCTAACAAATGTCAGAATTTGCACATCACTGCACATGCATCATGTTATTTTCCTTTCTGTCTTCCTATCAGCAGATTTTTATTCTTTCTTCCTCCATTTTCAGGCCCGAGTGTGATAGTTGGAAGTGCCAAAGGATTACTGTGCCTGCCTAGAGGTTTCGTTAGCCTCTGAGCCGGCGAGCTGATGCCCTTCTGGTCTCTGCTCTCACCTGCATACGTGTAAATCGGGAGCAAATCTTGGGATGCTGCAGCCCTGTGACTAACTGAGAACCTGCCTGGACCTTCTCTCCAGGCTGTTTTTACACTGCAAATTGGGAGAGCGGGATAAATAATGTATTTTTCCAACCCCAAACACCAAACTTCACCTTTGCTGTCAGCATCACCCGCGGTGCCGCCGGCTAGAGCTGCTCGGGGCAGCCTGCACAGCTTTGCGGAGAACCTCCGTGTCCCTGGCACAGCCGGGGGGGGCCCTGCCGACCCCCCCCCAGGTGGGCTGGGGCGTTTCCTGCGGTGTGCTGCTCCCGGGGCTCACCAGGGCAGCGTGGCGGCACCACGGACAACATCGGTCCATTACAGCAGTTAGTGGATCACTGTCAAAAGAGTTTTTTGACCATAATCGTAATCTTCTTGTTGCTTGTTCAGTTTCACGTATTCAAGAACATACATGTATTTTGTATGGCAGTTTGTCTCCTTGTCTCCAATTTCCTGTGCTCAGCTTGTGAAGCATGTTTTTTCCTAAAGAAAATAAGCAGTATCTCGGGAAGAGCTGAAATGTGGTTTTCATTTACTATGCCATAGAAATGACAGATTTAAAGATTTCCCTTTGTGTTTATTCCGTGTACTTATTTAATTGAATTCAAGGTTGATTTACCAGTTAAGGGTTACAATTAAAATAATTAATGCCTCTTTTCTGAGTAAAGTTCCTAAGGGCTGTATTTTCCTTAAATAATTTGGAGGGCTTTCAGAACGCTCAGCTGCAGAATAGAAGAGAGGCACCATTCTTAAATGAAATGCAACGGGAATTAATACATTTGCTGATGCCTACGAATGTTCAGTTCCATTAAAAGCCTGTGCCATTGCTCGTGCAGAGTAAAGCGCGTGGAAGAAAATCCGGAATACCTCTGCTTGCGGGCGGATCGTTCTTTCCCCATTGCATGCCACGAGAGATGGAGGTACCTGGCTTTGGATGGGTCGCGCTGTGGCTGGTGGCATCAGCTGTGCCGGGTGGAAGGGCTGAGACTGGCAGCTCATGGTCTGTGCTGGCCCTGGGCTGGGCAGCGGTGGCCAGCAGGCAGCTGTGGAGCCGTGCATCTGGGGCTTCGCCCGCTGCCAATGTAAACAGCCTGTGACCTTTTTTCTGCTTTATTTGCATGTGTATTGTCCGATGGTTGTATCCTCTGCACAACTGAAAGGTGTCTGCGTTTTCACACAGCGGAGTGTTTCCATTCCTTTATTCTTACCACCTAAAAATAGTCTTGTGATTGATGAGAGCTGGTTTTGTTTGCAGGTATAACACCTTGCCGAGCCGAAGAACACTAAAAAATTCCAGATTAGTGAGTAAAAAAGATGATGTTCATGTCTGCATCATGTGTTTACGGGCCATAATGAATTACCAGGTATTTCCTTTTTTGTTCTTTTGGACCACGTAACTATTTTGTTGTTGGGAGGGAGGGGAGGAAAAGGTTAGTAGTGAATTGTTAAGGTAACACTGATGCAAAAGTTTAAATTCTTACTCATTCTTAGGCCGTGTAGCTGGGAAGGAATATAACACTGTCCTTGTGTACCCATGCAGCTGATTTAGTACAGATGTGAAGACAAACGCAGATAAGAACATGTGCATATTGGGCCAGTTCCTGTTTGCAGTGATGGGCTCAGTTTACACTAACTGATTAGACATGCAGCTGCACAACTGAAGTTATAATTTGTCTCAGAATTTGGTGCTAACACTTAGGAAATATGAAAACTTTTCAGAAGAGCTATACACTGGTGGAAAATCTAAGCCTTCACTCTTGTTACGTGTTTATGGCAAGGCAATTGCAGTAACTGCAAGTCAGAGAATAAACTAGACCAAAGCTAATCTTATTTTCATGAGGTTTTTTTCCTCTTCAGTGGGATGCTGTGATCATATGGCATGCCCAGGTAGATTCAGAGACTTTGGATCTTTTGCTAAAACAGTAACAGCTAGAAGTTACGTGCTTGAAGGAAAGGCTGCGGTCAACACCTTTATTGTGAGTTGTGCAGTCATACGAGGTATTTGTAACACTGCTGCGTTTGTGAACTCTGCCCTTGGGGATACCAGCTCCCTGGGATTTATAGTGTGTTTTACCTCTGATGGGAAGGGTACAAACACCGATCTCGTGCTAATAAGCAGTACAGTATTTTCCAAAGCAATTCTTTTTTCATTTTTGGAGAGCAAAGCCAGCAGTATTCATGCAATAACTGCATGACGCAGTCGCTGTATGGCAGCATGCACGCTGGAAAAGAAGTGATTTTGGCAGCTGAATTTCAAATTCCTCTTTAGAGAGTAAATGATGCACTTGACTGTCAGAATTAAAAAGGGGTTGGAGGGAGGAAAGGACGAGGAGAGGGATTGGCAGTGGTGTAGCAGCAGGCAAAGCAAGTACTTTCAACACTGTTAGTGGCAGAGAAGTTGTTAGGCACGGTGGTGGATGGAAATGTTCCGGCTGGCTTGGTAAACTTGACAATGTTTTGTTTGGCTTACAGCACTGTGAAAGACTGCCACTAGATCTGGTCAGAGATATGTAATTTGTTGGATTTTAAAAATAATAATTTCAGTCTCAAAACTGAAACAATATTTTCCCCTTCTTTTTTCAGTATGGATTCAATATGGTCATGTCGCATCCACATGCCGTTAATGAAATTGCACTAAGTTTGAACAACAAGAATCCCAGGTAGGCTGTACTTGCTTTTAGAGAATTTAAAAAGTAGGTAAGTAAAGAGTACTTGGAAAAAGATTTTCGGGGTATGTTTATGCACAGACCTGTAGCAAAAATCAGACCATTTTGAATCAGATTAAATCTGTGTAATGGTGCAGATAGATGAGCAATTGCCGTCTAGTTCTATTGGTTTTAGAAGCCTACTGACACTTCAGCTGAAAGTCCACTGTATAAGCACTTGAGCTCTATTGCAATGCAAAGAAGACCCTGTTGATAATGAGCAGCTTAGCATGGGATTTTCCTGAAGAGCAGGAAAATCTTCTGTACAAAATTTTGTCTAAAGCGTCCTTAGGTTTGAATTTCTTTGAGAGAGGGTTTCATTCTTGTTCTGCGTTGGGTTGCTGTTCAGCCACAGCAATAATGTCGTAATTGCACAGTGGAAGCGATGGCTGCGAGTCTGTCCCCCCTCCTCTCCCCGCACACACTTGTGACCCTGGCAGCCACTTCCAGCAAAACCTGGAGCTGCAGACCTCTTGCATGTCTAACGAAACCATATCTGACATACTGATGTCTGCAAGAAAGGTAAAACCAGGGGATGAGACAAAACTAAACAGCACTATAGATATATATAGCCTTTGCTTAGGCTGTCCGCTTGCCTTACAGTGCACTGCTTGGAATCTTGTCCTGATGGAAGTAGGTATTTCCTTCCTTTCTTTTATTTAGCCCTAAGTCAGCAAGCCGAGGCACAGGATAAATGGGAAGGATATAGGATGTTTATTGTTTTTATCATTTTTAGTGTCCTATGCCTGGGAATCAGGTGATCAAGAGAAAGCCTAAGTTTTTATTTTTGAAAGAAGTGGGTTGTTTAGATTTCTGTTTATTTAAAAAAAAAAAAAAAAAAGGCAAGCTTTCCAATGTGGCTAAAATAATCATAAGACAAAACTTAATGTTAGCGATGTTCAAAACCTAATTTGTTTTAGCCTCATCACGATTACTGAAGAAACCAAAGGTTTGAGTGCTTAGGGCTGGCTGAGATGTGCGAAAAGGGAAGCAGCTGCTCTGAGCAATGCTGCAGACCTGATCCGATCCCTGGACCTGCAGAGCTGAGTGCTGCAGGAGTGGGCAGGCTGGGAGGAGGATGGATGCAGGGACTCCATCTCCTCTGGCTGTGCCCAAGCGGATGCCACCAACACAGCCGTAACCGTCCTTTCCCCATCCCACCCCAGATGCCTGGGCAGCCGGTGGGCGAGCGCTCTGGCCAGTGTCAGAAACCCGGGCATCCCCCCGGGCTCCCCGCTCACGGAGATTGCCCTCCCCTTTCTCCACACACACAGCTCACAGCCTGCCCACGGAGGGGATATTACTGAAGATCTGTATTCAGAGCTCCTTGGCCCTCTCTGAAAGAGCTTGGATTTTCTTCTTGTGGCAGGAAAAAAATAACTGATGAGTAAGAATGGAAAATGATACATTTAAAATTTCCTAGGAAAGTGAACATTTTATCTGATTTCCAAAGATAACCTTGACACTTTGAAAACCGAAAGGTATTTCTTTTTCTATAACATGTGGTTTGAGTCAGTGCTTTAGCATGAGACTAATTTCATGTGTGTCTGCATGATCAGAGCTCATCTGACTGTAAAGTCCGGTTTCTGCTTTTATGTGAACCTTATAAAAAAGTACTGGGGATTATTTATACTGGAGTTACACTGAGTCTATTGCATGCTTTTCTTTCAGTAATCTCTTGTCTTCTTTCATTAACATGCCTGTGTCAGCACTGCTGTCAATCAGTTGCCCAGATTTCTGATTCAAGAGGGGAAAGACGTGCTAAAGCATCCTATACTTACTGCAGTGAACCACGTCTTTTTTTTTTTTCTTTTGTGGGTATGAATAATACAAACTACCATAGAAAATAATTCAGATTTGTATCAGGAAAAATACAGATTTGAGTTATAAGCACAGTCGTTATAAAAACTGGGCTCAGAGGAAATGGGCTGCATTGCAGTGAAGACGGCTGACTAATGGCTGATGTGCAGTGATCCTGGCTTGTGTAAAACTGCCTCCTCTCCGCGTTTGTGCAGGTGGACTCTCTGGAGTACAAGCTGTCGAAGGCTGACATGGTCTGCCTTTACCAGAGTTATGCAACTGCCTTTGGTTTGCTTGAATTTCCACAAGTATAATTTGTGATTTAAATTTTTGCATGTTTTGAGAAGCATTAAAATGGGGGAAAACTGCATGATCCTGGGAGAGTCAAAATGCCCTGGATCAGATGATGCTCAGCTTTATGCATCTTGCAAGTTTACTAGTTTTGAGGGACTAAAAATAGATGGGATGCAAACTACATCTACCAGTGTCTCCACATGCATTTTGCAAGCAAGTAGAAAGAAGGTGGCTCAGCACGTGGTGGTCATTGTCTGTCACTGTTTCTTTTCTTCACAGGACAAAGGCCCTTGTGTTAGAACTTTTAGCAGCTGTTTGCCTCGTCAGAGGAGGGCATGAAATCATTTTATCTGCATTTGATAACTTTAAGGAGGTACGTTACTCTGCTTTATTAGAATTTGGTGCACGTGTTGATAGTTCTCTTGCTATTGGCTAGAGCTTTCTCATTCAGCTAACTTTCCTAGGTAAGGATTTTCCATTAACTGCAGATTTTCCTGAAGTCACTTTGAGGTGCAAAGTAGACAGTGGTGTCTGTGCCATCATTTTGTTCGTGTTTGCATAAAAGAGCCATAATCCCAACAACATGAATCCAGACTGTTAATTGCTCCCTTTACCTTTTGGTCAGTCAAGTTGTGTCCCTGAAGTGGAAAACTAATGGAGATCTTGAGAGCTTTACTCCAGTTCTGTCTCTGAAACAACCAGGAATGGTGTATTAGACCTCCTGTTTGCAGAGCCATTTACACAAGCCCTTGAAAGGCAAAACTCCTGGTTTTACTATCAGTAGGAATTTAATCTGTGAAAAAACTACAAAATCAAGTCTCTGTGATGAAACACTGACTGCTGAAATTAATACAGGTATTCCGATAGGCTCAAGTAGGGCAAACCAGTGTCATTCATAGGTGATACACGTTTACATACAGTGGTTAATGGGATTTGAGAACATCGTATGAAAGTTCAGAAGTGCTAGTGTGGGAATCAAGTCCTAGAAAGCTGCTCTTCTAGTTTATTTTGAATATTGGATATATGTGTGGATTTATTATTCAAGAAAAAATGAATCTAGACTTACAAGCTTAAAAATCATCAGACTTGGTGAGTCCCAACTGGACCGTGTATAAACATGTAGCATGTTTTTCCTTAACGCCACTTTTGCTATAAGTGGGTTAATGCATATGATTAACAAGCCAAGTTCTTAATTTTTTTTTTAACTTTTTGTGTTTTGGGAATCATTTCTGGTGGGGAGATACCAATCTCTGATTTACATCCACTGTAAATATTTGCATGTTGTAGACAAATAACTGTATTTCTGAGGCCCTCATCATTATACAGAGCCAGAGCAAAAGGTTTGAAGTCATCTCCAGTGTGGGCCTGTTGTAGAAACGCCAGCTTTGCGAGACCAGACCTGTCCTAGGTGTGAGCTGTGTTGTGTATGTAGAGCTACCTGAGGACAGAGGTAATGGGAATGGCACGGCTGCTGGCAATGAGGTGGAAGTTGAGTTGGAAGTGTTGTGTGACCATGGAGAAAGCCTTGCTCCTGGGTTATGCCAGCGGAAGGGATGGTCAGAATATGGAAATAAGACATTCTACTTCCAGCTGGGGAAGGGTCTGCAGTCCTTTAATGCAGGCACAGAACTGGAACTGAAAAGTGTAGTTTGGTTCTTTCATTTATTCATCTGTAGCCTTGGGCAAGCTGCTGGTATCTTTGTCTTTATTTGCACCTTTGTGAAATGAAGGAATCACGGAAGCAAATGCAGGTGAGTTTGTTATGAAGAACAACTGGGTAATATGAGAGAAGTGCTTT
Organism: Aviceda cuculoides; assembly: GCA_035590195.1. Taxonomy (NCBI): domain Eukaryota; kingdom Metazoa; phylum Chordata; class Aves; order Accipitriformes; family Accipitridae; genus Aviceda; species Aviceda cuculoides. The sequence goes on from JAVJGG010000001.1 coordinate 52,356,359, forward strand.
AAATAGGAAAAGCACTGTAAGCATGCAAAGTACAATGTTATTATTCCAGGCTTAAATTCTTCTGGCTTATTGCTACTCTATTATAGAAGAAATATGACTCATTAGGGAGGGTGGTGTGAGTGATGACTGATAAGTTGGGCAAATGACTACAGCTGAAATACCACTGGTCAGGACAGTCTGTAAGGCTCATTAAACAGGCCCTTTGCATGTCACAGGGAGGGATGTGTAAAGTCCCATTTGCTTTCTTACCTTTTTGACATCTTTAGTCGAGGTTTTGCTCCTTCATTTTCTTCCAAGTGCTGTATTGCCTCTCTTTTCTCAGGCTGACATTCAAAAATTCCAATGTAACACATTCACTTTGTCTGCCATTATTTATTTATTCCATTCCTGTTTGTGTTTGATCAAGTCATTTGCTATAGTGGAACTGTCAGATGTTGCAGGTGAAGTGAGCGTGCAAGGAGGGGATTTTATCTTTCTCAATTCCGCATTTAGCTGTTCTTCTCTTTATCCAATTATGCTGCTTATTTCTTGCTCTGTGCTGGTTTTTTCCAGTTTCCTTCTGAGCAAGTTTTCAGTAATGGTTTTAAGTTTTCATGTTTATAACTCATTCAGCTGGTATATTAAAAATCTCTGAGTTGCTGACATGTAAAGTACCCAGGGTTAGATTTCTAGCAGTATACTTCCAATTTAAATTGCTGTAAGCTCAATCATATTTGTGTGGCTTCTGTAACTATGCACTGCAGGGCTGCCACAGCTTCTCTGTGGTTCTTTCATCAGACACTGTGTGCATATTTAGGACAGATTAGACTCGTCGAACTAGATCTCTGCCAGTCTATCCCCTTGCCATAAAATAACTTCAAAAGAAATCTGAACTCCTGCCTAACACTCACCCTGTAATAAAGTCAGTAGGGAAAACAGGATATTTCGGACCAAATTCTGCTCTCGTTTACATCTGGGTGAACATCAAATATTTCATTAGGCTTTCAGCTTTGCTCTGATGTAAACGAGAACAGAATTTGGTTCTCAGGGTCTGACTAAGCTGGAAGACCACAGATGATTTGAGTCTTGTAAAGAATTCTTTCTGAAAATTACTTTTCATTTGAAAATTTTACAGGCCAATCTTTTTCTGGCTGGGCTTGGGATATTCAAATGGAGGACGGTTCGTTTTGTTAAACTGTCTCTTGAAAATTATTCTTGTCCAGTTACTTCACCTGAAATGATTGATTCTTGTGCACAGGTTGTTTCTCTTTGCAGGGGACTCAGCTCTGGGCATTACAGACATAGCCTGGTGCTCACTTTTCACTACAGGGTTAAGATCATGTTGAACATGTTTCTGAAAACAGAAAGACAGGGCTATTTCGAAGCCACCAAGAAGGCACAACAAATGAGGAGCTTGAGATGGAACTGAATAAAGCTGAACTTCACAGGAAAAAAAAATATCTGGAACCCTTGTTACTGACAGCAAATGGAGACCAGGAGAGGGAAGCAGGAGGTTGGGATGGATGGAAGGAAAGGCAGGTGTTTTATGCAAAGTTCATCAGAGCTTAGGAAACCAGGCTTCACGCAGTCACACTGGTGGTAGGAAACGCAAGCCCCCTGTTTCAGGCCAGTGAGTGGCAGAGCTGTTGAATGTTTTTTTTGTTTGTTTGTTTGTTTGTTTTTTAAATTTTGCCATAAGGCAGAAAGCGGTTACAATGAAATTCTCATCCATATTGTATGGAATGAATCAGTAATTTTAAGGGAGACATCAGTATTAGTTTCTCATCCATGCTTTGTGTTCTCTGTGATGTTGAAGGAGTTTGCATGTTGAGTACAAGCAGGGAATGGTTTAGGTCAGTCTCTCGTGGTGCACATGTCTGCTTTCTGCAGCCTGCTCTACATTTTGGGAACTATTCAGCATTGACAGAACGGCAGCTCCAGCTCTCCGAGAGGGAAGTGCCCCAAATGTATATGCGCCTTCTGGGTTTGGTCATTCCTTCCAGGCCGGTGCAGATGTTGGGTGGATTGTCCCCAATTTCCAACCTAAATTCTGTTCATCCGTTTTCAGGAGGTCTCAGTCTGGGCTAAACAGGAAAGAAAGTTCAAATTTAACTGTGAAGACCCTGTCCCTGCTTGCTCCTGGGCAAGGTGGAATTCTGCACCATCCCATGTTTCTCTTTTCAAAAATGCTACTTCCATAACTCTTACTGCTTTTGGAGTCCAGGTGCTGCTTACCCTCTACGTCAAGAAAAGCCTCATTGCCTGGCTAAGTTTGACCTTGGTTATGAGAAGCTCCGCTAGCCAGGAAGGCCAGCAGACATTTTGGCTTGGCTGCAGCCGCTCTCGGTGTCATCACACCTCAAACAGCTTCGGGAAGGTCCTGGGGCAGAAGAAGTGCCAGGAGGTTGGGGTGGTGCTGGAGGCTCCCGCTCAGCCCCGTCGGCAGGAGCAGGGCCGTGCCTTTGCCTCCAGCACGCGGCACTCTGCAGCTGGAAAACTTCCCTTTTCTGAGCGATGCTTGACTGAATTCTGCTGTATTTATGGGAAATAATTTGGAGTCGCTGTGCTACAGGTAGCCCGCGGGAATAGCTGGGGCGTTTGGCTATTCCCTTATCTTTTTGATACTTTCTGGGCTGTTGCCACTTCTGTTAGCAGCCACCTCTTATTCCCAGCGCCTCGCAGTGAAGGCAAATGCTGCTTGAATGGGATATCGCAGCCTGGCCTGGGTGAGCTCTTCGGCACGGCCGCGACCCTGGCCTTTACCCACTTTGCCAGTGGGCTTCCTTAGCAGTGTTCCTGGGCCTTTGTGCTTGTTTCCATGGATTTGTGAGAACTGGCTACACGATTTTATCCGAGTTGCCTGGGATTTGCGTTGCAGGACGAGCAAATGCACTTCAGCAGAATGCCAGGGGAGGAAAAGGAGAGCGGAGTTAGCCGCAAGAGAGCTTTGGGGGAGCTCCGAGGATCACAGACAGATGCTAAGAGCTTGTGCCCCATTTAAATTGAAGCAGGCTGAGTGCACTGTTAGAAAAACAAGATATATTTTCTTGATGCTTATTCAGAGTAGTTAATTCACTTTAATAGTGTGATTGTATGTGTGGGTATACAGAGAATTAAGCTGACGTCTTTCACTGCCAATAATAAAACTTCGTTTTACTACTATCTCATTGCTTACTCCCCGTACTGTTTCCTGGAAGTGCTGTTTTGAATTCGCAAAAGCGTGTTGCACTGGAGCTTAGCTGTGTCGGTGTCCTGGTGAATCTGCCCGTAGCCATCAGAAACGGTGAGAGCCAGCACGGTGCGCTTCTGCTCACGTCGCATAGACACGGTGTGGAGATGCTGCTCTGTAAACTGCAGCATAGCCACGCAGCGGTAACTCAGGACCCAAAACGAGCATCGTTCCAAAGCTGCCCTTGCTCTCTTGTTCTGCTGACATCTTACCATAATCAAAATGCTTTTGTTCATTGCTTCCTTGTCAAGGAAGGATGTTTTCATGTGGATGAGGTTCTACAGATTAAGAAGATCTTGCAGTCATCATTGCCATTGACTGGATACTTCTGATATACTTGTAGGCCGAGAGCGAATTGCGTAGGAAACGTTTTGCTGCAGTTGATACTGGTTAGAAGATGAAGAAGGTTTTACAGAGCTGAGAAAAAGAATATGAGGATAACCAAGACTGCTATTCTCATGTCAAGATTTTTATTGTGAGATTTTTATGGTGAGATAAAGGTGCGTTCAGCAGGTTGAAAACCCAAGCACTTTCCACCTGAGAGGGCAGCTGTAGTGTCAGTCACCTACACCCTGCCAGGTCAAGGTCCAGGAGGCGCGCGACAGCATGTGGGAAAATTCACCTTTCCGCATGGCTGGCATTTTGAATTGGGGAAAAAAATACATCTTATATGTAGCAAAATAGTCAACAGGGAAATTTTAAAGGACTGAACTCTGCTGCTGATGCGTGTGAGTGGGATAACGAAGAGCTGATCCCTGGCTGGCCCTATCTGCAGGGCAGGAGGGGAATCCCTGGAGGCCGGGCAGCGTGGTGTCTGCCCGTGCAACCACAGTGGCTCGGGCTCCAGCTCACACCTTGGCTGAGCGGTCCGTCGCGTACAAGAGCGGTTTTTAAACTCGCTGTGCATTTTTCTCTCTCTTTTCTAATCTGAGCGCTGAAACCCCACGTTGCTTTGCGTTCCTCTTGGAAGCAGAGCTCGAAAAGGAGTTTCTGCTCTCCCGGCTGACCTGTGTTATGTTCTACTGATGACCAGTGTACCTGTTAACTGGGAGTGGTTAAGTCCAGGGAGCCTGCAGCAAGCGTGGATGGGAACCCGATAATGACATTATCAGGTGCTACCCTGGTAGAGACTGTGGCTCTAACTCCTCAGGGGCCAGCTCTGAGCTGTGCTGCGGGTTAGGTCTGCTTCATGGTAAAGTTTCTTACAGTTGTGTGTTCCTAGTAAAAATTAGGTAATGCTTTGCCCATTATATATCTGTATTTATATACATACATAACATGTATACATATATACACCTTTGACTCTTGGGTTAAGTTTAAGGAACTTTTGCTTACAGTCAGAGTCAGAATCTCTCAGCCCATTTCTCTTTAGTTGGAAGAAGATATCACTGACAGAGCCTGGAGGCAGAGGTTTTAGTGCACCATATATCCCCAGAAATACCTGAATTAGCCTAATTGCACGAAGGGCTCGGGCAGCATTGCAGGGCATCACTGGGAAGCAGGCGGTGAGACAGCTTCTGGATTATTTTGGGTACCACTACCCGAAATACTCCCCTTCCCCAGCTCAGAGACTGCACGTTCGGTCATAGGCTATCAGTGTTACCAAATCTAAATAAGGATTCCTTAGAGCTAAGGCACAGAAATAATGTGGACTGGCGAACTGTGAGCAAGGTTATGAAATCTGGTGAGAACATCCAGAAATAGAATTAAGACAGAAGTTCTAGTTCAACAGAACTAAAGCTTGTTGAGGCTATGAGTGCAGAAAGCTGTTTTCCAACTCACTTATGGCCTTGCTTCAAAATTGAAAATTTTTGCGGCATTTCTAGTTAGCTGTTTTATTTACATGGTTTACATGTTTTTCATTTACTGAAAGTGTAGCAGCCAATAAACAAATAGCTTCAGTACGTTTGCAGATATGTTGAAAAAAATTGCAACCCAACAGCACTAATGTGATTGCATAATGAAAACAGTTACAAAGCAATTTTGTGTTTTTTTGCAAATATTAATTTCCTCAGCTTTAGTGAAGATCTGAAAATGTCAGTTTTTGAATATACTTCACAGCACTCTGAACTAACTCTGATTGTTTTTAAGGAGCACAATCTTAGATCCTTATGTGGCTTTTCGTTAATCTCCATTTTAAACATAGGAGAATTTACTTTAATAACAACTAAATATTTCTGGGAAAAGACCAGAGGACTCTACCACTTTTTTTTTTTTCTTTTTTTTTTTTTTAATAAGCACAATAGTATTTTTAAAATGGATCCAAACCGAGGAGGCAAAAGAATTGACTGAGATGTGTAGTGAGACAGAAAGCCAGCCAGAAATAATCCTGGCTCTCTGCAGGGAACAATTCCTGACTTTGGCTCTAATCCAGCAAAGCAGTTAATTTGCTTATTATACAAACATATACCAGAATAATTTAATTCAGTAAGTTGAGTGTATGCTTGTGTGCTTCTCCATATGGGAAATAATTTTAGTATTTAGAAATAACAACGGAATTGAGGTGCTTTTCCTAAGATGAACCATAGCTTTCAAGAAACCACCTCGTTTTGCTCCAAGACAAGAAGAAATGCCAAAAAATAAATTGTAATTCAGATAATCCAGAAAACTTTTGGGAAGCTCATCGTCTGGTGGTTATTCCAGCATCTGACCTTCCCCACGTGCTGGGGAGAGAAGAGCTGGCCTCACTTGTTGGAGACCAGGGGATGGGAGAGGGGCCGGGTCCAGCACGCCGGCGCTCCTTCTTGTTTTTACATCGCTTTAATTGACTTACGTGTTTGCTGCTCTGAAATATCTGACAGGTGAGAAGGACTGCAATCTCCTCATGCATCGCCTGGTGGTGACGATTAATGCTGAGCTTACAGAGGCTGGGTTCGTCTGAATTGCTGGGCAGCGAGCTGAAAGGCGGGGGCACGGCAAATGAACCTCATTGTTTACCTCCATCAGTTTTCACTCTGGCGAAGTGAGACAATATTGTTCAGCCCTCAGTTTTCACAATGCTTAATTCAGAGTCAGATTTCTCTATTTGAATAATGAATGGTGGCACTGAAAACAGCAGTTCTGAATTATTCTTACGGGCCATTATAATAACTCAGTACTAGAAGAAACTGCAAGTGCTAGAAAATGTAAATGCATTTGTTGTCTTTTGCACTGTGGCAGTATTTTGAGAGCGCCGTAACCCTGCTGGTAGAGAAGTAAAAGGTATTTTAACCTAGTAAGTATTAAATAACTGTTTACTTAACCAGTAACTTATGGGAAAACTGATTTTTTGTTCTTCAGCAAACTGCAAAAATGTCAGCATGATCAGTCCTAACAAAGTGTTCCTGTGGAGTGCTGCTCGCTGGTGGTGGGATCTGCTGATCACAGTGGGCTGTTGTGGGGGAGAGAAAGCCAGCATTGTGCCACTGGACAAAGGAGCACAGACAGGAGAAAAGGTTCACAAAGTGTCCCATGAATTTTTGGGCTGCATATACTGCATCAGACTATTTATAACACCACATCCAGTATGGGCTGTGTTCATGTACACAGTATATATTTCCATGAAATTGTGCTGCCACTTCTCACTCTTGCAGAACTCAAAAGGTTATTGAAGGAGGAGGGAGCAGCTTAAAACAACCTTTGGGCAACGCGTGGTAGATGCTAATTTTAATGTTTGCACTGACAGAAAATGTCCTGTATTGCAAAGCCTTTCCTAAGGTTTAGGTATTTTGAATTTGGCCCTTCAGAGAATTGTCTTCCCTGCCTCGAGGGCACTGTTAGCTGCCTTTGCCATGCCAGACCCTATTCACCTCAAGTGTAAATGCAGGAAAAATGATTTCATTTTCTGTATAGCGTTGGGGACCACCAGGCGTCACCTGCTTCCTGGCACAGGGGCATTTTGTGAGCTGATGAGCTTACTGATGTCTTTTCTGTGAAGACAGGTTGCTAGCTCAGAGCTGTCATTCTCTCTCCCACACCTTGCTGACAGACAGACAGACACTTGCATCAAGGCAGTTGCAGTGTCTGGATGGGGCACTGCATCTCAGGCTTAGGAGCATCAGTCCTCCAGATGTGGAGGAGAGAGCGGTCTGGCAGCTGTGTCTCGTAGTGTGCGTTCTGTACCATTGGCCAACGAGCCGCAGCTCCAAAGCCTGAAATACTGTCTGTGTTCGCTGCCATCTCCATATGGAACATGCTGTATTTGCTTGTGGTGAGGTTTAGTTACGAGCTCCATTCTGCAACAAAATGAGGTTGTGCTTCGTGTTGTTAGGTAACCATCCGAGGCAGGATGATGGATGTGCTTTGATCAGCCTGGATTTTCACTTTCTGCCTGACACTGCACATGAAAACATCTTCAGTTTTTCCAAAATACCCTTGTTGTCTTTCGCTGTCTGCCCAGGTTGCCTTTCTGGAGCATCTTACGGTAATCTGGCCACTGGAGCAGGAGCAACGTGAGGGTTGTTGTAATTGAACTTTGCTCTTGGGTGGTCTGGATGTGAACCGTATGACCTGAGAGCATTGCCAGGTGGATATGGATATAATCATTGCTAAATTTTTCATAATGAATCCTTTTGCTTCCTTACAGGATTGTGTTGTACCTTTGTAATAGATCTGTGATGGGTTTACTTTGTTAGCACCCAAACGCTTTCCAGAGAAAGGACCCTCCGTGGGTGGTTTTCCATAAAGCTACATTGTTCTTCTAGAATGATGTGGGCTTAATGCAACCTAAAAAGTTTTTTTCACAGCCTAAGTAGAGACAGAGGTTTTTTATAGCCATGGTAACTCGTTTAATCTTGCTTCTTAGACAGAATAATGCTAATAAAAGAAAGATCAGCCTTTCTTAGTCCCAGCCATACTTTCAAATGACAGACCTTGGAAATTTATTCAAATATAAATGGCATCATATGGTTTTATGTGGTGGGATTTGATTTCAGCATTCGTCTTGGATTTTGGCCAATCTTCAGGCTATAGGCTTCATCTACAGTTTCACTCTCTTTAATCTTCCGGGATAAATTATATCATTTCATGAAAGTCAGCTCACTGTCTCTTGAAACGCACATGTTCCCAGCATTGACTCATCTGATGATAGTGTGAAATATCTGCAAGCAGCCACCGAAAGCCACAGGTTGTTGTTGCTTTTCCTATTGCTATCAGCTGCTGTATCCCAGCCAGCCAGGGCTGTTGGTGTCCCGGGATCAGCAATTCTCTGCCGGGGCTGTAGCACTTCGGGTTGCTCCCTGATTTAATTAGTCAGCCATAAATGGCTTCTAGTTGTTTATGTCAGCTTTTCTCATCCATGTGGAACGGTTTACATTAGATTTCCCAGAAATCAGTCCTTTTGGCTTTTATCGTTTAGTGTAATCGTATGCACCATTGTTATGTTTATTTCCACAATACATGATTTTGTTCAAGTCGGCTCCATTTTTTCTGAAGCGGGTATGAGAAAGACGCGATTTTTTAGAGCTCAAAGTTGAGATGAACCTACTTTTTTCTTTTGTTATGTGGACTCTTAACTGTTTTGTGGGGAGTGGAGAGTACGGAAAGCACTCGAAGAGTTTGCAGTTGGTTGAACTGAAATACCGTCCCATTTACTATAGTAGGAAAAACATGGCTTGGGATAATAACGTAGGGACGAGTGCATCTAAGCAGCCTGTGGTGCAAGTGAAGGAGAGGGTTCCTTGGGTTTGCTTTGAGTGGGAGTTGGATCAGGCCCAGCGTATGCCTCCAAAATCAAATTATATTGGCAGGCAGCTGCTGCCTTTGATCCTTACAGTGCCAGTAGGTTCCTGAAACCTGGCCAGATTCTGGTTTTCTCTTTGGCTCTTCTTGACGGAGGCCAGCCTCTTGTCAGCATTTCATCTCTTTTCCTCCTGAAGGGCATGTTGCTCCTGCACGGAAGCGTACGTGTCCCGGGAGGGCTATACACCGGAGCCGAGCTGTGTGCCTGCAGGCTGCACCCTGCCAGGAGTGCTTCTGGGGGGCCCGTGGTAAGAGGGTGCCCCGTAGGGCGCTCGCGGTGAGTGCCCGGAGTAGGTCACATTGCTGCATGTTCAGTGAACTTGAGCTTCTTCGTGACAAAACGATTGCTGGTCCTGCACATGGAGAGCTGGGGAGCCGGACGGGGTGCCGGCAGGCTCTGGTGCTGTCGTCTGGTGCGGAGGGGTGCTCTGGTCCCCGCCGGAGCGTGCTTATCCCACCTCTGGCTTTTAAATGCACGCTTGTGAAACCGGGATAGTCATGTCAAAATACTCATAATGATCTCCCCGTTTTTCCAAGGTTGCTCCTGGCCATTTTGAATTTGAGTTCGGCCATTTGGTGGCTTTGCAGAGCCTAAGGTTCTTCACCAGTGACGCCAGCTCTTGAGCCACCCACTGCAAAGCACGGCACCCTGGGAGGCTGGGGCAGGGGCTCACTCGCTTGCCCTCAGTTTTCGTTGGAGCTGCTGTAACCATCAGCAATGTGCATGCAGTGTTTGGGCTTTGATCTCCCAGCAAGACAGTTCCTGATGCTGTAGGGAGGCTTTACGAGGATTACTCCCGAAGAAAAGCCGGAGATTAGACTGAAGATTTACAACCTGAAGCTGAATGGCCGTGGCTCTCCAAACTCAGCCGTCCTTTCCGTGTCCCAGGAACCCCGTCTCTGCCAAGCAGAGACAGGTCACGCATGCTTCACCCCTTGCACAACTGCAGGCCAGGCAATACCAAGGAGACTTGCTCCATCCAAGAGTGGATCTGTCTCGGCTCTGTTGTAATCTATCTTAGACCTTAATGTGTGTTTTATGGGCCTAGGGGAGCAGCCCGTGTAAAGGTGTTTAATGCTTCAAAACCACTTTCGTGGCATAGGCTGTAGAGAGAGACGAGTCCTTTGGGTTTAAGATCATGATAATTTGCTTGTACCCACAAGTGTAATCTGTTTTTCATGAGGGTGCATGCTTTGTTGTTCAAGTGTGTTTATTCTACCTTGTGAGTCTTTAAGGTTCAGCTGGAAACATTTAAATACAACTTTAGCAAGTGTTTGTGTGTGACTTCAGCACCCTGCCTACCAGAGGCTGTGCGAGTGAGGGTTGCTGAGCCTGCACGGAGCCCATTAGTTGCAGCCTGTGGGATTGTGGCCATGAATATTGATGGTAATGTTGTCAAATAGTTCATCATAACCAGTGTCCCTGTCTTCTCACAGAGATCCAGTAGCAGAATTCCCAGCGACATCAGGTACTGATGACAAATAGCTGAATAATAACCCAGTTGTGACAGTTTTGCTTAGGAATGACAGAAGATGTGTCATGTACACCACAAGTATAGTTTTTTCAGTCATAACAGACAGCAGAAAGCGTGGCGAGAGGTCACCCAGCAGGCCACTACTCACCGTGCTTTGCAAATCTCGTGATCAGCACAGTTTAGGTCCCACTAAACTCTGTGACTTGAGTGAGGTCTGCCCAGTGCCTTAATCTTTGCGTAGGTACATGCTGTAAGATGGACACAGTTAGGAAGAGGAAGCTGATATGGGAATAGTAGTAATAACGCATACTTTGTGAAGAACTTGCTTTTTGGGAGTTTCTAGAAACCCCAGTTGGGGGTTTGGTCTCCTTGTGGGAGACACAAATGTAGAAATGTGTACAAAGAACCGGTCCCTGCCCCAGAGAGGTTAGTTTCTAAAGCAGAAGTAGCCAGTGCTCCCACCAATCCTTAATTACCATTTGCTGGCTAATTTCACATACCTGCTGTGCCATGAGCTGCCTGCTAAGCGAAACAGCAGCCGATGGCTTGGGAGGCGGGGGGGTGGTGCCACTCAGAGGCTGGCAGACCCTGACTGGGCAGCTGGTGTTGGACATCCCACTGCCGTGTCCCCTGCTCCTGATCAGTAGCACCCAATGCTCCTGGGACATTTGGGTGAAATCTGGTGAAGGAAGGAAGGAAGGAGCCTCTTGGGCTCACCGAGGGTTTTGTTCCTCAGCAGAAGGGAAGTTTCAGTCCTCCAGATGAGCAGACTTTTTCCGGATCTTTTAAGAGCAAACTAGCTTGTTTCAGAGCTTCTTCTGTCCCTCTGCAAACAGCCAGCGTCTGAGGAGGGTGAAGCTGGGAACAGCATTTAACATGGTTTGTGCACGGATGTGCCTAGCCAGGCACTTACGGCTTTGTTCAGAAGAGCACGCCTCTGCTCTTCCTGAATTCGCTGCTCGGTTTGACACCAAAATCCAGCAAGCGAGAAGTCAACTCGTAGTGCAGGGTATGAGGAAGCTCTCAGTGAATTTGGGAACGTGTGTGTGGGACACTTTGCACTGCCCCCACCACCTCCCATCCGACCATGCTGGGACGGTGGGGCTCACTGGGACGGCTGGGCTCAGGGTGGCTGCTGTGCACGGGCTCCTACTCCTACAGCTTAGGTGTTCAGTATAGTCCGTTCATGCAGGGACGGAAAAAATACCCTGAAGGATGCACCACAGAGGGAGGAGTTGCAGTTGCTAAGTAGGGAGGATGGGGAAATGGGTGCACCTCCTGGTGCTCACCTCTGCTCCAGCTTATTTAGTATTTTGTGATTTTTGGTGTGGATTACTCTAGATTGTTTGTGTGCTGGGAAAAGTGGGACTGAGCCAGAAAAGCTACTGGGAAGTAATAAAGATTTAAACAGTATCCTGGGAGCTGCTTTATCTTAGATCTTATTTCTCCCTCAAGTTGCTTGTGTTTCCTGCCAACGCCCCTGTATTAGGGCTCTGTAATTCTGACCAGCTGATAGTTATGCTGATGTATTTCACTCCTCATTTAGCCAGTGATAATTTTCTTTTTTCCTCCCTGTAATTTGTTGTTCTCCCTAATTACCTTGTATTACAGTGGAAAGCCAATTCTGAACTGTGAAAGAGACCAACTTTTCCTGTGGCATAGCCTGGTGCAACTCTATGGCTTACATTTGTACCATCAGTGGGTATGATTAAATTTTTAGGTGGAAAAGAGATACAAAAAGTTATGTTATAATTGTGCCTGACCCCATAGACTTGCAGTGCAGGTGTTGACCTATGATTCCTGTGCTGGATTTGTCACGAAGAAGAGTATTTTTAACAAGAGAGGAAACCTGGATGGAGAGGTTTTGAGCAAGCAGATGAGCTACTTTTAAAATGTTTTTCATACTCTCTCTTGCAAGCTGTAGTTTAACAAACACGTGGTGATTCTTTTATAGGTGTGTGGAGAGAAACAGCGCTTTGAGAAGCTGATGGAGCACTTCCGAAATGAAGACAACAATATAGACTTTATGGTGAGTGCAATTTATCATCAGCAAACTTTGGTTTCGGTATTTACCTTGTCTGGTCTTGCTGTCATAGGCAGAGATGTATCTGCCTTCTGATCCTTGGCCTAAAATTACCACAATACAATTTTTTTGTATTCTAAACTACGTAATGTGCACTTCATTTTTAGCTTCCATTCAATTCAGTTATCTTCAAGAAATGCCTTGTACCATAGTGAAGGTAAGAGGAAAGTGGCCTTTTGGTCGCGTGTGCTATTTCACTGCAGCAGAGCAGCAGCTTCTGCAATATCAAGATGCATATTCTGTCCGTGTGCCAACATCCTCAGAGTCACAGACAGGGAAGTGTGAGAGAGACTCACTGCAGCTGCTGTCTGTCCGTATCTGCTGATAAATATAGCAGTAGTTTGCACCACTTGTGGTTCCTCAATGTGCATATGCATGATTATTCACCAAATCCACTTCCCCTGGAGCACAAGAAAGAATGGCAAGAGAGGAAGCTCTGGCTGGCACCCACAGACACCGGCGCCCGCTTGCACATTGGCAGCACGTGAAAGGCAGAGGCTGTGACAGTAAGGATGAGCTAGCTGGTTACATGACCAATACCAAAAATACTTCTGTATCTATTTTTTTTAAAGTCTGTAGCAAGCGAGTGCTGGTGTCAGAAGTATGAGAAATTTAAGTCCTATTTTTAATTGGAATACAACTGCTGGCGTGGTCACTGCAGTCTCCCTTGCACGGGTTGTGCTCAGTGCGTTGGGTCTGATGTCTGATCTTGTTTTGAGGTGAGAGCAGAGCAGGAGGGCATCCCACCCGGTCACACTGGCCAGTCTGCTGAGGCCTCTGTTAAGCATCTGTGACACTTCATACAGTTTTAGTGCTGAGCTTTGTGTTAAAGATCTCTTTCTGCCAGGAACTGGGTGTTAAAGCACCTGGTGTGGTGTTTCCTACAGGCTTTGAACACTCCAGTGTCAGTGGCTTGCAGCCCTGATGGCCAGGGCAGGCTCACACCCTTGAGGGGACAGCAGAACATAAAGAAGGTGGTATGAGTGAGTTAGGATGGCCTCTTTCTTGTATTTAAAAAGAAAAAAAAACAGTTACAGTGATCCCTGCAATTTTACTCAAGTTAGCAAGCTGCTTTCAGTAACTCTCTGACATGTTACAGTTGGTTTTGTTCCTTATTACTGCAGTCCCAGTAAGGACATGTTGGTAGTCACAGTATACATTAAGTGTTCTCAGATGTACATACAATTTAGTCTGTAATTTAACAGAAAGATTTGTCAGTCCTCAACACCTGACTTCTAGTCATTTTTCCTGGGCTCACAGGGAGGGGTAATCGTATTTGAGGAGTGGGAGAATTACACAGCTCGGTGCAGCCTGGAAGGAAGATGGTGGCAGCAGCCTGCAGCCAGCCACCTTGCTGTGAGCTATGGGACTTGCCCACTCTTTTTAAAAAAAAATCATCTCTCATCTTTATTTAAGATATGAAATGGTGTATTATAAGGATGTAATAGGGAATATGCATGTGAGTGTGTGTCCGTACAAGCCCAGTGAGCTGTGAATATTCAGCATCCATCTGGATGGCCTGTAAGAAAATTCCCTGGTCCTCTCAGGCCACAGGTTGAAGTTAGTGGTGAAACTTGCTTGAAAAATGATAAATACATTTTCTTCAGGACTTGCCCAAGTACTAAGAAAATCTGCATCTTCGGGCCGCTTCCACCGATTAAGGGTTTGACTATATGACAAGCCTAAAGCTAGGAGGGAGAGCTCATGACAAACGATTTGGCAGATCTCCTCGTTCTTGTCACCATCTGGCCCTAACGAGCTCTGCATGCTTCTGCGAGCGCTGGCCGACGAGCGCGCTTCGGGGGGTGAGCGGGAAGCACGCCGGACCCCTGCCCACCGGTTCGCTGCCGTACCGGCACTGCGGGAGCCTGCGGGTTGCACCAGGGTTTGCCCGAGGCAGACATCGCTCCTTTCCGCAGGACGGGATAAAACGGGTGCCAGAGCCCAGGCTCCAGGACATAACATTAAAGCTTGAGTAATTCAAGGAGTTGCAATAAGTGAACATAAACAAAGAGCTATTCTTGCAGGACCTGGCTTTCACGCTGCCCTAAATGGAGAAGGCGAGAGCTGTCTGGGAAGCTGGAGCTGGAAGGGCCTGCGGTTAATTGCATGGATCGACAGGGAGGAAAGAGCAACAAAAAGGCAGAAATATTTTAGAGAAGGTTCCTGTTGTTGACATTGACTTATTTCATTTTAAAAGCAACTTTCTTAGATCAGTTTTCTTTGACTTGGTAAATTCCTTAGTTTTGTACGTGAGGATCTCAGAAAGGAAATGAGAATTTGGCCCTAATGTCCTGAGAGCCAAAGCAAGTACAACAAAAGCGCTTTTGAAATAGGGGAATTTGGCTCTGGGCGATATGACAGGATAGCAGGGTTCAGCTGGTCAGGGGCAGTACCAGCACTAGGAGGAGCCAGGGTTCACCACAGGAGCTACAAAGGGTACTGCAAAGACTCGAAACCTGAAGTTAGGTTTCCAGCTGCATGGATCAGGTTGTTCATGCAAGAGATGGGTACGCACCGAGAGGTGGGGATGAGGCATCACAGGAGCTCCTGGACGAGTCTTTAGACCATCTTCCTTCCTCTCTTCTTTGGGGTTATACCTGTTACCAGGTTCACAACTTTGTATTATCTAGGGTTAAAGTCATTTTGGAAACAAAGTGGTTAAAGCTGGCCAGGAGCTACATGGGAAGATGTAGCTGAAAGGTTTTGACTGACCTTTGTTTGACCATTTTGGCTTGTTGTGTCCCTGTGGTCCCAGCTCCAAAGCCAGGCAGTACTGGGCAGTTCAGCCAGGAAAGTTTGTATGGCAGCTCAGCGGCTACTGGGAGCTCTAGCTGGGAGGAGAAGCCCGGGGCATCCTGGTCAGACCTGTAGTCAAAGGCCACCATGCAGCAGATGCCTGCCCACGAGTTTATCCTCTGGGCCCTATAGCAGATCACAGAGAACGGGCTAATTTCCTGTAGCAAACCAGTAATCCAGAGAGTGGTCTTCAGTTCGTTCTTCCCACAAAATGACCCAGAGACGTGGGGTCTCTTAGGGGCTTGTCCTGCAGGTAAAATCAGGTTTCTTTGATTTTACCTTCTCTCAGATTTGTTCTAGAACTACCGAGACACTTCCCAGATATGTTGAGAAGCTTGGTGTTACCCCTGCTGCAGCCTTGCTGGCAGGATAGTGTTATACCCTTAAAAAACCCAGTAAGGACTAGGCAAACCCTCTCTTAAAGCAGCTCAGATTGTGGCAGACGTGGTCAGCTGTGAGCTGAAAGAGGGTTGGGGATACTTGTGCAGAGCAGAATTTGGCCGTGCCTTACATTCAAGTAAAAGGCAAACCTTTTGGGGTTTGTAGCCCGATACCTGCCGCTCTGCAGGAAGTTTCCCCCGCTGCTCCTTCTGCTTGTGACCCTCTTCGCTCAAGAGCCTTTTCCTTTCCTTCGCTGTGCTTGGACGCGTTTGGATGCCAACTCCTATGATCTGGTCCCTTGTTCAGTTACCAAACCACAGCTTTGGAAATATGCTTTCTGCAAACAACAAGGCGCCTTTTGTGAAAGTCCCATTTCCTAAGCTAGGGGTTCCAGTTGCAAAATTAATCTCAATTTTACAGGCCGTTTCAGAAACAGCATTGTTTTCTTAAGAGCTTGTGTGCTTGTACGACGTCTGGCCGTGCGAGCTGGCATGGAAAGTGTTTCTGTTCACCAGCACGCAGTAAAGGTAGACTCTGCAGACATGACTTAATTTCTGGAACCCACATTTCCCTTTATCACAGCAGACAAACACCCCGTAAGCCCGAATCCAGCACCGGCTTGGAAAAAAGCTGCAAAATAGCGGATCACAGTTTCCCCTCGTGTAGTAACCTCAAGGAAATGTGGTCATTTGCTGTGTCTGACCCATGGGGCCCCAGGAGAGCCCTCTCCGACCCTGCACCTGGGGTTTTCGGGGGGGGGCAGCTGGGACCGTGCTGTCGCCTCCCCTCAGGTGGAGCGGTTCTCCTTGCAGGTGGCCTGCATGCAGTTCATCAACATCGTTGTCCACTCGGTGGAGGACATGAACTTCAGAGTCCACCTGCAGTACGAATTTACGAAGCTCGGCCTGGACGAGTACTTGGACGTGAGTATGACCCAGGTCTCCAGCACCTTGCGGCGTGGATGCGCTCTCCTGGCTGGGCCCACCTCAGCCGTGGTGGGTCCACGCCACATCCCCCAGCTCTGCCGCTGCCCAGCCTAGCCTTAAACCTCCTCACCCCAGAGTTTTTGGGAGGGCAGAGCAGGGCTGTCCCATAGTCTCTGCTAAAAATGCAGTGCCTTGGCTGCTGACTGGGGGCTGTGGCCTGGAGCCACCCCTGCAGGAGAAAAATCAGCGGCAACTAACTGCAATTACAGACTGGGAGCTAAATTTGTAGCTTTGCCTTATAACAAAGGGAGGATGAACCGCAGTCATCCTCGCCCGCGCCACGTCCCTGACCTCCAGCCGCGGGCTGCAGGCCTCGTGTCGACCCCAGCTCAGGTGCCGCCAGGGCCCCCTCCATCTCCGTGTGAAAGAAGTCTTCCTTTGAGTTTTCTCCTGACAGCCAGGCATTTTCTGGCATCCTCTGGGAAATGCTCTCTTTCAGAAGCAAGCTGCTTTTATATCTCCCCTTCTGTATTTTTCTGTCTCTTCCACTCCCTGCCCTTGGGAGCACAGACATGAAAACAGTGCTTGTGTTGACGAGGGATTGATTTGTCCCTGCTGACTTCTGCTCAGTAGTAACCAGAGAGAGGTTTTTTGCTGTCTGCAAGAAGTATTCGTACACAGCAATTCTGAGCACGGGTCTGGGGTCCCAGGGTGGCACAAACCCTGCAGTCCATCAGGAACAGGCAGAGCAGTTCAAAAGCATGCTCTGAGGTTATCTTTGGAGATAAAGCATGCTCATTTTGAACACAGCAAACCCAAAACAAGGTCAGCGACAGCAATTGGGGGACTTGCTCTGGGCCATGCATCTGCTTCGAACCCAAACACAGGCCTCACCTCTGCCTACTGGCCACTGAACCGGTGGCCACCGTGGGCCAGCCGCCTGCCTCGCCAGCCTTGCACCATCCCAGGGCCGGGCAGTAGATTCAGAGCTTGCCATGTTCAAGGAGCAAGCACAAAGGAAAGCAGTCATATCCTCTGTAGTAACAGAAGACAAGACACTGTTTAGCTTTGTTTGGAAGCTTTGGTTGTTTCATCTTCAAAAATGACTATTTATCACTTAATGACCCCAGCTAATGTTAAAATGCAAAACATTTTCCTGGGTGACAGAAGTGGCCTGAGCTCCCACTGCTCTCCCTGTGCCGTTTGCTGTCTGCAGCCCTCCTGCCACAAAGGGCTTCCAGTGGTGAGTGACACCCTTTTATGCTTGGATTTGCAGAAACTGAAACACACGGAGAGCGACAAACTGCAGGTACAAATTCAAGCTTACCTGGATAACGTTTTTGATGTGGGAGCTTTGCTGGAGGATGCTGAAACCAAGAATGCAGCCCTGGAAAGAGTTGAAGAACTGGAAGAAAACATTTCCCATGTTAGTACCACACTTTGTCACCTTTGCTTCTGAAGTAGTTCAGAGCCCGGTCTGCGCATGGGCTTGGCTACTGACCATTTGGGGAGGTGGAAGCACAGGCGCAGCGGGGCTACAGCCTTTGGGATGAGGTTCACTTAGAAAAAGCCTTGGGACTACTGTGCTTCTGTATTGGGGGAATAGTCAAGATATTTGGCAAATTTAAGGAATTTGGGAGATCTCAGGCAGGTATATTTCCTGGGTGCTTTCATGCTATATCCTGAACCTCATATTCTGCATGGTTTAGTTAATGGGTGCTCCACTTGCTACAAAAATTTGTTCATAAGCTGTTTATTGATCTAGTGAGGAAATGTCTCATTCTGTCATTTTATTTACTCTGCTATCTGACACAACCCCCAGTTTCTTACAAAGGAGTAGCATTGCTTGTTAATGTGGGACTTGACACGCTGTTTCTGTGTACATCAAGGGACAGTTTGGCCCATGCTGTGCGGTGCGTCCCCATCTAACTGCTTACATAGCCGCGGCTGCACTGCTCGCACACCTCAGTAGCATCAGCCAGTTTATCCTCTGAAAGCTGTGGTGAGCTGGGAGGGGATGACCCCCCCATGCTGGGAGCTAGCTAAGCAAAGGGTCGCACCCCCCGAGGCCCTGGCATGGCAGGTTTGCAGCTTTGGAGGCTTCAGCTTCAGTTCAGTTGTGGTTCCACGTGGAGTCACTTGGTGCACCAAGCCTCTGCACAGAGATATCACGTGAGCTGGGAAAGCTAATTTACATAGAAATTGCAAATTCCTCAGCAATGCAGTACCGGTAAATAGAGCAGATAACCATTCCATCTGTGTCTTAAAACACATTACTGGGCTCAAGAGGGAAGGGACTGAAAAATAGCACTGTGCAGATAGTCAGTGTTTGCTCAGTTCAGTGTTTGGTCATGGCTTTTCTGTCCCATACCTTCCCGGTGTCAGTTACTTTAGTCTGGAAAACATGGCTTAGCATTTTAAAATCAAAGTGGTTTTCTGTACTTTAAAAAAATCATGAAAAGGTTGTCATTCTCTTACCATTCCTACATTGCCATCACTTAGGATAAATATGTTCTTAAAATAACTTGCTGTGCAGTATTTGCCCCTCTGAGGTGCCCTTCTGCTAGAGACAAGTGATTCCGTAGAAATGGCACTGTTTGCTTCCTACATCTACTCCTTTTAGCTGTTCAGAAACTTAAGGGTTTACTCTTGTGGCAAATTTTTAAGGGCTTGCTTCTGATCTTTTCTTGCATAAACTAGACTCATCCCAGGAGTATGGACATAATTTTCTGTCATGTGTTGACAGAAGTACTAATAATAGAATTGCAGAAGTTTTATCTCAAAAACTCAGCAACCAGTGCCACCTCACCACCTCTGCAGCCTCGCCTGAGTTGGCGTGATTGGTGGTGATGGAGAAAGCCAACGAGAACTGTGGGGCTTCCAAACCTCAGGTTTGTGGGGCTGGCAAAATGTAAAAATAAATCAAAAGACAATGGAGGAGAAAAGAAAATAAATTCCTTCATTCGCTAATAATCAAATTAGCCTTGTTACGAGAGGTGATATTTATAGGTTCTACCATTTCAGCCTCTATTGGTTTTGCAACAGCACCATTGTATTCTGTGGGATTTGAGGGTTTCAGATCAGACTTAGTGTGTATGAAAATAATTGCATTTTAAGTGCTTTACTGGGGAGTAGGCTCTCTTACCTGGACAGGTTCATAGCTGCAGTCCAGCCAGGTTACCTGCTGGTTATAGCTGAAAGATAACATTCATCGTCAGAAGAACCTTCAGCAGAGCACTTGGCACCCCCTGATTGCATGTAGGAACCCTTTCTCTTTCCAAAGAAAGACTTCAGGGTTTAGCGGAGTATCAATAATTTACCACGTACGACTGCTCCAACAATCATTCCTGACATTTTGGTTGAGAAAACTACTGTTAGTCACTTATATTTCTATTTCTCTTTTGAATGATAGTTATCTGAAAAACTCCAAGATACGGAGAATGAAGCCATGGCGAAGATTGTGGAACTGGAAAAACAACTTATGCAAAGAAACAAAGAACTGGATGTGATTCGGGTAAGTGCGATGGGAAAGCTCTGGCTGGGTGCCACGCTTCAGGGGAGCGATCTCCTGTGCGCTTGGTGTATGGAAGGTAATGACTCTTTTAACAGGACAAGTGACATCTGTTAGCTTCCTAATTTTGAACCTAGGACAGATTTCAAGTTGAATTACTAGTGTGTGCACTCAAAGATGGACGTAAAACTCTTTGAACGTGCCAGCAAATCAGTGAATGAGTCGGGTACATCTTATCACTCAGGTCTGTAGCATCTGTGTTTGGAGTTTCGCACGTGTGGTTGGCTGTGGAGGGGTGTTGGAGGTGGATCTGGAGATCTTCAGACATGCACCGCAGAGCAGCAGGACAGGAGCAAGTGCCCTGTGTCTGTGCTGTCAATTGCAGCCAGCTTTCTGTGCAAAATCCAGACCTGTTACTTCTTTGTGTGCAGTGTTAGTAACAAAAATTATCAGTATAATATTAACTAACTTCAGCCTAAATGTCATCCCAAAGTGTGGCTGCTTCTAGGGTTCCTTCTGAGTATCTGCCCTGGGTGCTTGTAGTTACTATCTCCCCTCCAGATCATGAGCTCTGTTCCTGCTTCCCTTTACGGGTCAGCATCTGCTCATAGGCACAGTAACCAGCAAGGCATCAGATACTCTCTGTCGAAGTCAAAATCAAGGAAGCGTACCTACACTATATATTTAAGGCTAGCATAAGAAGTGGGAGGCATCATAAAAAAGCGATGGTGAGAAATTCTGCACCCCCAGGTGTTGGTGCCCACAGGTGAGATTTCTCCCAGGACTCAGTACTGTTCACTACCTTGCTGCTACCTTGGGAAAAACACAGAATGAATTCTTCCGCACCAATGGAGATGTATGGTTTGCATCAAAGCTTATCGTTAGATAGAGGCCGGCACAGTGACCATCCCGTGTCAGGCTGTTCTGTTTCTGGTATTGATGTTCATACAATACCAGAATTGTATTGGTATTGGTGTTCTGTTTTGTGAGTACAAGTGCAAACTCCTTGTTTCTGTGGCACTCTCAGGAAATCTACAAAGATGCAAATACCCAGGTCCACACCTTGAGAAAAATGGTGAAGGAAAAAGAAGAAGCCATCCAGCGACAGTCAACACTGGAGAAAAAGATCCATGAGCTAGAGAAGCAGGGAACCATTAAGATCCAGAAGAAAGGTGATGGTGACATCTCTATCCTTCCTGTTGCTCTGGCCTCTGGAATGGTGCCGGCAGGGTCGGAGGCTGTGGCTGGCACATGTGTCGCACCGGTCGCTGGAGCTGCATCTTCAGTACCATTACCACCACCTCCGCCACCATTACCTGCCTTAGCAGTGGCATCTGAGGCAGGTAAGAAGCATTATGTCCCCGAGACATGGTCTGGCCAGGAGCTGGAGTTTGTTGTGCCGGGGACAGTCACGACAGCCTTACACTGACAAAAATGCCTTTGATTGTAACGAGCCTGCAGGTCATGGCACCTTGCAGCAGCCGAGGATGGTGAGGTCCCCCAGCTGTGTTTACAGTCTCACTCATGGGTGGCTCCCATGTTTGTCTGATCCATTCCTGAGCCCTTCAATTGGTAGAAGAAAATACTAGTTTCTTTCTTAGAGTAGTTTCCTCCTGTGTTAATACACTGAAGTACATTGGTGAATGGTCCAAAAAATGCTTGGGCCAGTATAGTGGTGGAGAGGACATGTATAGTAGGGGACAGGGTGGATGTTGTGACTTTCTCTGCAGGTGCTTGTGACATTTTGATTGGTGTTCACAGTAATACCTCGTTTTTCCTTCGTTTTGTAGTGCAAAATGGTCCTGTGTCGGTGCCGATGCCACCTCCACCACCGCCTCCACCCCCGCCTCCACCACCACCACCACCGCCTCCTCTCCCAGGTCCGTCGTTGGAGACGGCTCCTGCGGTTCCACTGCCCCCACCGCCCCCGCCGTCGGCACCCCCCCTGCCTGGGACAGCCTCTCCCACCGTGGTGTTCAACTCAGGGCTTGCAGGTAAAACACCCATGCATCTCCTTGGCATGCTGCAGATTGCTGGCAGAGTAAGCAAAGGCAAGGTCAGGGCACATTGGCTAGTCCCACCAAGGTGGGACTTCATTAGTCGCCTAAATAACACCCGTTATCACTTATTGGTATTATACTTAGAGGAGTTTATAAAAGGAAAGAGCATTTATCAACCAAGCGCTTTTAGTTTGGTCTGGAAGAGATGGCTTCTTCAGTGAAACTAAAGCTATTGCCAAAAATATTTTTCAAACATGGTCATTTTTGGCTTTAAGCAAACAAAATACGGTTTTGAAAGAAACACAAAGCTTCATGGTTTTGATTTCTTCTGAGAACTTGATGAAGAAATATCTGTGAAAAAAAATAGCGAACTTTCTGTAATTTTTTGGAAGGAAGAAAAATTTACTGACTGTCTTTAATAATGTGTTTCTGCACTCTCTGACATATGCCAAGCAAGTAAATGCTAATTGGTATTGTGCAGCTCCCCCCCAGGAAATCTCAAGAGCATGGTATGAGTCCAGAAAGAGAGACCAAGGAGCTCTGATTAATAGGTTTTTTTTTTTTTTTCTTTTTTTGAAAACTGATTAAGTATTCCAGCCTTTAAAGTTTCCTCTGAAAGGGAAAAACATTGTGGAACTAGAGGGTCCCAGGGTGTATTGCAAAAAAAAAAAAAAAAAAAAAGGCAAGCACAAAAGGCACAACACAGCTGAGATTCTGGGCTGCTCCCTCCCCGATGGGTTTGGCAGAGCAGGCAGCGGTCTGTGTGCGGGGCAGAGCGGGGGTGCTGTATTTGGCCATGGTGGTGCTCGGAGGGCTGCCGGGGGCACAGTAGCTGCCGTGAGCATCAGGGCATTGTGCCGCCAGGTGCGCTGACACCGTGCCTTAGCCCGATGTTCCTGCAGTGTTAATTGGGGCCGGGAGGAGCGGAGCAAGTGCTGCTTCTGCGCGTGGCTCCTCTGAGCTGCACCCACAGCAGGGACAAGCCCCCGCAGCTGAGCTCCTTGCTTAGTTGCTTAGGTGAGATGCCCAAAGCCAAGTGGGATGGATATTTTGTTCTTCAGTGGATTAGGAGAGGTAAGGAGAGTGAAAGTGCCCTTTCTTGATGCGATGGCTGCGCAGAAAGGAGTGTTTCTCAGGGCAGGAATCTTCTGGGTCAGAGGGGAGTCGGTGAAATAACAAATTTTGCTTTTCTGACCATTGCTAACATTTTTTTCTCTGTTCCTTCTGCTTCCTGGTAAGATGGGCCAATCAAGCTCTTCTGTAGGTTGCTTTCTGCTAAGTATTTACCTACCTCTCCGCGTTTCCCTCCGTGCTGTGCCCATGTGTGTGCCCGTGGACTTGCGTGGGCGATGGGGAGGCAGTGGGGAAGGGGGAGGCTGGTGCAGGGGCTTGCTGGCCAAAGACGGAGCCAAAGCACGTGGTAGCTTTGGGGATGCTGCCAACCATTGGGATTCGGCACCTGGGAGGCTCTGATTCAGCAAAGCACTTCAGCGAGTAATTGGGACACGCGGTTTCTTTTGAGCCATCCTCGAGCCGCGCTCTCGGCACCGGTCGCGCCGAGGACGGGCTTTTCCCAACGAGGCCAAGCACTGAGCTGTGGCAGCTGTCACTGGCTGCGAGTGCCCTCCGCGGGGTCTGGTCCCCAGCCGCGACTGCATCCCCACCGCGCTGCTGGCAGCAGCATGACTCCCGGGAACGTCACCTTGCCAGGGCTCTGTAATGGAGGAGGAAGGGAAATTTTAAGAGATTTTGATTAGCTAAATCAGGAACTGGCCCATGAGGCAGTTAGCTTCCTGTCCTTAAATAACCCAGGAGCAGTTAATATTCTATTCTAATCTATGCGCAAGTGGAAAATGTTTATTTTCATGGGTGTTTCAGATGGAAAAAGCTATTTCTTTTTTCTATTTTAGGAATTATTTTGAAGTAACCACATTAATTAAGCAGCGAGTAAAACTCTTTAGTTTAGATGAGCAGAAGTTGATCACGTGTGTTCATGTCTTCCAGTTGGATAAATATAGTTCTCAAAATACACAGCTGAATATCGTGTATGTTCCCTGTTACTCACTTATGGTTCTTTGTTTCAAGCAAATACTCTTGCCAGTAATTTATTCTTTGTGATGTCCCTGCAAAATGAGCACGAGCATGAAAGGGACATGGACGCACAACTCGATTCTTGTTTTACAAGTTGGAAAGACAAAGCGAGAGAAATGTTTTCAGCATTCACCCAGCTCTGGTACACAACAGGACTGTCCCCTGAAATAGGATGTCTTTGGCCTTGCAAAAACATACATACAGAATTGTTATGGGAAAGTAAAATAATTATTTGCTCAAGTGCTTTGCAACCTGGGAACCGGGCCATCTTCTGAAACCGAGGGGAAAAAATATAGCATCTCTACAGAGTGTTGATTTTAGCACGATTGCTCCTGCTACCGACACGGGGTAGGCAGGAGTCGGGAGCAAACACCGGACTGAACTAAACCAAACGTGGTCCGTCCTCGGTGGGGGGAGCAGTGAAGCTGCATGGGCATGCTGCGGTCTGAGCATCCCCGGTGGGGGGAGTGGGGGCTGTCCCCTGCATGCATCTGCCACGGACTGCCGCTGCCGGCCGAATGGCTCTTCTTTCCAGCACTGGAGAGGAAGGACCAGGGTTTCTGTTTCATGTTTGCAGCTTGGAAAGAAACAGTTTATTTTCTAAGTAATTCAGGAGCAAAAGATTGATTGATCGCTTTAATGAGCATCTTGATTTTGTAGCAACTAACAACTTCCATGTTTACATCAAGATACAAAGAAATGAGAACTGAATTACAGAAATTATTCATGTACTTTCCAGACCCGTTAGGAATAGCAATAGAAAAGTGTTGTTTTCCATGCTCCAACTCGCTTTTTTTACTCTGTTCACAGATTAATGAGAGTAGTCAGTCTTCATTTTCATAGCTTCTCTGTGTAAATTACTAAATCGTTTACTGCACAGTGCAGGAAGATTAAACCTGTTATTTCAGCCATGTTAAAGCTCATGTGTGCTGCAGCCCACCCCCTTTTGCTTCAGAAGACAAACCTGGTGAGGAGCTGCACTGCCCCGTTGCAGCAGGCAGTAGGAAGGGCCATTCCCTACACCACTGCCTTGCAAAGGGGTTTTTTTTTCTTCTTGTCACCTGTTCTACCTTGAGTTTTGTCGTATGGGTCACAGACCAGCTGTACTTGGCTGTGCACCAGCTCACACAGGAGTGGGGTCTGCAACCAGCAGGGTTAAATTCGACCACTCTTTCCATTTTCTGTAGTGTTTAAAAATAGCCTGGGCTTTTAAATCAATCCAGACAATGTGCATTAATAAAGTAATAACACATTTCCTTTAGTGAAGTTTTCACAGCCTCTGGCGTTTAATCCAGTTCTGCAGAGGCTGGACCTGAAACAGCTGAGGGGCTGGATGAAAGCCTCTCGGCGCTGTTTGCCTGTCGAGGCAGCAAGATCTTTCCAGGCTTTCTAGTGTGATAATTTAGCTCTGGCCAGTTCTTCCTCCAGTGCTGAAATGCCGACTTGAAAGGTGCAGTCTGGGCACACGGGGTGTTTTTTAGCAGTTGGGGAATTTGTCATTTCCTCTCTGGTCTTTAGCTGT
The DNA here is from genome assembly GCA_035590195.1 of Aviceda cuculoides. NCBI lineage: Eukaryota > Metazoa > Chordata > Aves > Accipitriformes > Accipitridae > Aviceda > Aviceda cuculoides. Next base: position 52,382,073 of record JAVJGG010000001.1, read on the forward strand.
GAAAATCAAGAAGCCAATCAAGACCAAGTTCCGCATGCCGGTGTTCAACTGGGTCGCCCTCAAACCCAACCAGATCAATGGAACGGTCTTCAACGAAATCGATGATGAAAGGATCCTGGAGGTACGAGTGCTGCTTGTTGCTGCCTTCTTCCCACTTCTGTCCACAATACAAGTGGATATCGGTCTTTGCAGGAATAAATGGCAGCAATTATTCTGGCAAACAGCTCATCCAGTGGCCCCTGGTACCCAGTAGGTCAGCGTGACTGCCTTGGTTGAGAATTGGGGATGGTAGCTGGTAGTGTCGATTATAAAGGGTGTGTACCTGTTGTGTGCATTTGTTCAAAACAGATCAACCAACGTGAGGAAAATGCATTTTTCCCAGCCTAAAATTGCTGGTCCAGCCTGTAGGAGTTAGGCTGGGGTGGGTGGCTGCGTGCCGGGGAAGGAAGCCTCACACAGCGCAGAGCTGAGTACGCAGGTCTTGCACACTCCCCGTGCCCTGAAGGTGCACATGGCTGGACAAAGCCTGAGTGCTAACAGGAGTATTTTTGTGAACTTTGGAACATGAATGGAGCTATTGAGGGCGGAGGCCAGATTTCCAGATTGCTAACTCAGGAGCGCATGTTCGTTACATCCTGCAGCCCCCGGTGGAAGTACTCTGCTATAGTCTCAGCTGCTGCAAGGTTTTTACTGCAGTTCTGGCACAACATTAGGCAGCATGGGTTTTAGTGTTTGCTGCGGGAAGGATAAATCATTTTCATTCCTTTTTAGGATTTAAACGTGGATGAATTTGAAGAAATATTCAAAACAAAAGCCCAAGGCCCAGCCATTGACCTTACTTCAAGCAAGCAAAAGATAACTCAGAAAGGGTCAAACAAAGTCACGTTACTGGATGCCAACAGGGCCAAAAATCTTGCCATTACTTTAAGAAAAGCTGGAAAGACAGCAGATGAAATATGCAAAGCTATTCATGTGTAAGTAAAACACTTGTCAGCAAAGAAATCATGGTTAAGATTTACTGTGATTTTTGGTAAGTGGAATGGTTTTCAATTGGCAGTTGATGTAAATGTTTTTGCATCTGGAAAAAATCCAAGAGTAAGGATGGAACCATTCTGAATTCCCAGAAATCAGATTTCCCTGAACTGAAATAAAAAAACTTGCAGTTTTTTGTCACTGTATCACTGTTTAGACTTAACAAATTAACACTTCCTTTATTAAAGAAGCTAATTCATGTATGTCCACAGTATGCCATTGCATACTGCATCTCTCATTCTGTTTGCACAGTACTTTCTGTTACAATGAACACTCAAAAGCCAGAGTTTCGGGAGGAGGCAACTAATTTAGTTTGCCCCATAAAGCACGAGTTTTGTCCAAGTGCACTGGAAGGGTTTTGCATAGAATTAGGTTTACGTAATGGCCCCAGGCAGTGCCAAACCTCCATGCGATGCAGGTGTACCCGAGGCACGGGGCAGACTCCTGCCGCGGGAGTGCAGCGAGGGGCTCGGCTGTGCCCCATCCTGCGCTGGTATGGACCCTCGCCTGCTGACCCCAGCAGCTCTCGGGGATGGAGCACAGCTGTACCTGCTCCTTGGGGCTGATCCTGAGTCCGTTCAGCAGCACTTAGTACTCGTGGCCGTGACAAACGTCTAACACCTCTCCTCGGAGGGCTGTCTTCAAAATTTGGATGCACGAGCATTACCTTCGGGCTGGGGAGGAGGGTGACCCAAACCTGCTGCAGATTCCGGCATGTTCAGCAGTCGGGGTTTATGGGGCTGTGGCCCAATTAAATAAAACTGCTATTTGCTCCTCCCCACAGATCTTCTCTCATAATAGTGAGGTGTGGCCATGAAGGGGTGACCACATCTTTGGAAATGGAAAGAGGGTGCCCAGCAGCACCATTCACATCAGCCCAGTAACCTTGTTCACATATTAATGTTCACAGAGCTTCACGTGCAGGACTGTGCCCCCCACCCCAGCCGGGGCAACAAGAACAGGAGTAACTTCACAGTTTCTTCATAGTTGCTCATTGCTTTACTGACTCAGGCTCACGTGTAGCAGAGCAGCATAGGAGGCAGAGCTGCCTTTGGCAGCCTTCTCACTTCTTTTACTTTTCCATCGTTTTGTGTCGAGCCTTGACGTAACACCACTTCTTCTGGTTTGTTATCATGCAGGTTTGACCTGAAAACACTGCCGGTGGATTTTGTTGAATGCCTCATGCGGTTCCTGCCCACCGAGAACGAAGTGAAAGTTCTGCGGCTCTATGAGCGGGAGAGGAAACCCATCGAGAACCTGTCCGACGAAGACCGGTTCATGATGCAGTTCAGCAAGATTGAGAGGCTGATGCAGAAGATGACCATCATGGCATTTATAGGCAACTTTGCAGAAAGTATCCAGATGCTGACCCCAGTGAGTGAGGGGCAATCTCTGGGAACACGGGGGCGATGCGTTGGCTGTGCAGGGGTCAGGGCTTCCTGGGGGTTCAGCCTCCGCTTAAGAGCTGCGATCTGCAGCAGGGGTCAGCTTATGGAGAGCATTGCAGTCAAGTGAACGTGTGGGGCAGTCGGTGAAGGTTATAGAGATTTTAATTTTTCTAAGACAGGGAGATGGTTTGAGTGTTGTGGAGTGATTATCAGTTCTCGTGGAGACAGAACAAGAAACAGTTACACAAATGAAAAAGTGGGTTTCAAGCTATATTTTCATATATCAACAACTGATATCCCAGGTGCTGTTTGTACCCTGGACTACTCTGTAGTGTCCTATTTCTTTACCCTGTAGAAGTTTAAAACCGGTTTAAATGAAAATCGAGTAGTTTGTATCGTCAGGGAAAGTTATTATCAGTGCTGGTCCGTGGGCTCTTTGAAGTGCGTCCTCTTCAGCCTGATGCATCTTTCTCAGTCATAAGCATTGAAATGTAAATACACTTTTACCCAACCACATCTGAGTGTGGTAAATCTGCGGTGCAAATGTTTGAAATCCTGATGTGTCAGGGCAGGATTAACATTCTTGCTAGGGCCCACGGTGTGGATGAAAACCACCAGGGTTTTTTCAGAATGTGAGTGTTTAGAGTTTAATTTTACCCTTGGGTTGGACACGCATTAACCAAAACTCTTCCTGTGTTTACCTGCAGCAACTTCATGCAATAATAGCTGCATCTGTCTCAATAAAGTCATCCCAAAAGCTTAAGAAAATACTGGAGGTAGGTCTGATTTTAGATGCATTCAGTAGCTCCATCACTCCCTGGTGCGTCCGCTTACATATACTGAAGCCATACCTGGATGCTGACGTACCAACTCTCCTTCCAGAGGTTTCTAAAACGCTGTGCATTTGTCCTGAAAATTCATGCTCTGCTGTGTTTTATCCTGGCAGATAATCTTGGCTCTTGGAAACTACATGAACAGCAGTAAACGAGGAGCTGTGTATGGATTTAAGCTACAGAGTTTAGACCTGGTAAGTAAACCCGAGGTGCCTGGTGGGGACCAGGTGGGGACGGATTTCATGTACACGGCAAGCGGCTGCTGGGGGACTTGGTCGTTGCTTTGCAGCCGGTGAAGGCAGAGAGTGGCAGCAGGAAAGGTGCCCCCCGCCATGCCGTGTGAGTTTGCTTTGCTTGTTGTTGTTTTGGGGGGCTGCTTAGGAGAAGACACCTGTCTTCAGAGGCTCTGCAGATGACAGCTTGAAAACCACCTGCTGAACAATTAAATGGGCTTTTACAGCTCTTACTGCTGTCCCTATCAGATGGAGAAGCATGGGTCAAGTTGCTTTGTTTTGGAGCATGCTTGCACCTCCACCCAGCAGTTTCTTTGCTTTTCTCCCCAGCTCCTAGAAACTAAATCAACAGATCGAAAGCAGACCCTGCTGCACTATATTTCTAATGTGGTCAAGGAGAAGTACCAGCACGTATCCCTCTTTTACAACGAACTTCATTATGTGGAGAAGGCTGCCGCAGGTACCGTGACCCTCCTGTGCCTGGTGAGCGGTGGTGGCACGCATGCCATGTGAGGGACTTCATGGCACACCATGCATGGGCTGTGGGGGCTTTTCTCGGTGGGGAATTGTTCAGGCTGTGGGTTCAGGCACTTGCACAGCAGGAGAAATGCAGCATTTTTGTTTCATTTCCTAGTGTCTCTTGAAAATGTCCTCTTGGACGTGAAGGAGCTGCAGAGGGGCCTGGATCTGACAAAGCGTGAGTACACCATGCACGACCACAACACGATGCTGAAGGAGTTCATTCAGAACAACGAAGGGAAGCTAAAGAAACTGCAGGACGATGCCAAAATAGCCCAGGTATTTCTTTATTCTCGGGGTTAGGCAAGAGGGTATGAGTGACACAGTGGGTAGTAGCACGTCACTGCAAAGGACGTGCTTTAGATACACAACAGGGAGGAGAAGAGGCAGCAGTGTTGTGTATTTGTTCCTGAGTTCAGGTGCTAGGCGTAGAAATGCCAGTCTCAGCCAAGAGTTTCATGTATGGAGGAAATCTAGACCCTTTACACTGAATACTGCAGTAATGGATGGTGAGTTTGTCTTGAAATATGTGCAGTGCAGCAAACCTGTGTTTGTTGTAGGATGCCTTTGATGACGCTGTGAAGTACTTTGGGGAGAATCCCAAGACGACACCCCCCTCGGTCTTTTTCCCAGTGTTTGTCCGGTTTGTGAAGGCCTACAAGGTAAACAGGAGCATCCTTCTCTTCTCTTCTGTCCTTCTCAACCCAATTTGGTACCCGTGTGGCTCAGGGCTCACAACAAAACAGCTTGGGGCTCCCTCTAGCTTTGATGCAATGTGAGCCATCTCTGACAGCATGGCAACGGCAGCCCCGGGCAGCACAAAGAGTTGTTTTGGGCTTATTTTCAGGGCTGAAAGACAACACAGCTGTCTGAGACACTAGAGGAATCCTCAGAAATTGAATGTCTGAACAGCTGCAGCTTACACCTTTAGCTCTGAATAGGTGTCTTTTGGAACTGGGAGAGGATGGTTTGTGAAACCTAGCAATGTCTCTCCCAGCCCAGTTTTTTCAGACTGTGCTCAGAGGCAGCTAAATTGCTACACCTAATCTTGCTTCCTTGGAAAGCCCCCTGGTAGCAAGTGATGGTGTTACTCATTTGTAACATTTAGGTTCCCTGTAGCAATTGGAAGTTATAACCTGTGTTTTTTGTGATAAATAGCAAGCAGAAGAAGAGAATGAGTTGAGAAAAAAGCAGGAACAGGCCTTAATGGAAAAACTTATGGAGCAAGAAGCGTTGATGGAGCAACAGGACCAAAAGGTAGGAAACAGATATGTCTTACAGGCAGGAGCCATCATGTTCTTGTGTTTTTCCTGATAGGTCAGAAACCTCAGCTCTGTGCAAGAACTTTAGTTGTCCAACTTTTAGTTGCCTAGAAATAGAGTCTCTGGAAGTTTTCTCCTGTGTGGAGAGAACTGAAATAAGCTGAAAGAGATACGGTGTATGGTTCTGCTACTTCTGAAGTCTGCAAAATTAAGAAAAACCGAATAGACAGAAAGTATCCTTGTCCACACTGCCATTAGCTAAACTTTGTTCTTCTCTGACCCTGTGTCTGTTAAAACCCTGCCGGTGTTCAGTGTGCAGAGCTTCTCGTCGCTAACAGGGCCAAGGAACGATCCTCCCCAAGTCCTTCCCTGTCAGAGCGTGGCAGCAGGACTGAGCCCCACGTTACCGTTTTATAGGTATTTTCCTGATGTGGGTTTTTTTTTTCCTGAGGTAACACTTTAGATTTGCTGGAGGAAGTTTCCTATGGCTCTAAACCAGCTACTTGGTCAGCTGGTGCTTCTCCCCACAGCTGTTGTTGGGATCTTTAATCCCAGACAAGCTTTTTCCCTCGGAGGGAAAGCTTGTTCTCCCTGTTCCCCTAATGCTTTTCAGAGGTAAGAGCTTGGAGCTCCAGTTCCAAGTGATGAGAAGGCTTGGAAGTCGATTACAAACCTAAGAAAGAAAAGCAGCTTGGCATCCAGGTTGACATGTGACTCTGCCCGTCCTCTCCATGGGATGTGAGCTAACCACACACTTGTGTTTTCCCAGTCTTGCAAAATTGGGCAGAAAACTGGCAGTTATTGTTTGCTGGTTGGTACCAGTGGGATCACCTGGTGTTCAGCGTATGGGAAGAGAGAAACAGGATAGCTGGAGGTCGGTCCTTACAAATTCTTTCTTCTTTGCTTTCAGTCTCCATCACATAAAACAAAGAGACAGCAGCAAGAGCTGATTGCAGAGCTCAGACGGCGGCAAGTCAAGGATAACAGGCATGTGTACGAAGGGAAGGATGGTGCTATTGAAGATATTATAACAGGTAAACACACCTTTTGTTCTGTAATCTCAGAGGCCCTTTCACAAAGGATAAAAATGTGTATCTGCCTAGTAGCTATTGTAAGTGTTTTCTGTACCTCTTAAAAAAGTATTACTTGAGTACAGCTTAGGACATTGTTTATATGATGTGAATCAAGTATAGAAACTTTTGCTAATGGTATATAACAAACAAAGCCCAGTAACCTGCTTTTACGTGTCCACTGCCAATGCTGCGTGCGCAGAACTCAGACACACGCTCGGTTTCTTAGTTCTTCTCTTTCAGCATGTGGGGACGTACTCGTTCTCTGCTCTTTAGAGTAGCCAGTTCAGTGCCTGCTCTCAGCAGATGCTCTGATGGGGATATGCATGCCATGCAGATCTTTCCCAGAAGCCTTTTATTCCCCATAAATGGAATGAATGACGAATTTTAACATTATTAAGAGCATACATTTTCATTAAAATATACTAACAGTAATTCCACCACATTATTTCACAGTTAAGGCAAATCATTTAGTCGAACCTGAATGATTTATGACCCTAAACTGTTTCTGGTTTTACTGCTTCTCAGATTGGTAGGCAAACTCTGCACTGATCCCAACCTAGGGCTGGAGGGAGAGGCTGAGAACCTGCTGCCGTAGCCAAACACAGTCAGGACTTAGATGCAAATATTTGCTGATAAAAAGAGGTGCCTTCTAAACCTCATTTTGTTCAGGAGTCACATAATTTTTTATCTATACAACTGCTCTGATTGCAGAACTTTGATTTTGCTGCACATTCTTTACCTGTGGTGTGGAAGGAGCATGATTTTAACACTTCAATAGTTTTACAGTAATTTGTTGCCATTGCACAGAAGCTCAAAAAATGGTCTTTGGGCAGGATTTCCTTGGCTACTGCTCCTGAATATTTTTCACATGAGTTTTTCCTGCAGGAGGGCGGGAGAGCTGTTTTGCCACTCACTAAGGAAAGCCAGGGAGTTTTTGCCCAACTAGATGACAGGGCTGAAATGCCTGAAGCTTTCACAACTCTTGTTAACCTTGATTAATAGCTTCCTAAGACAATATTCTTTATTTAAAGGTCAGAATCTCTATAATAACTAATCTGTTACTGCTTCTACAACTCCTTCAGAGTCCTGGAAGTGTGTTTAATTGGTAAAGCGGTTCTCCTGCTCTGCGGGAGAAACAGATTGTGCAGCAGAAGACCACGCACATGCAAAAGGCAGTCAAGTGGAGGGTATGCCAGACTCAAATTAAACATTTTCTATGGTCTTGGCCCTAGTATTTCCCATTATGGGAGTGTGTCTCTGAGGGCCTCAAGCTGTGTAATAATAAAGGTTAGGCACAGAAAGTCAGGTAGGACTGAGGTCACTCGAATACGGCCCACGAGAACTCTGTCAATGGTACAGAAATGATCAAAATTGTCATTTTAAATTGGATAGTGCTGCCTCAGATGCCCAGAAAACACAAGATGTCTAACAACACACCCTTCTCTGGAGCACATTTAGCAATAGTCTCTCAAACACATTGAAAATTATGTAATATTAGAAATACTTACCCAAAGACTTACCACTGCATTGTTGCCAAAGCCTATTGAAGCGCAGTACTGTTAGACAGCTGGTTGGAACATGTAAAACCGTCCCTGGGTGTCCGTAACCGAGCACTAACACTGGACTAATGCGATAGATCCGCTTCTCACGGCTCTGTTTGTCTGTTTGGCTGTTATTCCCATGCAGTGCTGAAGACTGTGCCCTTTACCGCTCGAACCGCCAAGCGGGGCTCTCGGTTTTTCTGCGAACCTGTTCTCACTGAGGAATTCCATTACTAAACTATTCCTCTTTCACATCTGATGCTCTTAGAAAAAAGAAAGGTTGCTGTAGATTTTTGACACTTCTCCATTTGTACGGATCTCAGCCAGGATCATGTGAATGTTGAGTGTATAGTAATGTCCAGCGTCCACCTGAAGTTGTATTTATGTCACCTCTGTTGCATGTTCTTGTGTTTCCGTAACTTTTTATTCCATCCCATCGACTTTGCACTCGATGCTTTTGGCCATCCTTGCGTTTCAAAGGCATCTCTCACCCTCCTGACAGATGCCATAGAACAGCAAGTGGTGGAAGTCACGGTAGATTTGGTGCAGGTTTCCTGCAGTTCACAAGACTTAGGAGATCAAATGCAGTTGTAACGTGACAGTTCACTTGGCTTTTCTATGTCATCTCTTCTGGCTTACAGATCTTTCTGTGTATGCCAGTCTATCTATGTAAAATGCATGCAATACATCAGCTGTATGCCAAAGCAAAATTACGGGCTGCATGAACTGAGCGGGACTTTCTTGGGGTTTGCTTTCTGGCTTGGAAGGGTTGTCTGTAATAACGTACGTCCTCTGCGAGGAGTGTTTTGTTTTAGACTTCTTAACCAGCACCTGCATGTTTGTCTGCATGTGAGATACAGGATAAAATGAACAGCATAAAATCTTTTCTCATTCGGTCACATCCATAATTAACATTTTTCAGTTCCATGCCAACTTTATCTAAATAAAGTCAGGGATGTTTGCTGAGCACTAACCAGTTCCAATTCACTTGGACTTTGTGCAGTGCTGGGGTTGGGCTTGGTAGCAGCAGCGGTGCAGGAACCGGGGGGAGAGGGAAGGAGCAGAGCTGGGGAAACACTTAGCTACGTGCCAGAACCGCAGAAATTGTGACGATGAAAAGCTTGACATGGAACTGAGCAATTTACATCGTGTGGTGTAAAGTGTAAGCAGGGTGTGTTTAACCCAGCATGTCTGTTAACACTGTTGTCTTGAATTAAGGACTCAGCGGCTTAAGAAGACAACAGTGTTTCACTTTTGCGATATGTATTTTTATGAATGCTTCTAATAAAATTGCAAACTGTAATCGGCTCAACGGTTATTTGCTCTTTCAAGTTAATTGCTGTATTATCTTCCTGGAGCCAATCTTCAAAGCAGCTTGGAATTTGGTTAGTGAGAGGCGAGGGTGGCCCTCCTGTCCTTTCCTCTCCGTGTCTAACCTCCTCTCGTAGCCTTGGCCTTACCCCCTCTTGCTCTGTTGGCTAACGTGCCTGGGAGTTTTGAACGCTGAGTTGACTTGCTCTTCATTTTCCATCCCATTTTTTACTTAACCATCATTTTGTGTTTTGTTTTGTTTTGTTTTTTTTTCTGTTTAGCCCTAAAGAAGAATAATATCACTAAATTTCCAAATGTTCACTCGAGGGTAAGGATTTCTTCTAGCACACCGGTGGTGGAGGATACACAGAGCTGGCAAGCATCACTTTTTACTTAGCTTCCTCCTCTCTCTGTATGCCAGACAGCCTGTTGGTAGATGTGGCTAAGCGTAATACTGGTGAGAGCCTAAAGGCCAGTGGAGACCAAGACCGTTTATTTTCACCCTCTGCAGTGCAGGGGATCCATAGGCCCTTGGCTGGTGACCATCTTCACACTCTCTCCGTTTTGGCCCTTTCTTTTCCAGGTTTAGCCTGAGGTAGGCAGTCTTGTCCGCAGGTTGTTTCAGCCCCATAGTTCCCTGGATATTCATTCTGCTGCAGCTGTCTTGCTCCCGCTGTGGCCTTGAACGGGGCACGAGGAACGGACAGCCAGCAGCTCAAAGTGCGGAGATGGGAGAGGGCAGCCTCGAACAAAGGCGCCTTCCGCTGGGGTACACCAAGAGCTGAGAAGTTTGGGAGATGTATTTAAACCAAGACAATAGTCGTCCAGGAAATTTGAGGGAGGGTTTGCCCAGTCCAAGGCAAAGTTCTTTTCCAGAAGAGAAATATTTTAACTCGAATTAGTCTTCAGGTGTACCAAGTGTGCTCGTTATACCGTAGCCACCTGTGTAACAGCACATGTAACAGGCTTTCATCAACACGTCCATCTCCAGCTTTCTCCGCTGTTCGATCCATCGCATGCTCAGTATTCCCTCCTCTTCCCTCCGGAGCTCTCGCCTCCCCAGCAGCAGCAGGGTGGGTCGGGCCGGGCTTTGCTGCTGGCGAGGAGGAGGAGGAGGAGGAGGAAGGAGGGGGTTGGTGGCTCCGCTGCCTTCGGCTAATGAAGCATCTCTGCAGCTGGGCGAGATGGTGGTGGAGGGGCTGGAGGGGCAGCTGGAGCTTTGCAAGCCGGCGGCAGCGTACCAGCTGCTTTTTCTCAGGGCCCCCTCTTTTAGATAAATGGGTATATATAGGGAGCATAGATCCATCCTTGTGTTGCTAAACACTTGCACCATTGTACCCTGGGTCTCACATCTCCAGTGAGCTTCATCCCGCTTTAGAAAACTCCTTCAGCTCCCACTAATGATTGAGAGGCTGTGTGAAGGACCAAGGCGTATGTCAAGCAAACCCATTTCAGTTGATGTTGCCTTCCTTACTGATGTTAATGAACACTAGCAGCCCGTGGGCAAGGAGATGTTCACGCTAACTTGACGGCATAACTCCATTTAGTTTCACCAGCATTTCAGCGCATTTCACCAGTATTACCTGCTGCTTGGGTGCATAGTAAAAGGGCACGTCAGTATTTGCTCACTTCTGCTCTCGTTGGGGTGAAGTCCCTTCTCCTGTTCCTACACAAGCTGCTTTGATTGGCTTCCAGCAGGACTTTTCCTTGTCTAGACTGCGTGTGTGCGTGTGTCTGTGCGTGTGTGCACGTGGGTGAGCCGTGCGTGTTTACCAACGCCGCTTTCCTCTCCGCAGATCTTAGAAACCAGCCGTACCGACGGGCCGACGCGGTGAGGAGAAGCGTCCGGCGGCGCTTTGATGATCAGAACTTGCGCTCTGCAAATGGTGCTGAAATAACCATGTGAGCTGGAGACCTGCAGGTGTCGAGTAAAGGGGGTGCTTGAATGAATCCTTGTCCGTGTGAACTCTGTGTTCTGCCACTCATTTACAGCCTTGGGAACAGTAAAATTTACGTTCTAAAGGGCTCAGAGACCTAGAAAATGCATAGGAATGTCAGCGATGGGCTCTCCACTCAACCGTAGCTAACAAGTGCCTAAAATTGAAGTACCTGCTCAAATTAATCAAAGCAATAGGACTTGATTTGATTGGGTATCTTTTTACACCAATACATTATTCAGTATTTTTAACCAAAATGTAAAATACATGTTGTTTTTGGGTGTTTAGTTTGGTTTGATTATATAAAAGTTTAGTGACTGGTCTCCTGTGGACCTGACCTGCATCCCAGCTGGTTGCGAACAGGTAATAACTTGGACGTGCTCTGCTTTTAAATGCATTCCTGTGCTGTCCGCCGAGGGATTGACCTTGGCTTCAGCTGCACTTACGGGCTTTTTGTCGTTTTAAAAAAGGAAGACATTTAAGGGCTTTCTCTGTGTAACATGGAAACAATTCCAAGAAGAGACCTGTACCTTTCCCCACCACGCGCAGACTCCACACCACCGTAGCTAGGATGCGGTACCACGTACGTCAGCGATCACAAGATGTATAGTAAAGGAACACGAGTCTTCACCTTGAGGTTGTGGTGTTTGTAGTGTGCAATGCAGGGTGTGTGGGGGGGAAACGCATTGCAAATGCACAAAACGAGGAGGGTGGCTAAGGCATGTACTATGTTCTTCAGCTAGAGGCAGCTTTGGAATAACAGTGTATTTATTAATTAGCACTAAGGTATTAACATCTCAATAATCAGTATTAGGATTCTGAGGACTGTCGCAGTTCAGTTCCTCGCACAGAGAATCATCCCGTGCCCTGCTCTGTAGGATTAATACCCCGCTCCGACTCACAAGTTCCTTGGACAATCCAGTTCAAATTCCCTGCTAAGGATCGCTTGGTCAGCGAAGGGAAGCCCAGCCTAAAAATCCGGTAGGTCGTAGGTGACACGTTGCATTTTGAAAGCTTAAAAAGGAACGTGAGACTTAACTTCAGCACCACTATGCACCCCCCACCGCTAGTTTGCACCTGTATCCCAGAGCAGCGAGGCGAAGCCGAATTTGTGCCGGCAGGGTACGCGATCTTCTCAGAAGTGAAGAACTGGACTGAAGAGAAGTTTGTACTTTCCCAGATACATTTTGCTTACAGCTTACCTTTCCTGGTCTCATTGCATCAATATGTTAATTGTAAAATTTATTGTATAGTATTTAACCACTGAATTTCTTTTTCTTTTATGTTGTGCTTATGTGAACCACTGGTGAAGGTCCCATTTTTTTCTTGGATAATGTGTAGTTATATGATAATCTGTTTTTAAATGTACAGATATTTTGCTACAAAATTGGTGCAGTTTTTTATGGTTTTTACACTTCTCTTTTATTCCCACTTTAGCCTCTGGGTAATATTGTAAATATTGTTTAAAAAAAAATGCATCAGCCTGTGCTATACAATCTGAATGTTATTTTAACTTATAGTTTTTGTTTTTATATTTAACTAAATGGACAGTTTGGGGCTCAAAGTTACCACATTGACCTCTGCTTACCTATTTACAGGAAGTTTACTTTAAAAACTGCCACCTTCTTGCATTTACAGCAACGTGTACTTGACAAGCTAAAGAGAACATGCCAAATCGCCTCTTTCTTCACTGACAGTGACAGAAGAGTATTTTAATCTGCGTAAGAAAATTTTACAAATAATTTAATAAATTGTTAGGCAAATGGTTAAAAGGACTAGCTCTCACATTCTTAAGCTCAAAGGTATTTTTTTAATTGAAGACAAAAGTTTCCATACAACTAGAATATAATGCTGGCATGTTCTCTTTAATATTTTTATAGTAATAGACCTGCTTCTTAGCAATATTAGAAGTGTTTTATAAAAGCAGTTCATGTTACTTTCCTGGTCTGTTCCTGGCATAAGATCAAATAAACTATTTACACTACTACACAGTAATCCATAGCAGGAGGTTTGTCACTTTGAGGTTTTTTCCACAAATGGTGGTATTTTGCAGGTGAACACCTGGAGCCTTCAGCAGGGACAGAGAGAAAGCCTGGGTGCCGGTCTGGTTTTGGTTATTTTTTGTTGTTTTTTTTTTTCTTTAAAACCACTCACTGTTGGCTTTTGTGCCTCCAGTCATTCAGTGACCTACTGTCACTGCACCCTGGTGCTTTTTTTTTTTTTTTTTTTTTTTTTTTGCTGTTTCCCCCCCATCAAAGTGTGATTCATGGGGGCTGCTGGAGTTGGGGAAGGGATGGAAGGGAACCCTCCTGCAGTGATCGCACCCTGGGCCACGGCTGCCTTTTGCAGTGGGTTTTGCTACCCGACCTCTGCTACCAGTGATTAACGTGCAGTATCGACGCTGAAATAATTCTGCAGGTAATTTGCAACGTCCGTTTGCTCCGAGCTGCGGCACAGCCAGGCTCCCCAGCACCCTGTTCCTGCGGTGCTCCGTGCTGCAGGTACCCAATGCAGGGAATACAGCCCTGCGGCTGCAGCCGATGCCAGCCCCTCTTTGTGAAGATGAGTGGCGATTAGTATTTTGCCATAAATACAGGAAAAACGACAGTACGGATATTTAAGTCCTAAACTTAACAGCTTCATGCTTCAAAATTCAGATCTAATTTGTAGAAGGGTTTAATAAAAGAAATGCAATGGAGCGCAGGGTGAGAGCGGGTGCAGACGGCCCCAGGTGAGCTGGGGGGTGGGATTGGAACTAAACTAGCACAACTGGGACAGTGAGCTGCGCAAAACAAAGAACAAATGAAATACAGTCAAATTTAAATGCTGTGATAAGACACGGTTAACACTTAAAAATAACCGATCTTGCTAAAAATCCTTTCAATTTCAAAGCAGAAATCCAGCGTTTGAGCTCAGGGCTTCATTGTGCCGGCCAGGCAGGAGAGAGAGAGTCACGGTGTGAGAGCGTGGCTGGGGTACACAGGCAGCGCAGTCCTACCCCACCAGTGCCAGGCCACTGTAAAACAATGAGGCTGCAAAGGAGGAAAGAGAAGGAAAAAAAGAAACGACAAAAACCCCAACCCTGCAAAAAGGTTTGAACTCATTTCCCTTAAAAAACTGAAGTATGCCTTGGCAGGATTGTTTTGAAAGCAGTCTCCTTTTAAGATGCATTTCTTTTTTTTGCAAGAGCTAATTAAGACATACAAAAAAATCCCATTAGAGTAATTTACATTTACAGTTTTTTATTTTTAATGGAAAAATAAAGGCAAACCTTTTAAAAGTAATATTTACTTAGAAACACTTTTTCCTTATCCAAGTTACGCAAATGCAAGGCAATAACAAAATATCGTACATAAGTTCTAACGCGTTTGCAAACCATTATGCTTTGTCAAATGCTAAATTCAGCACGCTCTACCTGTCCACGGCCCAGCTCTACACCGATGGACAACCCGCGTAAGCCATAATTAACAGTTCACCGCACATTCGCTAAACCCGTTGTTGGTCTCTCTTTCCACTTGGGCATTGCTACCTGCTATTGCTATCTACACATTTCCATTTTAAAATATAAATCGAGGAAGGTGAATTTACAAGATTAGCAAAATACATATTTAAAGTCTCAGCTGATTGTAAATAGTCCTGGGAGCACCAGCTGCTGTCTGTCCATCCTTGGGAGAGCCACTTCCTATGGGGGAGAAACCCAGAACAAAGCTACTGCCAACGCGTCGGTCAGCCCCTTCCCTGCCTTTGACATCAAACACACCACTGGAGACAAAGAATTGCCACAAGTCCTGTCTGACCAAACTCAGGTGTTTTTTTTTCCCTGCGTGATGGGCAGTGAGTGGGTGACGAACAACCACTACACCCTCTGCGGGAAAACCACCACCGCTGAACTGCGCTCTGTGCTGCACCCCCTCTGACTCCCTCATCATCGCCGTAAAAAAGGTTACGGGTTCCTGCCGAGTACAGCAGATCAGCTGTCACCAGCGTTTTGTATTTCAAATGACTAACGTTGATCTCCAGTAGTATTCTTAGGAATCAGAATCACCTGACCACCCTAGCAAGAAACACCGTATGAATTGGATCTTTTGGGTCTTTATGCACTAGTAACAGCTGTCATATATTAGGAAAAAAATGCACTGGAAACAAAGCAACTCTAAATATAGTCCTCACATAGTTTTTGTGAGCACATACATTGCTTAAATCCAGCAATCGGAAGATAGTAATAATTTAGAGCTGTACAAAGTATTTAAAACTAGAAATAAATACTAGTACACACTAGAAGACAAGGTTTAATAATTGATAAAAATGTACAAAAATATTCCCATCAGAGAGGTTTCTAAATGTGTACCACAGCAGCCGCTGCTCACTGCACCGAGCAGGGCTGGCAAAACCTTCCTAAACTGGCCCAAGGCAATCAAAAAGGAGACAAGGCTTAAGGTTCTTCCTTCTCCCTTTTTAAGGGACATGGCTGCTGTCGAAACGTGGTGGTACATTGTTCAGCAGGTTCTTAAGGCAACACACTGAAATTCATTTACAATTTGATTTTTGTTTTGTTAACTTTTAACATGAAGATAAAACGCTGAAATAACGCCCGTAGCTGTTCCGGATGGGGTTTTAGGGGAACACAAGAGGCGGCTGTGACATGCAGCAGCATCCCCTGCTGGCACCGCAATGAAGGGCCGGTCGCATTCCCATCAACCGCATTTCCAGGGCTTTTAAAATTTACCATAAAAATTAACTCTGAGACGGTGCTTAGACACGAATCTCAGCCAGGACCTCAAGTCTTCATACAACAAAATCAACATCGGTTTGGCCAGTGACGCAGTTCACAAAAGAGCAATTCCAGTATCTGGTATTTTTTTTGCAGTACAGATCAAGACATGGATTCATTACTCCCCTTCCATTGCCTTCCCCTTTCCAAACTAAAACCAAATGAAACCACAAGAAACTATATTAAGAATCTCTTTCTAAAAATGAAATTTCATCTGCCTACACTGGCCAGGAAAAACAGCGTTACTACCTTTCTAGGAAGGACCATACTTAAGAGATGCTTTGCTAGAAAGGTGCCAACACTTCCCTGGGCCTGCAGACAAGGTCCAGCGAGCACCGTCGTGCCTTCTGCCGTGGTGTTCCCTTCGAGGGCTCCCATCCTGCCTGGCAGGCCCAGGACAGAGACTCAGCTTTGTGCTCAGGATTTCACTCACTTTTCTAGATTTGATGCCAGGCCCGCAATAATAGTACTTGAGAATGTATCGATGGGGTAAAATGAAAACCCACTGTTATTTCAACAATGGAACTCAGGATATCAGAACCCACGTCCTGAATTAGACATTGGTTTCTTTTATTATGCCACAATGTAAACATATTTGGTATAAATAATGTTCTCATTGATCTTCATCCAGTTGTTCCAAAAGAGTCCTCCTCTGTTTTTCCAGCTCCCCTTCACTCAGTTCACTGCCCGAAGTATCCCAGTTCCCCTGCAGAGAGAAGCAAGGTCAGTGGAAAGCACCATTTATGGTCCGGGGCCGTGCAGCCCGTGCCCCACCGCTACCCCTACAGCCCCCGGCAGGAGCAGGGACAGAAAGCTGGGGAGCACACGGCGGAGAAGGCTGCCCGGCGTCACGCTCCGCAGCCCCGAGCACGGCAGCCAGAATGAGAAATGGAGAGCAAGGGGGAAACTTCGTCACCCTCGCCTTCACGTTTGCATTAGAAGATACCCGCTTTAGGCCATGGCATTGGGTTTTTCAAAGGCATCTGGAGGCCGAAGCAGCTAATTTTAAGAAGAAAACATAAAAAGCCGACATCTGTCCTCCCATCTCTTCTCAGAAGGTGGAACGTATGGGGGCGTTATCCAGAGGGATGCCACCAGCACCACCACCATCCAAATAACCAGAGCGAGGCCAGTAATTCCCCTCCGAAGAGACCCCAAAAGATGCTGAACCAAAAGTTTGTATTTTTCCTTCAAGCACTTTTACACGTCTCTGAAAATACTGTCCTAAGCCCCTTCCAAAACAAGTCACACACAGCAAAGAGCAGGACTGCAATCACAAGCACGCTCCCACAGGACTTGCCAGCTTGAAAAGCACAAGAATTGCGGAACTTTGTTCCACCAAGATTTTCTTCCACTGTCAGCCTAGCACCAGCCCAGCACTGCACCTGCTACAATTTTAGAATGCAGGTGCCACACAGTCACTCCAATGTTTAACCAGCTGTGCTGCTCAGCTCTTTTGAGATCAATCTGGCCAACTGGATGGGAAACAGAATGGCAGTTTGGTCACAAATACCACTTTGTCACGGTATGGACCGAGCTTCAGTACTGTCTATAAAATAACGTGCCTCATTCACACTTTACGTCAACTAGCGACAATAAATAGCATTTAATCAAATAGTAATTTCACACATCAGTAACAAAACACCAAGTGAGAGCATAGGATCTGCATGATGAAGCTCTGCTTGGACATTTGGCCCTTTTTATATACAAATGGAATTGGAACATAAATAAAGCTTTTAGCACCTTACTTGAAGTACACCTACAAAGCTTGCATACTATACTATGGCACCCCACTGATAAATAAAGCCCAAAGCATCTGATAAAAAGGAAACAAGAAAGCTTACAGAATCTTTTCCAGGTCTTTTTTTAGTAGGAGATTTATGTTTTGATTCAGATCTTTGTCTAGCTCTATCCTTCTCACTCTCTCTTTCTTTTTTGTCTTTTTCTCGTTCAATATCCGATTCTGGTGAATCCTGTGTAAATAAAAGGGGAAAATATTAAATATTAATCTTGAATATTAATTTGTAGAATAACCACACCTCAGAGAAGTCTGACTTCATTTTGATACACACCATATTAAAAAAACTGCTTAAAGTGGTGACTCATTAAGCACATCCTATTAACCACTGCAGAAATAAGTAATTCAAAAACATTACTAAAGTCGTTTGAAAAGAAAGGAGAGAGGTTTGTTCAATACAGAAGAACCTTCACCATTCTCAAGGCATGCGGGATGCCATACAATAAACCTCTTCTGTGCACAAACTTCATTCCTTCAATAAGATCTCTGGAAACAGTGAAATCTGGGAAATGTTCTTCTGTTACACAGCTGCTTAGGCTTTAATGCTGATGGGCTTTTACTGGATATTAACCATACGGTGAGGGGTCAGGTGGCATGACTGTGTTTTTATTCCAAGTTTCATCCCAATGTTGCTACGCTTAGGTGACCCTGTTTGTGTTGCAACCCTTTAGTGCTAGTATGTTACTCAATGGCTTACAATTAATATACCCCCTGCTTGTGAATGCTCTCCACAGAAGGGCACAGCTAACTGCTCAGAAATTACAGAAACAAAAGAGTACATCACTTCTGAAGAGTTTTGCAGCCGATGTGAGTTCAGAGACCCAAACTTCTTTCTTTACCCAAGACAAAAAATATTCTTTGGCCTCAACTAATAGTGTGAAAGCTTGCTTTCTGCTCTTTAGGTCCTTCTGATGCTCCAGTACCTTTGATATTGGAGCTTCTAACACAACCCTGACACTCAAGCAGACAAAAGGAATGATGCTCAGCATAAGGCAAAAGGAGAAGATGGCTGGGATTCTTCTCAGCTCTCCACAGAAAAAGTGAACGCCAAGATTTGCCATGATAAACAGCAAATACCAGGCTACTAGTGCAGTCCTTTACACCTGCTTGTGTGGCTGCAATTGAAACCCCCAAACTTAGCAGTCTTAAGGTATATACAACAGAAAGTTACTATGTTGCCAATACCCTCCTCCAGTCTGATCTCACACAGTCCCTATTACAAAGGCAGCTGGATGATTACAGATACCTAAAAAGGATTACTGAGGCCGTAAGGTGTCAAGTTTTCCATTAGCCAACTCAAAAAAGTCAACTGCACTTACAGACTTATGTCTTCTCTTCTTGCTCTTTTTCTTGTGTTTTTTTGACTTCTTGTAACTTCTCTCTGCAGACATAGGAAGAAACAAAAATACATCAATAAAATTATAAAGACCCAGCAATAAAAGAGTAATGCTAATTTAAAAACAAACAAACAGAAAAATCTCATACCTGACTCTGCACTGGAAGAACGCTCAGAAACTGATCTAGATTCTGAACGCTGCCTTTTCTTCTTTGAGTGGCTATCGTCATCCTCAGATTCTGAGCCCTTGAGATACAAACCCAAGGTGATTAGCAAGATGACAGCATTATGAATAGTTACAGAAGCAGAAGTTAAGACATCATGAAACACCTTACCGAACGAGAACGTGATCGCTTCCTGTGATGTTTTTTAGACTTTTTAGAATGTTTCTTGTTCTTTGAATGATGATGCTGACACTCGTGCTAGAGTACAAGAGAAGGCAAATGTTACAATAGGACACAGCGAGAAACTGTAATGATGTTTCTCATCGTCCACAAGGCATCTATGGCTAGCAGTGGTTAAAAAAAAAAAAAAAAAAAATCCAGCACTTATTGTGTCAAAACCCATAAACAGCTACCAGTTTTGCCATGTTAAAGTTGTAATAAGAAGCATTTAGAAGCAAGGAAGCATATGATTTCAGGTGTGGATGCACACAGCTTCTATTACCTGGATCCCTGTTTCAATGCTTCCAATTAAAGCCCCTGCTCAAGATGGCCTAGGATATACTGCGTACCTTGCTCTGCCAAATTTCAAATTCTGAAATTAAGCCATTTTAAAATCTCTTACAAAATGAAACAATAACCCCAAAGAGCATGTGCTGCAAATCAAATCTCACATTATCTAGGAAAAAACAGCACCTTATTCAACAAGAGTGACTTGTCAAAACTTCTGCAGCTTAACTCTTACTGCAGCCCGTCCAAAAGTTAAGAGTGAAACTAAACTGCATCATCCCTTTTGCACATCAGCAAAAAACTGGCTGCAGTAATAATCATAAAAAAAAGCTACATCTGCAGAGTTTAGTATGTTCTTGAAGTTCCAGACTTCTAGTGAATAAAATACTGCAGAAGTTCTATTTCTAATTTCTACTTGTTATATGAAATCACAGGAAGAAACAATTTTTCTAAAACAACATGGGAAATTTTGATGTTAAATTAACTTCTGAAAATTCTTGTAGGGAAGCAGATTAAAAGAACAACTATGTATCAAATAATATCAAATAACTGTGACATGTTTCTTCAGTTCCTTAATTTGAAGATGAGGTTTTACTATCCATTACTTTCAGGTAACAAACAACATCCACTGTAACAGAAATCATTTGAATTCTGTTAAATCCCTCTTCCTTCCCACACAATTTAAGAGTCTATAAAGAATTTTTTTGGTATATTTTCTAAAGAGGAAAAAAGAAAGCAATAATTACCTCTAGTACATGCATGAAATCTTTAAATATTCTTTTTCTTTCAGACTCCAGAGTGATGTCTTCAAATGCTGGTTCCTTCACAAATCTATCTCTGATCTGTAAGGAAAATAGCAATGAAATACTAGTATGAAATACAGCCATTCAGAAATAAAAATAATAATCAAGAAAACCCCCATGACTTTACCAGTTGAAAAAGCCATTGTACTGTTTATAAGGCTAAACTTTTTTTATGCCAACTTCACAACCAAACAGTCTTCAGTAAAACTGTAACAGATGGAAGCATGCAGAATCACTGTTTTTTCCTGCATATGCCATTTAAGCCATGCAAGCTTGTTAAAGCGTGCATTTTTATACAAAGGGTACTTTGAGAGGAAAGGTGTTTAAAGGTTATATTAACCAGAACAAAGTTATAGACTTTTAAGTGAGCAGAGTTATCTGCTTATCTGCATTTATGCTCTATCTGCATTTAAATTACGTTTGGGAGCTTTGTGTGATTTTTTTTTTGGGGGGGTGGGGAGTTAGGTGTTGTTAGTTTGTTTGGGTTTAGGGTTTTTTTGTTTTAAATTGTATTCAAATGAAAGTATCAATAAAATGAAGTTATTCACATCAAATTTCAAATTTTACTGAAGAAATGACAGGACAATTTTTATGTGTCTAAGTTACATAAACAGAAACACTGAGCTTAGAGAATCTAGGTTTACTTATATAAGCATGAGCATGCAGCATCCTGTTAAATATATTTGGAAAGACTTTCATAATTAAGTGACGATACGTACATCTTCCCAGACAGCGTCCAATTCAATTGGAGGAGTAGCTTGCTTCAACATACTCTTGAAGGCAGACTCTTTCCGCTTCATTTTGCGAGCTTCTTCTTTTTCCCTCTCTCTTTCACGGGCTTCTGCCTTTTCTAGCAGCTGTATCAAACAAAAGTCATACGATCATTTGAAAGATATCAAAATGGAAGACTAGTAATTCAGTTTAATGCAATTTTTGGAAAGTCCAATGACAGTTCACCTTTAGAATTTTGTATTAGTCACTTGGGCCTACAGAAAAATTAACCAATTACTTATTTTAAAAGCATGCAACTGCTGTTTCTCAAACAGAATCTAAAATACAGTTAGTGCATCATGCAAGCCAGAACTACAGAAACACGCGCACACAAAATCCCTCATGAGAAAAGCTACGCACAAATGAGGGAACATTACTTAATTCCTTCCACAGAATTTCTCAAGTTGAAATGTTTGTGTTTTGAATAAAGACAAACCTCTGCAATCTTTATTTGGGGAACTGGTATCAGGATAAACAACTCTAAATCACAGATATTACGGAAGTAGTCATAGCAATACAGTGAAAATAAGTGCTAATTCTTGTTTTTACAAGATATTTCATATTATAAGTTTTCAAACATTCCTATATATTAATACTTACACTGTTGAAAGCCAGCTTGATATTTCCTGCATCTAAAGTAGTAGCTCTTTTAGTTGAACTGATGACCGTAACGAAGTCTTCAAAAGAAGTATTCACTTCAACGACAAATCCTTTATCCTGTAAGAAAATTGCTTCTTTGGCATCAGGTAAGTTGGGAACTCTCACTTCAGTGCTAATGCACATGACATTAACACAATGTGAAATCCCGTTTCCCAGTAGCAAAGAGTTCACTTGAATGCTACGTGTGGCATTAAAAGATGAAACCACATAATGGATCATTTTCCCCTCTTACCTTTAAGATATCTTTTATTATCTTCTTTTCATCATGGTAACGTGCTTTCAAGTCTTCAACATAGAACTTGAAAAGATCAAGTGCTGTTGATCCTGATGAAAAAACTAGATAAGTCAAAAGCTAGCTCTAATACAAGAGCTGCATTTTTTTAGACATTTAGAAAATATACAAAATAACCCTGCTCTATTCTGCCCCAAATCCAAGACCTTTACCTCACTTTCTACAGGGTTGGAAGAGACAGTATTCTTACCAGGTTGACCAAGCATATTAGTGAATCTGATGTCAGAGCTTATGGTTGGGTACAACTCCATCCAAGAGGACATGGAATGTAATTGTCCATGCTCATGCAGTTCATCTAAAAATAGCTGCAAAATAGAAGCAAAATGGAAGTTTGTAGTCACTCCTCATACTTTTACTTGGCGAACAGCTGGAATGGATACTCTTGATAACTGGAATTCCATTTTTGTTAAATGTGATTGAAAAAATAATTTTTTACATCATCATTTCTTCCTGCCTTCCTCCACCATTTACAATGCTCCAATTGCATTTCCTTTCCATTCAAATACATTTCCTCTTACTTTCCCCTACCCTTGCAGCTTTCGGGCAAACAGATGTATTATGCAGCAGACAAAATGCTACAAAAGCTGGTAACTGATGCATTATACACACCCGTTAGCCTACCCTAAGAAATAAAAAACCCACATAGAATATCTAATCCCATGACAAGTCTAGAACAGAAAAATGAAGTTCACCAACCTGAAAAGACTCTCTATTTTTGCGCTGTCGCCTTCTTTCTCTAAGCAAACTTTTCTGTTTTTCTTCTTCCTCCTCTTTTTCCAATGCCCTGATATGTTCCTCAAAACAGATCAGTGCATCCTCCTTATCCATATCTAGCAACAGAGAACAATAGAGTGATAAGAGTAAAAATTAGGTATTACTTCCCACTAACTGTAGAACATTTCTTACTAGGAGATAAGGGTTGTCAATTGTTACAGTGACTGGAAGTTTCACTGAGCACTGAAAGATACTAAGCTCTGTGCAGCAACAGAAACCAGCCTCCTCCAACCTGGATAAATTATCATTCCCAATACAGAGCACAGAAGCCTTTATGAGAAAGGTATTGTGGATGAGCACTTGTGCATCCCCCTGCATTCCCACACGTATCTTAAAAACACAGAAGTAAGAACACAGAGTATCTTTCTCAAATGCTTTAGCAGTTGTGTAAATGCACATGCTGCTCTTAAAATATAGGATCAACTCATTTATAAGAAAAATCTGCTCATAATGGAAAAAATACCTTCTTACTCTAGAAGAGTAAAAAAAAATTACTTCTTCTAGGAAAGCAAACACAGCAGGACCTCACTCAGTCTAGCAGAAGGTAGTGTAAGCATTTGCCGCAGATTACATTGTCAAGTAATACTTAAAATTTCAAAGGCTAACAACTACTAAGGCAATTCAGTCCCCATGGAAAAGGCATCCTTTGCTTTATGATAAGATAAGATTAATCAGCAATGATTTTTGAAGTTGACATCTGTTTCCTAGGAACCAAACAAGACAGGGTACTTTACACAGGCTGCTCAGCAGCTGTCATAGTGGCTCTGGACTGGGCAAGAGCAAGCCATATCCAGTCAGGAGTCCTCACTGCTAAAGACAAATCCATTCCCTCTTCCAAAAGAAATGCATAAACTTTTTACATACTCTGAAGTTCCTCATCTTCTGCAAATGTAGGATTATCCATCAGATACTGCTGAGCCTCTGACCAAGTAGTACAGTAAGTGACATTAGCCATGTTATCTAGTATGTTCTTCAAAGCTTCCCAATTCCTCTTTCTTAACTGTTTGGCTTGTTCCTGAGGAGAAAATGCATTTTTTGTTGTTGTTGTTAAATTTGAGGTTGTATAGACAAAAATACATGACTCCTCACATTTGTTCTCCAAGGAAACACAAAATTAACCTTTCATTTATATGTAAAGCAACATAATACAATTTGGACCTACATACAATTTTTACATACTATTATTGCTTGCATCCACAGATAAACCATTTCAGTACTATTATCTCTGACTGTTCCTGATAGATGGGAAAAGCTCATGAAACAGAGCTCGTCTTTCAGAGATACTGCTTGGAAACTGTTAGTACGTTCAGTAAACAGTCAGGGCTTCAACAAGGTACTATGGCCCACTATGCTGTTAAAAAGCAGATCTAAACCAGATGAGCTAATCATAAGCAATTTCTTAAGCAGTGCTGTTTGGAAGGCTGGCCCCTTTCTGTTTGTTTTGCTTTTTGAGCAAGTGTGGACTTTAACACTAGTCTCACTTAAATCAATTTCAGAAACAGTCTTGCTATGCAGTTTGTTTCTAATTGCCTGTTTGCATCTACCCATGGGTGTTGGTGAGTGCCAAATTGCAGTGAAGATGAACAGGCCAGATACAGTTAGGGCCAGATCCCCACAGTCGGTATGGTACCACTGAGGTTAAATGAAATGCAGCGTTCTGTAACAAGCTCATGATAGTTTCACAGTCTGATTCAGAGCAGTTCAGAATAAAAGCCATCATATAATTTATTAAAATTATACTAAAAATTAAACGCACTGCAAAATTAGCAGCAACGTATCTCAATAAAAACAAAGACCTTTCAAAGAAACTGCTATTTTATCTGCGATACAGAGTCAAATCAGGGGTTCATCTTGTCCACCAGCAGACCGCAATGAACTAGGGAAAGATAACAAGAGCGATCTACTCCCAGCATGCTTGCCCAGTTTCAGACAGGTAGCTTTTCAGGAAACTTTGATCTCCAAAAATGTTACCCTGCAGCAGTTAGCTCCACAACTTCAGTTGTATACTGTGCAGAAACAGAACTTCCAACAGTTTGTTTAGGTAAGGACTCATTACCTTCTGCCTGCTAACTCTATTGAATACCCCTTATGTACTGTATAATGAGAAATAAGGAACAACTGTCTCCAAATTCACATCTACAAAATCAGTCATAGCTTTGAAGAGTTCCACCAACACTTTTTCCTTGTCCCCTTGCCCCATCACATCCTGATAAACTGGAGCTCCCTCTCTATAGTGTCTCATAGCCAATAAACCTTGCCTCCCTTCTTATTCTTTCCTCTCTACCTTTGAAGAGAGGGCAAACTGACCTGTAAGCAGTATGTGGTTCACACTAATGCAGCAACGTTCTCATTTGGTTCTCCATGCCTTTCCTAGAGATTTCTCTCCTGCTGTTAGCATTTTGACTGTTGCTGAACAACACTCAGAACTGCACTGTTTGCAAGATTTCTTTGCCAAGAGGTATAAACTAGTTTACAGATAACAAGTGAAAAGCTAAGTTTGAAAGAAAGTTACCTTCTCTTTCTTAGAGAGAAAAAACAAGACATCTTCATAAATTTCAAGACGATCACGCTCAGATATTGCATTCCAGACTTCCATCTCCCCAAACATTTGTTCAGCTTTTCTGTATAAAACAAAGAAAAAGCATACAATCATTTATTGCTGAACGCTGACTTAAATGTCCCATCAGCTTACAATAATGTTAATGAACCCTGTTGTAAGTAGCAATGCTTTTGTATGACATCTAATTTTCTCTCGTGGGAAACTTTTCTGTGACAGCCTTCTATCTCTTATAAACAAAGGAAACGCTTAAAAATTACATCTGATGCCATTATACACTCCTCTCCACAGAAGTGCAAGTTCACCTGCAGGGCATTACATTAGTATTTTTATCTGAGGACTAGCACATGTTCAGGTCACTGTTCTAGCAAACTTCATAGGATATCAGATCTACAAAATTTTCAGCAACAAGTTTATTAGACATACCTCCCTTTGGGCATGAACTTCCATGAACAAGCTATCAGAACTACTTTGTTCTTAATGGCAGATGTAATATAAAACTCCTCTTGGTGTTATCTTTCATTTCTACTTATTAGAAGCTCAACCCATTATCACCAGCACATCACTCATTTGCGTTGGTTTTTGCCTGGGTCTTAAATATGTTCTATGAAAATGAGACTACTTGTGTTCCTATAAAAAATTCAGTTACAAGCTTTTCTAGGCTGAAGCGCATACAAAGGTTAGCATTCACCAAGAGCAAGGCAGCAAGATTTGATTATTAACTTGGCAAGCTAGTAAAGGCTGGAACTTCATTTAATATTGGTCTTACTTGTATCTTGTTGTGGATGTCATCTTTTCATGGTTTTCAAGAAAACGTTGGAAGGATTCTTTAGCTTCTTTGTATTTTGATCTTGCTTCTTCTTTCTCTTCTTTTTCTGTTTGAACTTTGTAAGCATTAAAGGCTTGCTTTTTTTCACTTAATTTTGCCAAAGCACTTCATATCAAAGAAAAAGAAAGCAACAATGTCAGTTACACAAAAGGGTATTAAATTAGAAAAACAAAACCAAAGAACCAGAAGATAACAGGTTTGAATAATCCAGATTGAGACAAAATTAAATATAATCTAAATGGCCAGTCATCACCCTGTCTCTCCTTTAACATTAATGGAAGATCATTTTAAAAAAAGCAATAAAAACAAGCACTTGCTAGTAAAAGCAGTCTATAATAAACCACAAGCTACTATCATGTTTTCAGGTTGCATTTACACATTTCACATTACAATACTATTTTTAATCACAGATATCAACTATTTTTCTGCCAATGTTTTTAGCAGCCACTCATTTCAAAAAGTAACCTAGGAAGTCTTCAGCTCCATCATTGTAAATGAATAATTTTATTCCCAAGAAAATACTAAAATAGCATAAAATACAACCAACAACTGCCACATTTTTTCTAAAAGAAAAATTAAGCCTAGGACTTGTATTTCTTTACATATGAAAGGAACAAAGTTCCCTGACAATGGTACATGTTCACAAATGCACAAATATCTATTAAAACAATCAAAAGTTACATCAATAAAGTCAAACTACCTAAAATAGTCTTAAGGAGGAAAGAATCAAGTGGTACCTGTATCTGGGATCATTAATGATCATTTTCATAGCTTGCTCCCAAGAGGCATTGGATGGTACTCGCTGTGAAGACATGAAATCATTACCTAATTAGGTTTGGAACCAACATCCAACAATGACCAATTCCTTAAAAAACAGACCAGGGAGGGGGGGAAAGCAAAAAGACAGACAGACAGACAGACAAAGACAGACAGACAGACAAAGACAGAAAGACAGACAAAGACAGAAAGACAGACAGACAGAAAGACAGACAGACAGAAAGACAGACAGACAGAAAGACAGACAGACAGACAGAAAGACAGACAGACAGAAAGACAGACAGACAGAAAGACAGACAGACAGAAAGACAGACAGACAGAAAGACAGACAGACA
>JAVJGG010000001.1:52417258-52428567 GCA_035590195.1 Aviceda cuculoides
GTAGTTTGGGAGGAGAAAAAAAAAAAAAAAAAAAAGATTCTGAATTTCTGCTGGAGTAGCTTAGTAGGCTTCTGTTATAATTACGCGGCATAAGCCTTTGAATGTATTAGTGTTGCATTTAAAAAAACTGCTTGCAAGTAACCAAAGCTCTTACAGATACCCTTTTTGAAATTCTTTCAAACTAAGGAAAAAGATTGACAGAATTCAAATACAGTTTTTCCAATTTCTTTATTTTTCTGTAGGCAAAAATATAGCTTGCAGTTTTATCTTTTGCTAGGGTTCTTCTTTGAGCTCTCTTCTACAAGCTTCATTAACAAAAAACTCCCTAAGTAAAAAACCAAAATTTGTTCAAAAGATAAAAGAAATCATATTGGATCAACTACGTTTGATATTATCCAATAGGACTAAACCAGGTGAATCGCCAACAAACTTCAGGCCTTTAAAGTACATTCTGTGTATTAAATATTTCAGCTACTCTGTGTGCACGCATATGTCTATCAGTAGTGCGAGTTAAGCAAGGCCATAGTTAAATTTGTGTCTCCGGTAAGTAATCCTTCTAACACGTTTCTTTTCTCGTGCCTACGTTTACTTTTCCAAATTCCATTCTGATTTGCTGTGTATTGTAGGAGCACTAATCTGACTGAAATATTTTTTAGGAATTACACTGGTTCAAATCAGCTTTCTGGAAGTAAACACTTCTATAGATCACAAAACGGATAGTGAACCTGCATAGGCGTGGTTTGAAAGACCACCATTCTTGAATGAAACAGTCAAGACCAAAGAGCCCTGACATCAGTACAAGTCATCCAGTTGGCCTCAGAGAGGTTTAGATTACATTTTACACTTGGAGAAGGTATTTTCCATCAGACATCCAAAATTATAACAAGTCAATCATGAACTTTACCAAGAAAATCATCAGGGCTGCAAAGAAGGTCACAATTTTTTTACTCATCTACAAATTGTTTTAAATTAGGAAGCAGCAAAATCATTCTTTAATTTCTAAAACACTTTCCAGGCTGTGGTACACATGCAATAGCAGAGAGGTACAAGAATGCTGCCATGACAGCCAAATGCCTTGCTCATACACATGGGCAAAGGCATGAGGTCCTGCTATCACCGCCAAGAGATTTAAGGGCAAAATTAAAAGCTGGAGCTCTCTGCCATGCTACTTTGCCTCCTGAATACCATATATCCACAGACTTAATTAAATCAAAATTTATTTCTAATCCAGTATTAGAAAACCAAATGATCTGCCTTCTTGCCAAAATATGTAAAAATATACAGTAAAATTCAAAATTAGACTGATGGTAGCACTGATCTCTCCCTTTCCTTTTAAGTCTCTCTTGATCATAGCATTTTTTCCCTTTTTTTTCCCCGAAGGTCTGAAATTCTCTCAGAATTTTCCATGAGCATCACGTGTCAGAAATTTGTAACAACTTCTGTATGGGAAGTGGGGAAAAATCACTGGCATCCTTCCTACTTGGTAGCTTCTGAAATATTTAGTGCATTAGGAAGTAGATAGACAAGCGCAAGAACTAATGAAGGACGGTTGCCAAGAATTTGCCTAAGAAGTTACTTTTACTTAAATTACACTAAGGCTGTAACATACACTCACATCTCGTTAAACAGAGACCAACAGCAAGAAACAAACTTTTAACTAACAGATAGATTCTCTAGTGTCTGATAAAGCCCAAGCACTAAATTTAAGTTTTTCTCCACTGTTAAGATAATTAACATCCCTTCTCTGGTATGAATTCTCAGTCATCTAGTACATGCCAAAGAGACATTACATCCTTTTCCTAACAGTCCCTTCTCTACTTATTTTGCAGAAACTTTGTATCTTTGTGATTTTTCTCTCATTATTCCAGGGGGCAGATGGACTGCTTAACACAATACAACTCTTTCAGCAAACCTTTAATGAAAAAAAAACCA
Organism: Aviceda cuculoides; assembly: GCA_035590195.1. NCBI lineage: Eukaryota > Metazoa > Chordata > Aves > Accipitriformes > Accipitridae > Aviceda > Aviceda cuculoides. The sequence continues at coordinate 52,419,191 of JAVJGG010000001.1, forward strand.
AGTGGAGTATTAACCAACTTATTTTTTAAAATAATCAACAACAGTGGTAGCAAAGGTTTTGGGCTTAGCACAAAAAACTCAAGAGTTCTACAAAGGAAACTCAGAGTTCTACAAACAGAAAAATTCAGAGTTCTACAAGGAAAAAGTCTGACTTGGGAATGTACTATCTGCATGGGAAGAAAATAAAAAATAATTTATTTCTAAATTTAAGTGGATAGAACTGTTTTTAAGTGAATCTCCTACAGTTACTTTAAATCTTTTTCATAATCCAATTCAAGAAAACAAAGACATACCCATACCAAAGTAATGGCAGCAACTGGCACAAAGACCTTTTAAAAACCAGAAAAGTTAAGTTAAACTCACCGGAACTGTAGGCTGCATAGCAGCTTGAGACATGTGAGACATCATCATTCCAGGCATTACCGACTGCATCATTCCAGGCATCTATAATTAAATAGCATTTCAGATATATTTTATATTTTAAACATAAAATATGAGGATTTAAAAGCAATTACCTAATACTAGGTTTTAATTCAAAAAAACCCTTTTAAGCAATTGGCAACAAGGTTTGTAGAATTCTCATTGCCTTCACTATACTCCTACAAAATCAACATTACGAATAACGCGGCTATGGTATTCCAAAGTCTGATAGGAAATATTGCTAAACAAGACCATCTAAACTACAGAACAACAGCAAATGTTAAGATGTGTGATCTGTTGATAAGCTATTACTGAAATGCTAAGTTAAAGCAAGAAAAATAAAGGTTGGGAAAGATTTCTGCAAAATTCCAAGGCCACACAGAAGAAACTAAACAAAGGAAAGGTAACTCTAAGATTAGTTCTGCTCACATTTTTTGACAACTTTCAACCTGTCTCCTTTTCCTCTTACCTCACAAATAGGAAGAAACACTTTACAGGGACACTAGAAGAATGAATTTCTGCAAACAACTTCAAGATGAAGAGAGCTACTAAATTTAAACATCAAAGCTCTAAAACAATTCTGAACTGTTTTTTTTTTTTAAAGGTCTGGGAAAAAAACCTTTATATAGACATACAATATTAAACCATGTTAACAGTGTGAACTTGGTAATAGGGACAAACAACACTACAGAAATGAAAATTTTCAGTCTCGACTTGTTTCTGAGTTTGCTGGGTGGTTCGATGAGACCAAAAAAAAACCCCACAGAACTGCTGCTCAGATAAGCTAGCTTTTGCTCAAATATTCATGCTTATAGTCTCAAAGGGATAGTTATGCAGAAGTTATGCATCACTGAAGTGAGCCACTGAGAAGATGTCAAAAATGCTACTGAAAAAGTGGTTAGTATCTTGCATGTTTCCCATTATTTTTGCTGATCCTGGCTTTTAAGAATTAACAAGCCATAAAAAAAGTGGCAAAGTGAACGAAATATATATATAATTTGGGTCATCATGAACATGAAATTTTTTGGCCACTTGTCCCAACAGGTCTCGAGAAGTCAACCCCCTTCAACCTTTCAGTTATGCCCCTTTTACCTTTATCGTCCTTGGCAGGCTGGCCAAGTGACCCCATCCCCCTGTATCTTCAGGGAGCATCAGGTTACCACTCTCCTCATCTTGCATCTCGTGCGGAGAGAGGGATATGTGGTAGGGCTACTGCTCCACCCTCAAATCCACAAGGTTTTCTTGGGAGGGTGAGGGAGGAAGGAAACACTGGAAGGCGGCCCCTCCTATTCCTCGCCATCCTGTAGAAGCAGGAGAAGAAAGCACTCTTGCCCCACCTCTACTTGCAAACTAAGGGGGCTCTGAGCGTGTGAAACTTCTGAAAAGCCCTGGCCCAGGTTCTGAAGAAACCCTGCACACTGCTCGGTTTCTGCATAACGCTAACCCAAAGTCAGCAAAGGAAAAAAAATTGGGAAGGAGAGAGAATCCTTTTCCAAAAGACCTTCCTCTGAATGATGCTGACAGGAGGCCATTGCTATTATTATCTATGCAAAGTACCTGTCCTACAGGGCTTCACCTCAGAAAGAAGAAAAACAAGCTACAAAACATCCCATCCTGCAAAGCCTCACAAATAAACCTCTGATATCTACTGGAAGAAAGAACTTTTCATTCAAGGAAACAAGCCAACATGGGCTGATACTTCCAGCACAATAGCTCTGGTGTGAGAATATCACCAGCCTGTCCCATCCTTAAGGCTGTAGGGTAACCAAGCCTCTAATCTCTTTGCCATGCCATTTATGTTTAGCTTTTTGCTCTACATCTGCCAACAAGCCCTGAGTTCTCTATATTGCTCGCTAAAATATTAAAGATTGAAATATTCAGTGTATGAGAGTGAGAACAGTAGAAGAGAAGCTATGAAAGAACTGTGAAGTAGAGGAATAAAACAGAATGAGCACATACAAAAGCTCATGCTATTAGCTATCATAGCTAATAAGCTGAATCCTCCTCATTTTTTAAAACTGCATTATTTTTATACCAGAAGCTTTAATAGGCTGCAAAACCATGCTGAAGAGATTCCTACCAAGCCTTTATAAACCAGACACACACTCTATCCAAGGCACTGCAAAGGGAGACACTGACTTGCCAGCATGACCTTGTGGGCTATTCTCAAAGGGTGAATTTTTCTTGCCATCCTGTCTCCTCTGGTCTACTCTATCCCTCTGGTCTAGTTGATGACACTCAGTTTCTACTTATGTAAACCACCGTCACAAGTAGCATCACTAAGGTATTTATTACATCCTGAAAGAGAATTGTTTCTTTTAGAAGTTCAGAATTTAATCAGAAACCACACAGAAGAGGATCTTTGATTACTGAAAACAAAAGCTTTAAATTTGCAAAAAGCACAGATATGATTCTGGCTACTCTACCTGTCAACCCAGGTTCACACCTGTCAACCTAAATGAGCAAGTTTATTTTTCAGTCACACAACACTAGCAACAATTGTATATACACAGAACCATAAACCACTCCCTAGGATTCAAGAAAGAATTCCGCAAAAATTCAAAATATAATTATTTCTTTCCTTGCATCTCCCTATTATGGTCATCTGTGTAGACATAAGAGTTAGCCAAGAATTACAGAAACATGAAGTTCTCTACCATTACTACATCTGATAAGAACCACTACTTTATGTTTCCAACATGTATTAGTAAGACAACTTTACTTCTTCAAAAAATAAAGAAAACTACCAAAAAGCTTTAATAAAAAACAACTTATGGATTCATACCTATCGCTATTTACAATTAAAGTTACACATGAGGTACATCAATAACCTGTTACAAATGAGAAGAGTTTCTGCATGTGACACAAAATAGCCTGAATTATTAACCTTACTGTTTGCAAGCTACTGTATGAGACTTACCTACCTCAGAGATTACCTGACATCATTATGGGAAGACAGAAAGAAAAGAGGAATCTTGTAAAACTGCCTTACCTGCCCCATTGGTGGTCCTCCCATGGGGGGCATCATCTGAGGCATCATACCATGTGGAACTGGCGGCATATTTGGTGGTCTCTGACCCATAGGGTGCATTCCCATGGGAGGATAATGTGGCATGCCTGGGTGTCCCATCTGAAAGGCAACAACAAACGAGAAAAATCAGCACGAGACCAACAACCCAAAGCCCCCACAAAAGCATTAATAACAAAGAAGTGCTCAACGCTGAACTGAAAAGAATTTGGGCAATTTTAGATTGAAACTGCATAACAGCAAGCAAGATCATTCGCTATTCCAGGTCCTCTAGAGCCAGACTGAATCGTAATTAACAAACCCATTTAAAATTTCAAAACCAGCCTCCAAATGAAAAAAAACCAAACAACCCCATAATCTTTCATCTTATGGTTTATCACAGAAAAACATACTAAATTTAGGAATGCAACTATTTCTGCATGCTCTTCCATACAGTTACGGTTGACGCATATAACCCTGTGGCACAAAAGTCAGTCAGAGAAACAAAATATCTTCCACTCTTGATGTCCAAGTCTGAAATAGCTTCTACACGGCATACCATCCCCGTATCCCTATTCTCCTAAAAACCTGAATCCTGTTGCTGTTCCAGTACTTGGTATAGTCACAGTGCTAGTACAAAAAAGGATATGGACATTTTTTACTGGTTTTTTTAAACTACCAAAACATATGAAGAGCTTTCCATTCCAGATGGAAGCAACAGCTCTAGAGGCACTGTAAAATAAATCCTGGAATGCATTTTACTTTGAAGAACATATAACTTAAATATACACATGCAGAAACTTGTCACAAAGGTACCCTAGTTATCAAGATGAAAAATATTCTTAAACAAAGTTATCGTTTTAGAAAGATCATTAGCGGAAAAAAATAAGTAACACTTCTTCTCGATGTCTTTAAAAACAATGTTTTCTATGATTTTTTTTTTTTGTACCAAAAGGCTGTCTGAGGCGAGGAGCCGGCAGTTCACGTGAAGAAATCACAAACAACTAGAAAGGCTTGAAACTTCCAAACATAACACCAGACCCCCCCATCCCCTGCAACACCCTCGAGTCTCACGGGACAGACCGTGACAGCCTGCCTATTTAATGGCTCTCAGACGCTGCCCAGGTAAGTCAAGGCAGAAGAACGCCATTTCCTCAAAACCGCCTCGGGCCCTCCTCCGAGTCTAACCGCCTTTTCTTCTACTTTCTGAGGAACCTCCCCCTCTACTCACCATGAGGGAGCCGCGGTCGACGCCGCCGGGCCGCATCGAGGGGCTCAGCAGGCTGCCCCCGCTGCACCTGCCAAGAAGCCGCCCTCTGAGTGGCTGCCGCGACGAGGGGCCAAAGGGCATGAGCGGCTCGGGCTCCCCGCGGGGCGGGAGCAGCGGGGCCAGCAGGCTGACTGGCTTGCCGGCCGGCCAATCCGGGCGGCCCGCCAGTCGGGTGCTCTTCGGCGATTGGTCCGCGGCGGAGGCGACGGGGCGGACGGCGTCCCCCGGCGTCAGCTGCATGAGGGGAGGGGGCTTCGGCAAGGAGAACGGGAGCGGCTGCGGGGAGGCGGTCGCCGCCGCCGCCGCCGCCGAGTCCCCACCTGACATCCTGGCCGCCGGCCCAGCCGCGAGGAGCTCTTCTCCGCCTTCTCTTAGCGCCGGACGCCCGGAGCGGATGGAGGGGGGGTGGGGGAGCCGCGGAGAAAAAAAAGCGGTTCGCCGGGCCTGGACCGGGGGTGGGGAGGGTCGGAGGGCCCTGCGGTGCGGCGGCGAGCAGAGGGGCCTCCCCGGAGAGAGCGGGCCCGCCGGGCCGCGGAGCTCGCACGGGGGGAAGCGGCTGCGGCGGGGGCCGAGCGGAGGGGACGCTGGGAAACGGCTCACGTGGGCCAGGGGCGGGGCGCTAGGAGCCGGGCGGCACCAGGAGCGTCTGAAGAAGGAGAAGGAGAGGGGGGAGGTGCCCTAGCGCCGCCTTGGCCGCCCGTTCAAGCAGACCGGGAGGTAGCGGTCGCTCTCCCCTCCGCCCTGAGGCAGGTGGTACGTGCCAGCCCGGAGGTTCGGCTTCATTGTCCGCTCCCCTTCCACGCCCCCCTCCCCCGTGCCTTTGCGGGTTGGTACGTGCCGAGTGGGGGAGCGGGAGGCGCGCGGCGGGGCGGCACCATACCCCACCCCGACCCCTCACACCCCCCCCCCCCCCGGAGCGCGGTGGTAGGCGCCGCCTGAGGGAGAAGCGGGCTGCGCGCGGCGGCCGTCATGGCGGAGGCGGCTTCTCAGAACGGGAGAGGGTCCCCGGCCCGGCTCAGCCCGCTCTCCTCCGCCGTCGAACCGTGGCTGAGGGCGGGCAGCCTGGGGCTGCTCAGCCGGGAGGCTGAGGTAGGCCCGTGGAAGAGCTGAGCTCAGCCTGCTCGGGACCGGCATGGCCCGCGGGACGGGTATCGCCGCCCTGTGGGTTGAGAGTCGTACGGTGCGTGTGTTGTGTGTGTGGGGGCGGCTTTGTCACCCTGGAAAAACCCTGCGTTGGCAGCTCTGTAAGTCTTCTTCCAGTTCCGAGAAGAAAAGTGTCCTGCTTTAAACTATTAAATTACAATCGCTGGTTTACTTAGGGCAAGTTGAGGTAGAGAGTCGTTACGAATCTTGTCGAAGATAGTTTAAGTTAGGGCTTCTTCAAGCACTGAAGCCTTTGACCTTTTCCAAGGAGACTTGTGGAAGCACCTGAAAGATTTTATCCTTTTTAGGAATCCCGTTCTGCTGCCTCGAATGAGAATTGAGTAGGAGAGGCTCGGCTGGGCAAGGTGTGACGTTGCAAACATGTTGATGCTTTCATGGGTTCTGTGCAACATTTTTTTGAAATCCATATTTTATGAATAAGTTTTTGAGAATACTTAATATGATGGACATTGATAGGGATTCAAAGTAACCTTAATTTTAAAAAGCCCCACTTCTTGCTTTTTACTTAGAGAGTGTAAACTGGGTTGGATAGAGCTTGACATGAACCAACAGACTATCTTAAACATCAGTTTCGCACTGTTTCTTTGTGTCTTCTCTCTCCTACCTTCTGCCCTACTTCAGATCAGAGTGTGCCGTACTACTTCAGTCCTGCAGCAGCAGCTCTCTCGGCCCCCTTCGTAATTTGTGGTCAGATTCAGTCCTGGAAATGGTGAGAGAAGGGGGGTTAAAAGGGCCAGGAAAGGAGAGCTGAAAATTGACACAATGTTAAAACTCACTGTAACTTAAACTGAAATTAAGTGTAAAATGTAACTCTTGGTTTCCAATAAAATGGTAAAAACTGTGTCAAACTGGGTTTTTTTGCGTATGGTGTGTAGCTAGCTTTTTATAAGAATATATACACCTACTGAAAAGTTTTTGGTGTGGAGAAAGGAGTTAATTTATTAAGGTAAAAATTGTACGGGATGTGTCTTTTTATTTCGTACATATACATAGTGTCAAATCATTGTTTTATGTCTTGGTATCTGTAACTTGTAAGTAGAGGTGAGCACACTATACATATTTTTGTAGGTTTTTAAAATCTGTTGCGAATGTGGACCTTTAGATGTAATAGTGTGTGAGGTTGTTTTGGTTTGGGGTTTTTTGATACTGCAAATAAGTGCTAGCTTCTAGATGGGGAAGCATTTTGTACAGCTGTCCTACTCCTGTCACTTAAGACTACTATTAAACAGACTTGTTAAGTTCCGCATGATGACTGACAGGATTTGCGTAAGCTGTGATCCTACAAAGATCCAAAGTTATGATCTCTGTGACCTTACAACAGAATCATCCTACTGTAGTGATACTCTCGTGGTGGAACTTGGAATTTGTTGATAGGAACTGTTTCTAGTTCTGCTGCTGGTTTTCCTCTACACCAAATGTACCTGTGAAGTCAATTCATTGTCCTTTAATAAGGAGCAACACTTCTACTTTGAAGCTTAATTTATTTTGTGTGAAATGCACCAATTATTTTAAAACTCTCTAAATAGGAAATACTATATCCAGGCTGAAAGAATACATGTCTAATGTCACTGGGCTTGGGTGAGAGTCTCTAAATAAGAGTTCTTGTCTGAATAAGGTATTAAATTCACAACTGGTTGTCCAATAAGACCAGAACGGTATGTGTGGCTATGTCAGATTACTGTAGATAAGCATTATCTTGATGCTTTCAGCTGGCTTTTATAGGCGTATTATAAAAAAAGTTAATCATGTTAAGAAAGCCTTCAGATTCTTGTTTTCAAGCAGACAAAAGCAAATAGGCAAATTATATTTGAACCACATATCTTGCTTCTAACTTGTGTCTTTTTGATTGAGTCTTAGTTATCCTTTTATGAAGAGATATGCTGAATTTGCTCAGGTCGATGTTGACTTTTACCAGGACCAATAAGGAAATTAAAAAGCAGGAATGATAATGCAGATAGATTGAGTTGTTGACTTGTAACAGTGCTTTTACTTTAATGTGTATTTTTACTATGTTGAAGTTTTGTACAGGTATCACCATGTGATAAAACAGGGCAGCTTGTGAACAGGATATTAAAACTTGAATTCTATCGTACTAAAAATCAGTTTATCTTCATCAGTTCATAAAATCAGCATCCCTTCCTAACAGCTTGGCATGTCCTGCTGCATGATTTAAGACTTGATTCTTAGGCTTCAGTATGTTTTCGAATGCAAAATTATGTATTTCAATCACTGCCTCTTCAACAAACTTAACTGCAAATTTGTAAGTGATTATTTTGGAAACTACTTGTATTTTGCAAAGTGACCTATATATCCTTTTCTGGCTGGGTTCTGTGTAAACAGGGTGTATGTGCAGCTTTGTGTTGCATGGCTCAAATCCAATTGCAGGCCGTACGCTGTTTGGTGAAAGATGTCATCTGGCATTCATCATGTGAAGGAATCGTCACCACCTGCAAAAATCCTGAGTCTTGCTGGGGAAGTTATCAATCCTGTTCACCTGTGTTGTCCGTGTGATTTAGAGATGAATAAAAGGCTGTCTGTGTTGGAAAAGCAATGGAAACTTAGCTTCATAACTATTTATAACGAGTACTCTCTTAAAGACGTGGTCAGGGCAACTGTGAAGATGCAGATGGTAAGAGTGAGCCGTGTCTGTACGCACGGCAAGGCGCGTGGGTTCTGCTGTGGGTTTGACTCTACTGTTTGTCACCCCTGAGGCGGGAGCTACCAAAAGACAGGACACTGTCCCCAGCTTGCAGCAGGGAAAGCTGCGTTGTGTTAATGCACTGTTGTCTTAAGTAAAGATGTTTGGGTTTAAAGTTCTGGAAAAACAGTTTCAAGCATGATTTTTTTGCTTTTTTTCTTTTTTTTAAGGGAGGAGCAAGCAGTGCTGTGAGCACTGGAAACAAAGTTTAAGTTTTAGACTTGTGTTTGTGAATGAAGTCCTGGATGATTTCTCTATTTTCTGGGGAGGGTTGAACTCAGGCTGTGCCCTTAGTGAAGGCACCAAGTGTCTGTTCTTGATAGTTTTGTGAAAGTTACAGGAAGGCACTGTAAAAAAACCAAACCTACCAGTTTGTACTCAAAACTTACAAGATGGATGGATACATAAAAGAGATGTGAACAATATCCTAGGAACAATGAAGGTAAGAGTTTTGCCTGAAGAATTTACCTAATCTCTTGTTTAAAAAACATGTTGCAAAGTAGAGCAGTTTGTTTGGACAGAACCAGCTGTGTTACAGCTGTTCTGTGTTCCCGTTATTAGTCTCTGCAGAGGGTGAGTGGGTGGATTTCTTCTTTTGTGGATTACACTGATAACAATATATTCACCAGACAGCTTGGTGAGCAAACCACTGAGAGGGGGGGGTCTCAAAAGAAACGAGCTGTGTTGATTTGGTATGTCGTAGAGTTGCCCGTGTGGGCTGTCAGAATTGCGGGAAGCCTTTAGAATGTTTTTTAGCATTGTTGGTTTTGTTTTTTGTTTGTGGTTTGGTTTTTTTTTTTGGGGGGGGGGGGGGGGGG
>JAVJGG010000001.1:52428667-52448971 GCA_035590195.1 Aviceda cuculoides
GGGGGGGTGTTTGTTTGTTTTTGTTTTTTTGTTTTTTCCAGAGGAGTGGAGGGAAGTGATGTTGATTTGAATTATGGCAGCAGTAGGCAACTGCAGTGTGTTTGTGCGTGTAAGCTAGGGGGTCACTAAATAATTGTTAAAGCTCAGCAGTTAATGCATTATGCCACTATAATTACGGCATCATCAGTTTAGGTACTGTGATTATTGCTGAAGTGTATGTTATTTAAAATATGATGCACTCATTAAACTTGCACAAAATGCTCTGGTTTTAGAGAAAACGAAGGAATCTAGTATGAATGTACAGGTGAAACTGCATATGTAAGAAATCATTTCACATGACCTTAATACTAAAATTACTGCCTATGAATTTAGTCAGTGGGATAGAAACTTGAACAAAGTGAGAGAAGGGCTGGAGGGGTGGTAAAGGCAGAAAAATTCCAAATTTATAATTTTGTTTTGTTCCACTTAATTCCAAGACAAAATTTAGCTGTGATGCAGGTTGTTTCCTAAGGTCCAGCTGTGGAAACAGCTGACGCAGCAGTAGCTAGGAAAGGGCTGAGGACTTTGAGTGCAGTATAAGCTAAACTTAGCAGTGTCATGGTGCTGCAGAACAGGCAAATGCTGTCTTGAAATTCACAGGAGCATAGTTTAAGAGATCCAGGGAGTAGTCTCTGCTGTGCTCGGTGCTGGTGTGGCTTTGATCTGCTGGTGATCTTAAATGATCTGAATGAATAACAAGAACTTGTACCGAGGTGAGATGCAGCACTGAAGAAGCCGCTACTGCATGGGTTCATTGTGCCAAGACAGCAGCTTCTCAGGTTGAATTGTAATAGTGACACATTCAGATTAAAAGTTAATTTTAAAAATTACTTTACTAAAAACTCCAGTTGGAGAGTAAGGATTTATTTAAAATTGAAAAACTGGCGCTATTTTCTTGACACTGTCATGCATAAAGACTTGTTTTCTTAATTTTCACTGAGATCATGTACTGCTAAAATGAGTTAAAATTCAACAACTGTGGTCAAAAACTTCTGGAAATAACTTCTGTAGGAACTAAAGAAAATAGCACACAGTCCTGCTCTCTTGGCATTTGTTTATTTGTCAGAGTGATGTCATGTTTATCTTTGTTGCTACTATTTAACTATTGTAACTGACACTACCTCCTATAATTGCAAAATTTGTAATATGTTTTTCTTTTACTAGCATTGAACTGCATATCATATGTTACATTATCTTCCCATTTGAAGAGAGTAGATATTGGGGGATGTGGATTTTATTTTTGCACCTGTATAATATTATCTGATTTCTACCCACCTCCATTATTATCGAACACTATTAATATTGCACTTTGAGGGTACAGACTTTTAAACCACTTTCCTGCAGTCAGATGTGAGCTCATTTAGCAAAGGCACTGAACTGGTGAGCTTTGAGCTGCCCTGGATGGGGAGCTGTGCTGGCTCGTTAGTGCTGCTCTGAAGCTAATAAGAGGCAGGGTGCAGCAGCACCCAGCTGGAACCAGCCTCCCAAGTCCAGGTGGCTTAGGGTGAGCCCACACAGACCTATTTTCTACATGGACGTATTTGGAGTGTCTTATGGTGTTCTGATGATGGAAGTGAGCGTGTACCCTTTGCCTTTTAATCTTTCTTGGATTGTGGGATCAAGGAAAAATTCTTTGTAAATATCCACTGGAGTTCTTAGGTTGCGGATAAGATTAAAAATGCAATCGGCTTGTATAATTTCAATTCGACTCTGTGTGTTTATGTATTGAAGGAATGCATTATAAGCTACAATTTTTACATTGTTCAGTATATGGAATAGAGGTATTCTGATGAGGAATTTATTTGGTATCTCTGATGTGTGTGTTAATGTTTTCTGTTGAATTCAGTATCACCCTTCAGTGCTAGAGAAAAGAAAGTCAGTTTTACCCCGTTTGTAGACATTGCTGCTTCAGTGTTTAAGAGCTGTTACAAACAGGGTGAAGCCAAGCCAAATGTTTTAACAGTATTAAAATGGAACAGGCAGTGCTTTTGCTGTTTCCAGTGCCACACCAAGCCAGTTCTCCTACTTCAGGATGGAGATAGTGATCTGTATGAAACAGCTCCTCAATCACTATTTTACAAAATTCATACATAGCTTGAAATTAGAGTTAAAACTATAAACCATAGTCTTTGCACCCCTGGCAGAGTCCAAATTAACAATCTCTAAATACATAAACGTTGAAAGGCTTCATCAGATTTTTCTGCCTTGGTAGAATTTTTAAATCTCATATTTGCTGCCTAGAATTAAAGGTGTTACTAAAGCATCCCATTTAATCTGAAACTTCTTCCTATCTGGACAAGATCTGCTCACCTTGTACAAGAAGATAAGGGGTCTCATTCAAAATCTGAAAGCAGATGCTTTCTCTTTTCCTGGCTCTGCCCAGCCTTCCCTGGGTTACTCTTTTTAGCCTCGTGATTTATGGATGGATTTAGGTGCTGGTTACTATAAGCTGTAGCCACAGTTCCTTGTTTCTTGGGCATGTGTCCCCAAACAAGGACACCTGAAAGATATCCTCCGCTTGTGTGAGCACATGGCCCTCACTTTGCATGTTTTTGTCTCCTCAAGGTGTGACCCTCTCCCCATGGCTGCTGCACCTCTTCATCCTCTGGCACTTCCCCTTCCCGGCCTGCCAGGTGTGGACTTGAGCTTGCATGGTGCGAGAACCCCGGTTTGGCACAGGAACCCCCAGCCAGGAATGATTTCAAGACACACGTTGTCCTGAGGAGCAATGCGATTGATTTCGTGTTTGTGTTCAGGAGAGTTGATTGCACTGCTGCTGGTTTCCTACAGTGAGCATAGCTTCAACAGGGGCTTGAAGTTGCTTCTGTTATCCTGAGGTGCAAGTTTGCTATTTACAGTCTCCTTTTCTCTTTTTTTGTTAAACATTGCTGCCTAAAATAAGTTTAAATCAAGTGATTTTATTCTTCCCCCCCCGGAAGTTTTTAACTTTTGGTTTGCATATGTTTTGATAGAGCGCATATCTTTCACCCTTTCTTCCTTTCTGGTCCTGTAGGAAAGCCCCCTGCCAGTACATCTGTATTTTGAAATACAGAATTTGTAGGGAGCTGGGGAGAGGAGGAGTGCCTAAGTTTCTTTTACAATGGAATGACAGCACTACTAGTAAGAGTATATTTAAATACACAATGGTCTTTTATTTTTGCTTTTAGAAGTGCACTTACACTTTCTATGTATAAACTAAAAAAAAATTACTCTCAAACGTTTCCTAGATATCTGTCCCTCTATGGACATTTTTGGATGGTTATTTTTTGCAGAAACAGCTGTTTCCAAGAGAGACAGTCTGCGGTCTGGCCAGCAGGGTGAGGGCTTGTACACAGAATGTGCTTTAAGACTGAATCTGAAAGGAAATATTAGTGAAGCTTCCAGCTTGTCTGTCTTGGGATTCAGTTAATAAAACAGGAGCAGCTTGTTAAGGAAAAAAACATTTGTAAGATTTTTTTTTTTTTTTTGTAATTTTGGAGTGCTATTTAGAACTCTGTCCTGCTTCATATGCACCAGTAAAATATTTTCAAATCTTGGTATATTAAGCAAAGAGCAAGAGGGTCCAAAAGGCAGTGTTGCCTTAGCAACTACAGTCGTAGTTTCTGGATAGATTAGAACTATTGGTTTCTAACACGTTGAGTTGAAGAAATCTCTCTGAACACTAAAAAAAATAAAAATGGATGAAATCATATTCCACATGAAGTTAGTTATGGTTTTGGTTTGCTGGTGTGTCTGATTATTTCACAACAGATGTGCTTTAAGTTATACAGAAGGATTTTTTTTTTTTTTTTCCATTAGAGCTTCATAAGTTATTCAAGAATTGTATTGATTTGGGTTTTTAAAAATACAGTTTTGATGTTGTGGTAAGGGTGGTTTTGGGTTTCTTTTCCTTGCAAGGAGTCCTAGGGATGTCTGATATATTCCAGTTAGATATACTCAGCACATAACCCTGGACTCCTCTGAAAAGAGCTGTAGGGACCTTTTCCCCATATTCTTTGCAGCTTATTTCTTCCTCTGAATAATTTTACTTAATTTTCACTCCTTAGTCTATGAAAAATGTATTCAAATTTTTCAATACTGTATTTTGCTTTATAAACTGTGGGATTGCGTTTTATGCTGGGTGCTATATTATCATGGCATGTTATCATGATTGTGTTCTGCTTCCACTTGCACTGTCATCACAGACGGCGTCAGACCAAGAGCAGCCTGGATTCGGATCAGCCCAAGGCAGGGAAAAGTAACAAAAGTCTGTCTAACTCCTTTTCCTGGAAAAAGTCTAACGCTGAGAATGAATGCAGTGTTATTTCTAGGGAGTGCTTCATGTGATAGATGTCAGAAGAAACAGAATGGGAATGCCTCTGGAAAGGAGGTGTCATCTTTGAGGTGCCTGAAACTTCCTTTGAGCATCTGGATTGTGGAGGTGCACGTTTCCTGAGATCCTTTCGGGGAATTTGGGACCCTGAAAGACGTGGGTTCTGGGAAAATCAGTTGAATCCCTACTTCTCTGTCAGCTCAGGAAGGTGAGAGTTTAGGTGTCAGGCACCATGAGAAGCAGCACATCCTAAAGCTGGTGCCAAACAAAGGATGTGAGGCAGTAGAAAAGTTAAGACAAGATGCAAAGCAAAAATATGTAACGGTTAAAAAAAAAATTAATACTTACCTTGGGTAGCTTACAGTTCTGTGAGTGTGTGTTATGTCCAGGGGAATTCTCACTCTGAGATGGATAATTTGTGTGTCTGCAGGTCTTGTATGGTAAATGTTCGTCTTTTTCCACCTTATTTGCTTTTTAGTAGAATCCGAGTTAAAATCTGATGCCTCTAATTATTGATTTTGGTAAAGCTAATAAGGGATTTTATGGTAAATAATTGAGTATCCCACTTTATTGTTTTCATATGCTTGTTTTGTTTCATAAAAATCATGCAATGAAACATAGATCAGTAATGCTTGTTGCTTGATCCTACTGCTGTATAGCTGATGAATTCATGGATTTAAGACAAATAATCCGTATTTCATTACTAGCAAGTGCTAGAAATAAAAATGTACTCTGGACTATTGGTTGAAAAACAAATCCTGAAGTCATAAGAGAGGATTAAAGTTGGAAAAAAAAAATCTCTCAAGAGAAATGTTAAAAAATGAAGAGAGTAATGACATCTGCTTAATAGCATCCAGACCTCTCAACCAAGTTATGAACCTTTGAAGTCTTTTTGGGTATAAGAAATAAAAGCAAAAAAAAAAAAGGCAATGTGTGAGAGAAATCAGAATAAAATAGCAGTCCATGTTATCTGAAATTTTTATTTTCTACATGGGAAAGCTTTGAAGCCTGTCTGAAATGTGTTCTAAAGAGACTAATGAAGCTAAAGATAAAAGCATAGGGATAAAGCTTAAAGGGCAATAGAGCTACATTTAATTCACAAACAACGTTAGCAGTAGGAAGAGAAATAATGCCTGGACATTCTCCCTGTTTCTGAATGTGGTTTCTTTCACTTCAAGGCACCTATCAGCAGGAAGGGTTTTTTAGTTGAGAGAAAAACAAAGACAGCCTTTCAAGTTAATGTCAAGTGTGATGGAAAAGTCAGAACAAAAACCCTAAAAGGGTGTATTGGGAAATAGTTGTGGAAATGCAGCTTACTCCCTACCTAAGTGTGGCCTGTCCTTCAGGAGGGAAAATTAATTCTTTGATAATCTTCCTGAATGCCATTATTTTTCTTTTTTTTTTTCTTTTCTTTTTTTTGTCTCCCAAATGTACTAAGTCTTATGTACCTTATTTCACTTCTGGAGTTCATTTCATAGGGAAACTTCTTAATGCATCGAGAAAGGAATCAATTTGTTGTGATCCAGGAAGTTGTCTCTGCAGGTAGTTGTTTTCTGTGAATTTAAGCTTGAAAATCAGGGTAGATGGAACTTTACCACACAGAAGAATGTTGTTCATCAGGCTTCTGATGCAAATGTATTTCCTTGTTTCTGATGGCCCTGGTCTGAACTTAGGCAGCTAAACATGGAATGAGTATTATTATTATAAGATAATCAATGATATTATGAATAGTTAAATTTTGGTCTAGTGGGTCACGGAAAGTAGGCTTTACTATCCGTAATACTGTTGCATAAAGATGAGCTTAATCTTATTGTTAGTTTTATTCGCTTCCTAGGATGGTGTTTTACCATGGCAGTCAATGTGGAAGTCATCAGTTGTCACAGGTTTTTATGGAAGTTGAGATGAATCCCTTAAAGATGTAAAATCAGAGCATTGGTGTTTTAAAAATGGGATCTCGCCTAGCAGGACGGTCTGCTTGGATTGCTTTAGCTAAATCTTCTGGTGTTACTTTGCCGTGAGTCCTGTTCTGAGTTAATTGGAAGAAAAGGTCCAGGTTTACCTTTGTGAACAAAAGTCACTGAGACTACAGATGATTAAATGTTTAAGAGAAACAATCCCATTTAATGGTGGGTGTTTTCTAATCTGCTACTTAATCCTGCAAATAATAGTATGGGAGGAACAAAAGAACTAAAATGAATATGTTAATCTGATGTCGAACATGAGAAATAAGCTGAACATGGGCAGAGGAATGGGCACACGGGGAAGAGTTAAGTTCCTTCTCTGATTGTGTCCCGCACCTGGGAAGAGCCCGGTCCTGGAGGCATTAGGAGCGCCATCTCCAAAGTGATGCTCTCTGTAGTCACTCAAAAAAGCTTTTTAATTACACTGGCATATGCCCACAGAATGAAATAAAGGGGAAACTGAAAATGTTTTTTTCAGTAATCCATTTGAAACAAGCCAACACTTCCTGGTTGGTCATCCTGCCATGTTTCTGTTCAGCTTAAAATGGCTTTTACAATGACTAACTTTTTTTTTAGTGTTTTGTTTGACTTTGACTTTAATGTTTGCTTCCCCTACCCCTTGCTATGGGGGCCTTTTTATAAAGAGAAGATTTCAGCCTGCACTGCTGTAAAGTGTTTTTGCTTATTTTTCCATCGTGTTCAAGTGTTCTGGCAAACTGCATGGCGTGTAATGGAAAATGAAATCAGTTTGACAGTACCAAATGTTATCTGTACACCTGCTTGCTTTTGGCACCATTCAGCAGCTTTACTGTTCTTCCCAATGCATGATGGAAAAGTCTGTTAGAGGCAACTTTTTAAATGACATCAACAATTAAAAATTTTAGTCAAATTTTCACATTTTCCTGCTGATACACTGCTTCCCGCTGGGTGTGCTTGCAGCCCAGGCAGCACGGAGAGCAGAATAGCTCGTCCCACAGCCAACACTTTCTACTGGCTGTGTATTTTGGAGCAGAAACCCCTGGGGCTGTCACCTTGTCTAAAATCTGGGTTTGAAGAAGTGTTTGAAGGCGACTCTAGAGGAGAGGGATTTCCTGGTGACCGACTGATTCTGCAGGTGGGCAAACCTGACAAATCAAAGCCTACTGTCATCATTAAGAAATGTAATTAAGCATTTTCTTATGCTTATGGAGTTGGCCGTGATTATGGGAGAGTTCTTGAAGAATTTTTCAATTTTCGTAAGTATGTTTAAAGATATTGGATATAATCCAATTTTTTAGTTCATATGCAAAACACAGGTGAAATACATTGTATTTTAATTCTGGGAGTGTCTGCTCTATTGAGCTGGGCCTAAGTTCTGTGAGGATGCTGTCCATTCTCGTTGTTTCCCTCTCGCTTCTTAAACAATCTCAATTTCTTCCATATTTTTCAGAAAGCAATCATACGATCGGTTGTGTTGATGAACGCCCTTGAATCCATTTCTGAGGAAGGACAGGGTCCCTGGAGGCTGCCTGGTCTGGGCCAGCGCTGGAGCAGGGCCAGCTCTGCGGTGAGTTTGTCCTTGAAGATCAGCTTGCTGGGGACCTTGTCCAACTGGGTTCCAGCATCTCCCAGGGTGGAGGTATCGCCATGGGACAGTTCGGTGCCTTCCTCTGTGCAAATGCTGTACAGGGAACTAATACTTTCTACAAGAACAGGGTGTTGGGGATATAGCTATTTCATCACTAGTGGACAGCAAATATGGCAATTTTTTTTTTTTTCTTTTTAGTACTTTATAGCATTAAAATAGCTGTTTTAGATCAGAGTGCAGCCATCAGCAGCCATGGTGGTGATCTGATAGCGATGTGTGGGCTCAGGCGCTTGTAGAGTCAGAGACAGGCTTTTCATTGTTGTTGTCCTTAATTGTGCTCTAGATTTAGGACTCCTTCTTTTGCAGTAGTGCACTTTTTTTAAAGGCAAAAAGTCATCCCGATTAGAACTTCTCCCTGAATCCCACAGCAAAGAGTTTGCGGCTTAAATATGTCTTCTGCAAAGATTACCTCTCACTTATTGTCATCATTGTACAGCAGCATCAGGGCCCTGATGGGCGCGAGCGGCGCTGATTGCGTATCAGAGCTATTGTTTCTGCTGCAGGCTGGGAAGGA
Source organism: Aviceda cuculoides (assembly GCA_035590195.1). NCBI lineage: Eukaryota > Metazoa > Chordata > Aves > Accipitriformes > Accipitridae > Aviceda > Aviceda cuculoides. The sequence goes on from JAVJGG010000001.1 coordinate 52,437,121, forward strand.
GCGGAGAGTGCAAGTACGCTGCAGGACCTCGAAGATAATGCGTTATAAATAAACATCTAGAATTCGTCTGAAGTCACAGTATATGATGGCGTGGAAGATTGGATCCTGACCGTGTTATATAAAGATTGCTGCTAACGGCTTTTGGCAATGTAGTCTTTAAATTGGAAAGCTGAAATGATTGCAGATTGTCTGCTTCAATATGGATCCTACAGCTGTCTGGAAGACGGTGGAAGGAGAGTTTAATTAATGTTTGTTCTTGTCAATGTACTGATCAGGTTTTCATGCGACGTTCTCTTCTTTTGTGCTTTTTTGGTCAAATTATATTTTAAATTTGTTTGCTATACTACACAGTAGCACCAGTGGAAACATAAGCATCCACCAACAAGGGGCTTAAATTTAGGGCATGTTATAGAAATCTGAGAACTTTTTCTATTTGGATAAAATCATTTTCTGTTTTCCTCTTCCGCTGCTGCTACGGGATGCTTTAAAACAGTAATCCAAGATGTTTGCTTTCCAAAGTGTCTCCGTGCCTGTTCAGTCCTTTGTTTGTGCTCCTCTGCTCAGCTGCCCCATGGGTAGTGATTGCGCTTTGGTGGCTGCAGCCAGCAATTCCCTGTGAGCTGGAGCAACCAGACTGATTTCTGAACTCCTAATCCTGCAAAGCCTTCAGGTGGTGGTTATTTTAGCATCATGTCTGATAAAACGGGCCTTGTGAGACAAGGGCACTTGCTGTCTGTTTCTTCTCTATTCTGTTCCCCTTCACCACCCAGAAGAGACTTTTGGAGTCCTCTGGGCAGCTTTGGTGAAACTGGAAGGGTAGAGCTTGAAAGACAAGGGGTCAGCAGAAGAGAGATTTGTTCCCCAGCTTGAAGGGAAAACTCTTGGGTGATCTCAGCTCTTATTGCAGAACAAAAAATTCACACGGGGAGTGTTATGAATGCCCAACCATTGTGAAATCTCTGAGTTTGCCCTCTGTTACCCATATGTATGCGTATCGGAAGAGCACCTCACATCACGTATGCTTATAGGAAGCTATAACACTATACGCAGTGGTTGGTTTCCTTACTCATGGCTTTACCTGTTAAAATAGTACTGTCTTCTAGAGACTAAAGGAAGGAGTCCGCCATGGATAAAGCCTTAGAGTCAGTTTGTTTTAATGAATTTAGCTGCAGTAATTAGCATTCTGATTTCCTCCTTCAGGGACCAACAGGATATTCTTTCCACATCATTTGTGCCATGGCAGCCCCGAATGGTATGGTGGCTGCTCGTGGATTTTTACGGTACCTGATGAGGCTGGTGTGGTGACTCAATGACATTTGCTAATGCTTCCTTGAAGACGCACCCAGAGCCTACTGATGGAGTTCGTTATCTTAAATAACCCTGTAGAGAATGATGGTTCAGGTCTTAGAATAGAATAGTTGGCTGTTCCCTGTGCGTTTCAGATCTATAGATGGAGCCTTAGACTTACTGGGTGTTACGTGGAAGGAAAAAGGAAAGGGGATGCATGCTTAGATACAAAATACAACTATCTATCTTCTGGAAAAACAGACAATGTTTCAAACCCATAAGATATTTTCTGATTTTTTTGGTAGTATTTTTGTCTGTGCTTCTAGCCATGCTATAGGGGTACAGGTAAAAGGAGACAAAACTAATTTGCAATTAAAGGCGTTAATGAGGTCCAGTAACTTTTTTTTTTCAGTGCTCTTGCTGTTTAAATTATACCTGATAAAAATCAGCAATTTTTAGTTCATATAGTCAAGTACATGAGCTCGGTGATATTTTTACAACACTGTTTATTGTTTGGGGTTTTTTTTCCTAATGCTGCAGGGAAGAAGTTATTTAAGCATTTTTATTGGATTCAGAGAAAATATAATTTCTTTTATATCTGATTTTACAAGTTACTCTTTCCTATGTTCTTATAAGCAATCTCAATCTTGGGCGTAAACTTCTTGATGTCATATTTACCTGCAAGGAATGCAGCTATGTGCTCCCATTATTGAATACGCAAAAATAATTGCACTAAGGATATAGGAAGATTTTGACAGAGACAAAGGATAAAAACACTGGTGTGTTCTTATACAATTAAATCTTATATATATTAGTGTGGTTTAGAGTTTGTTTGCAGATGTACACACTGAAGAACTGCAGAAGGAACTATTACAGGGGGGTTTGTCTTTACAAAGTATATAAAATTGCTTTCTTTTTCTGCAATATTTTTCCCATGCTTTGAGAAGATCAAGTCTGCCATTCACGTATGGTGCAGTGAGAGATGATGGACTTTGGTTTGTCTCACTTGATTTGCTTAATAGAATTTATCAGAAAAAAAAGTCTGGTTTAGTTAAATGTGAATGGGTTGTATGTCATAAAATTGTGAAGAAACATTTACTTCTAATAAATGTATATGATTTCAAAGTCAATATTGTTAAGAATTTAAAGACTTGATATTTGATTTGACAAATGCCACAATAGCCAACTGTGGTCTGAAACCGGTTTCTGTATAAGAGTACATGTATATGCAATGGAATTTTAGTTATGCAAACCTGTATGTGTAGCTGTCATCAAATGCAGTGTTTTCCTTTTTTCACTTTTCACTGCACAGAAAATATTGTAGGTGAAAATACTATGTTAATAACCTATATTTTTGTACTTGTATTCTTGCAGAATATTATTGGTCTGTTTGTAAATACTTTTTCAAACACTGTTGGCAGCTGGAGCAGTTCGGCATTTCCACCCTGCGTTCCTAATGATGTGAACCTTTCCTCAGTTTGAAACCATTCTGTCTGGAATTATTCAAGCCCATAATTCTTATGTTCTCTGCTTAGGGCAGAACTGGGGTCTATGTACACAGCACTAGTCTGACGGAGGTAGTGGTTATTCTTAGTTACAGGAAGTCTAATGTAATTCTCTTCAGCTTGTGCACGTAAAGTGGTCTCCTTGAATTGTGTTACATTGGAAATTAAATTTCTTAATTAAAATGTCTGTATAAAATAGGATAAATACGTCTGTGGTACAGTATGTATGGTAGGTGGGTGCGTCTGGAAGACTTTGTGTTTGATTTAATGCTTTCTCCTGCGTGCTGTGTCTGATGCAGCTACCGATGGGCTAGCTGGCACGGGTGACTGCCAGGTGCCAGCTCGTGAATGACTCTACAGCTGAGTGTAGCAGCTAAAATCCAGGTAGAGTTACAACATACTCCCCAACTTGCTTGCCGTTGGGAGTAAAGACAAGGTAACTCGTTGTTACTTCTCAGATCTGCTTGTCAGCAGCTAAAATGTTGGTGTTAAAACTCTACTAAGATCCTTAAGTTCCCTTCTGAGCCCTTTTGGAGGTGGGAGGCAAAACCTACAAAGCAGCATACGTTCTCAATGACTGATGCAAACACCTTACCTGCTGCTTTTGGTACGTCTTACCCTATCGCCTACATAAGAGAGACTAAATGTGAGCTCTGGTAAAGCCTGTAACTCTGAGAACCTGCGTTTGAGGCCCCCAGACCGTGCAGCCGGTGTGGTCTTTGCCTGAAATGCAGATTTGAGCACAGGGGAGGCTTTTGCCCACAGCTGGCTGGTTGGACGTGGTGCAGACAGCTCTGTTTGGGGTCCCGCCAATGTTCTGAGCCCGGGCACCTCTTCAGGTCCTGCTCTCCAAAGTGTTTGATGCAGAATGGGCATGGGCGTGCGTGAGAGTCAGGCTTTTTTCTTGTCTTGTGAAAAGTTCAGAAAGAAGTGAGATCTCTGTGGTATATTTATATTTTCCTCCTCTTGTACCATCCACGTTCTCCTAGTGTTGCGTGAAATAGGTGCGATCCTTCCTTTTGACCTTTCAGAGTCTTTTTGGATTCCCACTGTCCAGGGAAGTGCGGTTCCTTCAAAGGGCAAGTTGTTGCAAAGTTTTGGTCAGCAAAAGTGCCCTGTTCTCTCGTAGACCAATTCCTTTACCTGTTTGCCCTTCATTACGTGCTGCTTTATTACAGTTCAAGAAAGAAAAATAGAAAGTACACAGATGAGTTGGAATTTATTAGTATCACTGTATAATGAGGTGGTTGATCTGGAAAAGGAGCTTTATTTAAAACGCAGCAGCATGGGAGGGTGGATTGCCGTGCTGTAAAAGGAGTGTGCTGGATTTTTTGCTTTTATTAAAGTACCTGGGCATGGATCACAGTTGTATTGAGTGCAAGGTCACTGAAGAAGTGAGCTTTCTTTGAATTAGGCTGGTGGTCAGGTAGCGGTGACCTTCCCTTGCTCAGATCCCACTGAGAAAGGTGTTGCAATTATTTATCCTGCCTGCCTACCTGCAGGCTTTGGTGTTCAGCTCGTCATCCGAGTTCCTCTTTGTGCTTTCCAGGGAAACTGTGAAAATGCGTCCGTCAAAGGATGTTTCTTCAAAGACGTGAATAAAATGCAGCCATAATCACAGCAGGTATTTTATGACTGACAGCTCAAATTAAACATGTATAAAAATACATTTTTATTAATGCACGCCATGTCTGTGAAATCTTATGCCGAGTTTTTATACTTGTTATACAGAGCAGTCAGACAAGGTCTGTCCTGTTCCTCCTCCAGCTGTTGATGTCGCAGCTAGGAAAACAAACTGCTGTTCCTGTTTCAAGTCCCTCAACTATCGCTAATTCGAAGCATTCAAAATAAATACATTTTAAAGTCAATATGATTCTGCAGGGCCTGGCTCGATTATTTAAATAAATATTTCTATTCAATGCATTTGGAAATGTAGCAGGAGCGTTGCCAGAGCAGAGTCCTGCCCTGTCGGGGAGGAAGGGAGCGGTGCTGCCTCCAGGACGGAGACAAACTTCCTCCATGCGTGAGGCGAGGGGGCAAGGATGCGAGGGGCATTGCAGCTGTCTGGGGATAGCAGTCTGCACGCTATTTTTTTCCGCGTGTCTTGGAGTACACAGGTAGGGTGCTTGGACCCTTTTACAGTGTGACTGTGAGGATGCGGGATGGTCTGTGGCTGCATTTGATAGAGAGAGAGAGAGCCCATCCCTGGCACGGGCTCTTGCACCCTTCTTTCTGAGCAGAGTCAGATTTTCGCTATAGTTTTAAGATTTCTCTCACCGCCCAGCTTTCTGGAAGCACAGGGCAAAGACAGTTGAGACGGTCCAATTCCGTGTCACTGAAATAGTGTCAAGAGTTATTGCAATTGGGCTTGCGTGGCGTTATCCCTTCTGGCTTCTTTTTCACTTGTTTATGGATTGAAATGTGATCTTTCAGCCCTAGTCATTCCCTGCAACGTTGTCTCCCTGGATGTGTCCGAAACACCTTCAGCATTTGTAGGTGATTTGCTATTTCTTTATTATACAGTGTGTGAAATCGTTCTCTGCATTTCCTAGAGCGCACATAACATCCACGGGGGATTTTTTAAAGTTTATTTTTAGCTTTTCCAAATAATTCACAGATTTGGATTAAATTTCACTCTATGTAGCAATTTAAAACAGTTGGTGTATGCTGAACGTCTGTCGCTGAAAACCGTGACCTACAAAAACTGTGTTATAATATCCTAAGCAATGAATTATTCAGATGCTCACACACACCGTAGATGCAACAGTGGCTTTGGAAATCCAGACTGAGCTTTTGATCCCATCATTCCTCCCCTTCTGGCACTTGGCCTGCACCACAGTTGGGGAAAGGGCTACTGGAGGCCAAAGAAAACCGTGAGAAGTAAACCACAGAGAGAAGATGGAGAAGAGACAGAAAAGGTAAAATGGCTATCATAAAGGAATGATGCTCAAGGATGTTGCATACAGAGTCTCTGCTTGCTGCCTTGGATTATAATGGATGTGGGAAAGAGGGTTTTTTGAGAAGGAATAAAAGAATAGCAACTGGGAAAGCAGTTGATGCTGCAGCACTTATGTACGCAAGTTTCCAGCCACTGCTGCCATGAATACATGAAATGGGATCAACCTTCTCGCCTGAGGACCAGTTCTTTGCTGGTGAAATATTAATGTATGTTACAAAATTGTAAGAGTTATAAGTATACATCTCAGAGTTAGGGAGCTGCTATGATTTTGAGGGAGAATGGTTCAGTCTGAGGACATCAGATGAGTAAAGCCTGTGTTGGCTTTGCATGAGGAAAAATTTGACATTTCATAGCACTGTTGTCCCTGAGGAGTTGGGGTTTGTGTCTCATAAGAGAAATAAAAGTGAAAAATTTTTACTCTAGCTTCTTTCACTAATTTAAAAGAAAAACCTGATTAGGAAGAGGAGCGAAGGTCAGTGAGGTGTTTCAGCAGCATCTAGCTAAAACAAGTCACCTTGATCAACCCCACCGTCAAGAAACGTGGAGCGTCCGTGGGAACCTCGTCCCACCATTGGCGATGGGTGTGCAGCCGACAAGACCCCGTCACACAACCCTCTGCCTCGGCTCCTAACGCAGGGTCCTGGATATTCCTAACCCTTCCTGGAGCACAGGGAGAGCTGGGCTCGGTTGTCCTCTTTATCACCAGCCAGCAGCTAGATGGATATTTCCAAAACCTTGCTCCCGGTAGCCGTTACTGCAGCAGGCATCTGCGTTTTTCTTGGAGATACTGAATTGGTACTGAGATTTACACGGACTGTGGGAACCGTGAGCTTAACTGTCGAGAAATCGGCTCACCTGCAGACTTTGAGCTTGGCGCATCGGCAATCAGTCTGCTAAAGGAGCCTGTGCAAAGAACTGAGCGTGGAAGCAAAGCAAATGACTTGCTAGTAAAATATTTCTTTAAATAGACTGCTACCTGTAATATGCTGTTTGATTTGGTTTTGAAGGGCTTTTAAATGTTACCCGCTTTTTTTTTTTTTTCTTTTGGAAACTGAACTTGTTACCTGTTTTGATTTGCATTTTTGTAACTGACTGCACTGTGTGAGAATAAGCAAATTGTCCTCAAACACTTCAGGTAAAACAAGTGATGCTATTTTAGCTAATTTATTCATCAGTATAGCTCTCCGCAAGTTTACTGCAAACAAGATGAGAATTCCTTGTTCTTTCAGCCATTCTAAGCAGGTCCTGCTTTGTCAGCAATGAAATATTGTGCTTGTCTATTTTGAGATGCTTGCTGGTTTATTTTTTAAGCAATGAAAATGCATTACAGAAATACCCAGCGCATCTAGTGCAAAATCTTGAGAACAAAGCAAAAACATAGCTCTTGATAGGAAAAGGCAGCAGTACAGGTGGACTGAAAGAAATCTTACCCTTCTCCCGACGGGGCGATGTAGGTATCCGGCAGCGAGAAGCACCTGCAAAGCCCTGTTGCTCTCTTTCTGCTCTTGCTAGAAAACAAACGGTACTGCTGTCGCGGGTCCTGGCAAGTAGTGCAGACACGCTGGCTGTGCCCACGACTAGGTTTTAGCTGTGAGCCTGGCGCTCCTTTCTATGCCTTGCTTAGGGACGCATATGTGTATGTATATATATGATAGGAAGCCAAAAGGCATGAGAATACCAGCTGGTGTTACTGGAACTACCCTTGGCATCAGACACTCAACAGCAGCCTTAGCAGCACTGCAAGAAGTCTAACTGCCCAGTTCAGCCTCGCGCGAAAGAAACCAGTACTAGGTCTTGGCGTTACAGTACTGGTTATGCCGTACATTTTCGTCACTCTTGTTGCTGTCAGCAACGTGCCTCCTGGTCATTACTCTGAGAGTGGTCCAGACATCAGCTGTAGATCTGCCACTGCTGGCAACCCCGCGGTTCCTGGGGGGGCTGCCGTGCCAGGGGCAGGAGGGCAAATACAGGCTAGGGGAGACTCAGCTTAAATATGAACTTTTTCCCAGGGAGCTTTAGTCTTTACATTTTCTTGCTAGATTACAACATATAATTCCATTGCCAAATTTTATTGTATTAACTGTAGGCTGCTAGACCAAGTTCATGTATATGTATATTATCGAATAGCCTTTTGTAAACGCTGACTTCAGTCACATCAGGACCTAGAGACAGTCTCTGTGTTGCAATATTGATTTTTCTACTATTTTACTTATTTGGGGGGCAGTAGTGGGAAAAGCTATGTAAAGGAAGCGTGAGCCTTCAACCACAGCCTGCAGCAGCACTCGTTTTGTATTTTTGTGTGTATTTTATCAAAGACAAGGTCTGAAATCATGAGTAAAAAGAAGTTTTAAAAGCCCTGTTAACATTCTTCCTTCTTATCTTTTTAACCACAGCTAAGACAGAATTCTGTTATTAATCTGAAATGATTTAAAAACTGTCTCAGTGGTTAAAATGCATTTTGCTGAGCCTTTTATGTTTTTGATATAAATAAGTAGAGACTCCTATTGTTTTGGGCTTTTATCTAAGTATATTACCATTTTTGATGTGAAAAAGTGATTCATCTGTGCCATTGGCATGTAATATATTCTAGTACTGATGCTCACAAAATAACATTAAGTAGTACTTTGTGTTGAAGTTATACATAGGTATTAAATGATTTCCCGAAGGCTGCTCTTCACATAACAATATCTTCAAAGCTCCCTGCAAATGTGGTGTAATTAATGGTCACAACAGGCTCGTGAAGTGGGTGGTAAGTGCCGTGGCTGTTACAGCTCCTGGCTCACATGTGGAAAAGCCGGCGGGTCGCTGGCCGCGGGAGCTGCCGTCCCCAGTCCCACTCCCCTGCTGCTCGGGGGGTCCGATGGGCTCTGAAGAGCCTGGGTGGGAGGAAAAAAATCAACCGAGGTGACTAGCAGTTTTCTTGGGAAACGATTAAGAAAAATGTTTTATTTGATTTCCCTTTGGTCCTGAATGTGGTAACAGAAATAGGTTTTGGAACTGAGATTCAGAGCGTTGTTCTACGGTGAAACCAAGCCTCCTGCATCCCTTGGTGTGCCAGTGCAAATAGGTTTTGTTCTCTGGGAATCTGTAAAAGAGGAATGAGAGGGGATGGTGTGTCTTATTACTGTGGCCATAATCTGATTTCTTAAGAGCCTTTTAAAACTTCAGTTTGGGGAGGTCTGCGCAGCATATTCTTCCTTTAAAAGGCAAACGGTTTGTGGGAGTAGCATGAGAAGCAGGAGGTGAAGCAAAATATGAAAACATCCTGTTCTCTCCCTTTCTTTCTCTCTCGTTCTCTGATAAACTAAACTGCAGACTGTAGCGGTGCTTTTGCTAAGCTCGTTGGCTGGTTTGTTGCCCAGTTGGTTACTGGGGGTCAGTGGCCCGTTCAGAGCTTAGGAGGGCGGTGGAGCAGCAGGTTCCTTGGGCACATCGCTGGGGGAACTGAGCCAAGAGCAGACAGTGACGGCTCTCCAGTGCTGGGCTTCCCTTCAAGAGCTGAACCCCTGGTGATTTTGCTAAATACACCTTTTGGCTTGTATTCTGACTCTGCAAGAACGCTGGAGAGGGATTTGTTACAAGGGCAGGTAGCGAGAGGACAAGGGGTGATGGTTTTAAACTGAAAGAGAGTAGATTTAGATTGCGTGTAAGGAAGAAGTTCTCCACTGTGAGGGCGGTGAGGCCCTGGCACAGGTTTGCCCAGAGAGGCTGTGGCTGCCCCATCCCTGGCAGTGTCCAAGGCCAGCTTGGATGGGGCTTGGAGCAACCTGGTCTGGTGGAAGGTGTCCCTGCCTGTGGTATGGAGGTTGAACTAGATGACCTTCAAGGTCCCTTCCAACCCAACTGTTCTATGATTCTATGATTATATGATAATAAAGACTTTTATTTCTGTTAGGCATAAAAAGTAACTGGACCCAACATTTGGAAATGAATCCAACACCAACTGTTTCAATGTGCCAATACACTTTTTAATGTAGCAAAACAAGGTCCACCCCATTTGAGTCATTGTATTTCACCCTCTAATAATGAACATAGTTTCAATTATCTTAAGTATGTTATCTATATGTAGTTATTACCACATACAGCATTCTCTGAACAATCTCAATTTGTATTTAACTTGATTCAACCGACATTAGTCCTAATATGGACAAAAATTTAAACATATGTCATAACTGATTTTTAAACCACTGATCTCAGAGTGATAAGCACAGGCAGCATACTTTAGTTAAAATATCACTTCCGCCCATTTTTATGCTTGTGGATAAGTTTAAGAACAGACACGTATTTATTCTTGCTGCAGATATTTGTTTCTAATCACATTTTTGAGAGAATAGAAAAAAAGATTTCCCCCAGTTTATCATGAAAAAGGAGAATAGCATGTTTCCCAGTTTATTAGTAGTACCAAAATATTCTTTTCATTTCAGTAAAGTCTCCTCTAACTTACACTGATAAAACAGATCAGAATCCTGTCTGTTCTCTGATACTCCTCACATGGGCATAAAATACAGCTGGCTAATAAGATATATTTGCTTATGTCACCAGGAATACAGCCACATATGAATTTTCAGTGAAGTTTTTGTCTATGTAATGATCTTTCCTGAGGAGATGGTGAACTGAACTTTTGCTTCTGTTACGTTAACAAGTACCTGTAAATACAGCGGAAGGGTGGACTGGCTGCACGCTGACAGAGAAGACAGCTCACAGTCCTCCCAGTGCCTGGAAATGAGTCATTCTCTATCCTTTGGAGTTAAATATAGGAATAGTTAAGCAACTGTTGCCAACTGCCAGATCTTTTTCTGAGGAAATATAGCCTCGTCTCTAATGCAGCTGTGTAAAAACCAGAAAAAATAATTTTTTTTTTTTTTTTGCTACCTTCATCTTTCTTGTTGACAGCTGCCAGGGGGTTACCTGCTGACAGCTACAGAACTGTCTGCCAAGGGTTCAGGAATTGTAGTTGACAAAAACATGGGGAAATCCCCACCTGGTACACGGCAATATCATATTGCACCTCTTTCTGACAGGCAGGAGTTTATCTATTATCTAAAACTTCATGAGGCACGGGTGTTGATGCTCCTCCAGCTTTGTGTTTGTGGTAAAACAGAAGGTGGCACTCCCCAGTTGTACATACACGTGGACTGTTATACATACCAAGTTTCCAAAACTAGCATGCCTGTTGCTGTAAGTCACGACAAACGCAAAGCAGGCAATTCGGTGCACACTTGGATCTCCTCTGGCTTATCCTCCCCAGTGCTAAAAGACCATGTTCCTACAAACATATAAAGAGTGTTGGAAAAAAAGAAGTGGAATATAGATTACACCATAAAAATCCTCCTGAAGAGGCAAGTGTTTTTGTCTAAGTAAATGGAGTCAGAGCATGATATGAATGCTTTGTATTATTCGTGAGGAGTGGTCCCTTCCAGCTATAACACCTATAAAATGGATGGGCTTCAGCCTGCAGACTCCTATAAGCTGCTGTGCAGGGGCTGGGTGTAGGGCAGGAAACCCCAGTCCCTGCCTGACTGTCCATGACCAGTCATGGTGTGGTGTCTAAAAATGCAAATTTCTATGGAAATGCAAAATAATTGTATAAATTGAAATTGCTTCCTGTGTGATGTCTTCCGAGTAATTTTTTTTGTTTGTAACATTCAAACAGTAAGAATACATATTCATGTGTATGCACATAATACTGGATTTTGGGCTGCAGAGTTGCTATGTGACTCGTGGCATGTGCCTCTGTAGGATTCCCTAGTGTTTTTCCAGTTAGGGTTTGGTGCACATCAGGTTGATCATCCTCTTTGGTCAGGATTTGGCAGTCATATCTTCTTCTTGCACAGAGCTACTTAAATATCAATGAGCATGGTGCTGTCATCATTTACGCTAGTGAGATACAGGCTCATATCTTAAGGATTCAGAAAGTAGAAGATACTGTTAAACTCTCCTTGCAGGAAAGTGAGCTGTTACCTGCAGTCTATATACAAACTATTACACTTCTAAAAATTAACTTCATGAGGTTCAACAAGGCCAAGTGCAAGGTCCTGCACATGGGTCGGGGCAACCCCCAGTATCAGTACAGGCTGGGGGATGAAGGGATTGAGAGCAG
>JAVJGG010000001.1:52449071-52500573 GCA_035590195.1 Aviceda cuculoides
GCAGTGTCCAAGGCCAGGTTGGATGGGGCTTGGAGCAACCTGGTCTGGTGGAAGGTGTCCCTGCCCATGGCAGGAGGGCTGGAATGAGGTGATCTTTAAGGTCTCTTCCAACCCAAACCATTCTGTGATCCTCTCCCGCTGCTCCTCAGCCCGGATTCGTGGGCTGGTGCCAGCGCGTGGTGAAACGAGGTGGCTGCCCCATCCCCGCAGCCGCTGCTGGAGGGGGAGGGCAGGTCGTCCTGCGCATACGGCGCCAGCCCAGCAATGAGCCCGTCAAAGCTCCCTTTCCCTTCCCCAGAACATCGCTTTGCTGATTGAGCAGCTGAAATATTACAGAAGGCTCTCAAGTGGTATAAAAGAATTGTGTTCTGCTTTTGTCCAGGTGCAAAGTGGCTGAGTCTCATTTGTCAGCTAGCTGCTCATTTTTATCTGAATTCCAGCAGCGCTTCCACTTGTATCGTACAAAGAACCGTTGAAACAGATTAAAAAAATAGAAACTAGCAATCTGCACACCTTAGAAGCATCCATAGCAACAACTTTCCAGTTGCAATTAGGTTGACTCAGGAGGCAAGATGACTGTTTATTATGCTAAAGGAGATAAATAAGGACTGATAGCCACCTTTTTAATAATGTTTCACCTTTAAGTCTTCCATTTTTTCTGGATTAATATTCATGATTTATACTTAGGAATATGTTATCTTGCAGATTGGCATTTTTTATTCAGATACTCATTTTTTACATTTTTTGGCATCTGGTCAGAGTTATTTCCTAATCAGAATTTCATAAGATGTATACCCAAATCCACTTCATCTACTTGAGTGATAAAGCACTAGCCTGTTTTCAAAAAGTATAAGCTGTATGTGAAATATAAGAAATTAATTCAATGGCATACACCACTCTTAATGGTCATTTCTCTTGATCATTTTGAAGAAGACTGTATCTTACCTACTGAGCTGGACAGACATGATTGTCGCAACCACTATATCTGTGAATTGAGCTAAAAACCCTGAAAAAGATCCAAGTAATTTGAAGGTTGCCATTAAACCCATGTCCTCGTTTCCTCCTCCGTGCATTAGTGCCCTTGCGACTGCCACGCCGGCACCTTCTCTCCTGGTCCATCCCTCCCGGGCCTGAACAGGAATTGCTGAGCCCGATCCTTCCTTTGCAGGCTATATCGCTGCTGCGGCTGTGCTTGGCTGAGGGGGGGAAAGCTGGCGAGCGCGGAGCTGAGCTGTCATCCCACGGAACGGAGCTAATGGGACTTCTTCAAAGACGTTTTCCATTTTTGTCCTTTTTTTTTTTTTTTTTTTTGGAAAGCAGAGAGGGCAGGGAGCGTCGGTTTGCTGGGATCTCAGCAGCACTTTTTTACACATTTGTTGTTCATTGCCACAAAAATCCCTTTCTTTGCTAAGTGCATCTTAGGTCCAGGATAGTCTGTTTTTCCAGACTGGAGATGTTTCTGCTCTTCAGTCAGTAGTAGTGTGCTGATCAGCTCTCTCGGCATCTGGGACACGGATGCAGAGTGAGGGGCTGAGTTAGGGGTTCCCACGGGGCGACTCCAGAATTAAGAAATTACAATAGCACAGAAAAATCAAGAGATCCTCTGTTTTCATTAGCACTGTACACATGGCAGCACACAGGACGTAAGGATTATATAATATTAAATAGCGTATCCCACAGTTTACAGTGCCTTGAACTTTCTAAAGAACGCCCTTTTTGAAACAGCTCCTCTGCTAATGCCAGGGTGTTCATTACATTAAGTCTTCTTAACATAAACATTGCAAAAGCTATCTGATATTTTTTGGCAATGAACTATTTATAACAGATAACTAACACTGCAGTCCTTGCAAACTGTGATGCTTGGTTAAAAGGCTCAGTGTCATCAAAATGATGGAAGTGAATGTTCTCAGGGTGGTTGAGTCCAACAGAGAACAATCAAAAAGTCAGGTTATTATCCCTCAGTAAGCTGCAGGGTTAACTTCTGATGAAAAGAAGGCATCCAAAATGCCTCAAACGCTGTTTGGCAAAGCTTTCTGTAATGAATTGCTCCGTGCTTTTGTGCTCTAGCAGCATTCTCAGTTTGCTAAGCTGCAGAGGTGGTACGTGTACGCTGGATCGGAGAAGATAGCAAAAAAAAAAAGAACCTTGCTCTACTATATCACAAGGAGTATGGAATATCATTGTTAAATACCAGATACTGATAGCAATTATCATTTCTCCCACACCTCCAGAGCTGGGGACAGATGTCAGGTAGGGCTGGGTGTGCTCATTTGCTGGAGGTATATTCCAAGCAGGTCTTGTTCCATTCGGATACCCGCCCCGAATACGCACAGCTGGGGTCTCCTCACTCAAAACCGAGAAAAAGATGCTGTACCGATCCTGCTGAGCAGAGGAGGACAAGGGGTAAATGTAGAAAGCAAAAATACTCCTGGCAGGCTGAGGGAGGGCAGAGGGGAGAGGCGGCAGCTGTGGGCAGGGGAGATGCTGAAGGACACAGCAGCGCTTGTCTCGGTCCTCCTCCCCCTCTGATGCGCCAAGGGACATCTTCAATATTTCCCTCGTGTTTGCACCCGTTTTAGGCCATAACTTCACAGTTTAGGCTCAGCTGATAACGCAGGCATTATGCTTAGTGTACCTCCACAAAACGTACCAGGAATAGCGTCGTGCTACTGAGCTGGCACTGCCGAAAGGCAAAGTGTGACAGCAGGAGATCCGAGCAGGATATTTATGCTGTGTCTTAACAAACTGGCTGTATGGGGGAACGTTAATATCTGGCTTGGATGGCTATGTCTAACATGGGAGTCCAAATGTGCTCTGAGAAAATGAGTCTGAGCGTGGTCAGGATTGATCTCTGCTGGTGTACAACAACTTTATTGCCAGCAGCTCCAGCCTAACCCACTGGGGATTTATGAATTGCTTGCAAAAAAACAACTTAAGAAATTACTGGAAATAGAAAAAAGTGTTACATCTGTTGAAATGTCTGGGGATTTTGCTGTTGATTTAAAAGGCATGAGGGTGTTGCCCATGATACTCTACTATGCACCTTGAAAATACCTCATGCAATTTGCTAAGTAGGACTGTAGTTATTTTTAATTGCATGACTGCTGCTCACGCACAGTACTTGCATTTTAAAACAAGTTCCAAAAGGGTTCCCGTTAATAGCCCTAGGACTTGTTTAATATGTACAGCAAGTTTTTGGGCTGTGGAGAGCATAAAGGATCCAAAATAAATCTCACTTTACAGGTAGATGATGCACATCTTAATGCCTCCATAATTTACTGTAACAATACCAAATGATTAGAGCAAGCCCCATCACTTATTCCTGGGAAAAACTGTTCATAAGAGTGATCACCATCAAAGTTGTTTATTCCTTTGCTTCACATAGACAATAACATAAGGTAACACAATAATAACCAGATTTTCTCACTTACTCCCTGTTCCTGTTGCTGTAAATACCAGGAGGAAACAATGAAGATTTATTATTGAGGAACTTCACAGTCAGGATTGGCTACAGTCCTTGGCAAAAGAAACCTACATCTGTGTCTTTCAATTTTATCTATCTCAGTTATAAAGGCCCTAAAATTTAATTCTTTGTATAAAAATTGCTGTTAATCTTCATGGAATTTCTTCAGTAGAATCTAAACAAAAAGAAACTAAAAAGCCACAAGTAAAACACCATCAGTGTATCCAATTGTATAATAAAATATATTTGTAGGTAACAGAAGAAAACCAAAAGCAGGAAATGAGAGAAGAGAAAAGACTCATGGCAAAGTTTGACATGCTGTCCACCTAAAATGCAGTTTCTTTAAAAGAAATGGCTAATCATTAGTAAAAGCAGAGCTTTGATTTTATCCAAGTATTGCTGAATTTATGTTACCAAATTAGCTAAAAAATCCTTTAACAATTCGAGTGAGTTACCTTGAGATGGGGATCATCCTCCCATCGCTGTGGGCATCTCCGGCACTTCTCCTGCTGTCCGATTTAATTACCTCGGCTGATATTAAAATGGTGTCTTAAACATTGATGAAGGTGGAGGAAAGTGGCCCTTTTTAATTAGACATCAGAAGCTGACTGCATCAGACTTTTTGATGTGAAAAGTAAGGACTTTTCTGGGGCAAATGCTGCTGGTGGTTTTTCACACCTAGATAGCTCAGTGACAATTACTTGCTGGGTTTCAGTCGTCTCAGAATTTGACTCGTAAACAGAATTTGTGGTGGAAATGAGTCATTTTTAACTGAGAATGGATTTTAAAGTTCCTCATAGGCTTGTTTTCTAATAAATACAAAGTAACTGTCATTACAATTACGTATGGTATAAAGCTGATCACATTTCAAAACTTCTTAGGTGCTTTCCATTGCCTCTTAGGCTCCGGGTGCTTGAGGACTGTGTCTGTGGAGCTTTGGAGCCAGACTGAGAACTTGGGATATGCCCATTGGAGCAGACCACGGACCACCTGTAAAAACAGCTGACAGCAATGGGAAGATCCATTATGGCAGGAGTGGAGTTTCCTGAACCTTGACTTGTGGTAGATGGAAACGCAGGAATTCCCACATCCCAGAGAATTTGGTGGAAGGGTGTCTGTCTGTCTGTGTTGAGACTGTTGTGTCTGATTTGAGTCATAAAGAGCAACTTGCAGCCTGGAGGTGACGGATGCTGGGAGAGCTGGGCTCAAATCTCTGAGTAATATTTATTTCTATGAGAAGAAGTGGTTGGGAGAAGGTCCCCCGAGTTCTTCCTCAGCCTGATGTTTAGGGCACCTTGCTGGGATGGAAAACACCTCCGTTTACATCCCTGCAGAATGGGGCTTAGAAATGGGGGCTGCGGAGTGTAAGTGGGTGCTATGGCAACACGATGGGGACTTGGGTCCATGTTTCTCTGTTTCTGCCACCCTTGCTTGTTAGAGTAACTCAATGTACACCAGTGGGTAAGGATTTGGATGTTCGGTCCTGGCAGAAGAACTCAGCCCATCACTTTTCTTAAAAAACATTTTTCATAGAGAGATTTTCCCTTCCCCCCTCACATATTTTTCCATCTTCTTCCAAGCTGTCAGACTCTCTGTGTGATGCTCAATAGAGAAGGTAGATGAATAGCGTCCTGTCATCTCTCTTCTTACAATGGATGGGCTGGAGATTTTTTGCTCATACTGTTCTTAAGCCTGTTGGTGATTCAGTCAGAACTGCAAATGGTTATAGGGACAAATGTAGAGATAATCTGTTTGCTAATGAATAGCCCCCAGAAAGTGGTTTATCTACAAATTAGGAGCCTATGCTACAAAGTGAGAGCACTCTCTTGGTCACATCTGGGCTTTATTTGAAGATTATCTAAAGAATAAAAGAGATTCTCCATTGCCTGTGTTTAACAGTTCACATCTGGAGCAGCTGAGTTATCTGAAGAGTGGTGCTGTGGTTCACAGCTTTCATTACTGTGCATCGTTTATCAGTGGATTATGTCCTAATTTAAACCAGTAACAGCGATTCACATCTTCAAGGACAATTGTGATGTTGGGGATGGCTTTCTTGTTGCTTCGCTAGTTTTCATGTCAAAGTGGTCAGAAGGCAGCAAGTCAACCAGCAGAGCATCTGGTGCACCACAAGTTGTGGCTTCCTCTGCTCTTGCCTCTTACTCAGCTTCGGTTCTCACCCACAGTCTGATAGGAATACAAATTTAGAGCCGTACTCCAAGTTCACGTCAGCCACGCTGTCAGCTTTCTGAGCAAGAAAATTAATTAAAATAGTGCCAGGTGCCAGCTTTATTAGTTAGACTTGCACATCGTATAGATACGCAGGTGTGTAAGAACAAAGCCAAAGCAGCCGGGCTCAGAGCAGCCCTGTGTGGTACCCAGGACCAGGGGGGGCTCAGTACACGGCCGCTCTCCTCCAGCTGGTCCACCAGCGCTGCCACCAGGGGAATCTTTAGGGGATATAAAATGTTGTATCTGGAGAGCCCATTTATGGGAGAACTTTAATGCTGCTTTTTATTACAATGGTAGGAAAGCAAAAAAACCACCAGTGATGTGACCTTCTTGTTTATTTCTGGCTCTTCCACACTGAGTTTAAATTCTTCACTGATTGGAAACTCTTGGAATGAGATCCAGAAAGCGCAGTTTGGCTGGAGTTTACACAGCTGAATTCAAGAGTGCAATCCAAGAATCTTGGCTGATGATGTGTAGATGCCATAAGCACGTTTCTGAGAAACAAGTCCTTGGACACCTCCAAGTTCTTCTATACCTGGACTGGTCTGAGCATTTAGGCTCATATATCGCCTGATGATGCTTGACATTCGGAAAACTAATGGCCTTACACACTGGGTCCACTGCAGGACCTGGTTCACGAGGTGTGATTTGATTATGCCAACACATACTGCCTGTGTCGAATTCTGCTTCAAGTGATGGTGGTC
This sequence comes from Aviceda cuculoides, assembly GCA_035590195.1. Lineage (NCBI taxonomy): Eukaryota > Metazoa > Chordata > Aves > Accipitriformes > Accipitridae > Aviceda > Aviceda cuculoides. The sequence continues at coordinate 52,455,468 of JAVJGG010000001.1, forward strand.
GTAACAGCCATCTGTCCAACACCAGCCCAAAAGATGTAAGGGTCAAAGCCAAGAGTACCCACTGTGGGGCCAGATACTGGGCATCCATATGGTCCCACTCCCCTCTGGCCACCCTGGCCCCAAACAGCATCGCCTGGAGAGTGGGTGGCAAAGCCGGTGCTCTTTGTTAGTCCAGGAGGGTGTTTCCTGAATGGAGGTCTTTGCCAGTGTCCCATGTTTATGTCAGAAAAGGTAATGGATTGTGGTCTGATCAGCAAACCTTGAAGAACCTCTTGGAACTGCCAAGACAGAGTAAGAAGTAGGTAAAAGGTAATTCCTAGAGGGGGAGATCACGACCACCGACTCATCGACCACCTACTCAAATGGTACCACCTACTCAAAAGAAGACAATGAACGAAGAAGACAGGGTCTGTGCACTAATTTACATGAGAGGCAAAGAAGAAAGAACCAATTATTAAGGGAAATAGTAATGAATAAGTATTACTTAAGTGTATAAATGTTGGAATTTTTAAGACAAATGTGTGCTTTCTTGAGACAGTCACCCATTCATACGCATCAACGAAATTAATTTGAAAATACCTCGACTCTGTGTGTTATTGGCTTGCACACCGGGTAAACAAACCCTGTTTGAGGGACAACACTAGGGCTGCAGAACGAATCGTCACCAGCTGTGCAGCATCTACGGTGGCCAAGGACTCGCTTTGCCTGGACAGAAATTTCAGCTCCTGCCAGATGTTGATGCCGCCACGCATGAGAGAGAAACGCACGGGGTGCTGGCAGCTGCCTCCCCTTAGACGAGGTGAGGATGGAGGTCTGGGGGCCATTTCTGGCAGAAGAGGGGCTTTGGGGCCCTTTGTCTACATCCCAACTTCAGAGGATGACAAAGACGTAACATCTCAGGCCATCTTTGCTCTCTGGTGAGCGCTGCAGGCTCCCTTCCCCACGCTCCTCAGAGCCCCAGTCCCAAGAATTTGGGCTGAAAAACCTGCCTGCAACAGGCAACCACTTTGACAGGTACTGCTAGAGTCTGCCTTTGCAAGCACGCTAACTCACCTTTTCCCAAATTCCGGTGAAAACACGGCTAAAGACCTTGTACATGTAACAAAAACGGCTTTAAAGTGCTTTAGCACCAAAATAAGTGAACCTGGTAGGGCAGGAGAAACCTCCCTGCCGGGGGCAGCCGGGCTGGGGGGGAAAGGCTGGGGTCCCTGTCCCTGCTGTGGAGCCGGGGTGCCGGGCAGGGGGCGGTGGTAGGTGTTTGGCTAAAGGGGAATTGTAGGAAGTGGGTCTGGGATGGCTACATTGGGATTTTCTTCCCCGTGATTTCTTCCTCCCATCCCTCAGCCCGAGGAACGCTCTGTGCACGCTTTCTGCAAGCAGACTGCTGGGGTTTCTGCGTGCTGTGAAGCAGCAGTAGAGAAACCCCTTGGTGAGACAGCAAAACTGAGGGAAAAAAAAAAAATCATTGCTCTTTTGTGGGGGCAAGCTTGTCTCCGGTTGGGAGAGGAAGGAGCGTTATGCATAACCACATCCCACTCCCACTCAGAAAGAGAAGAAATCCAAGCCTTTTAAACACAGAAAGAAACTGCTCCTTGTGCCACAACTAACGTGTCTCGAAATAATAGCATTTTCTTTCATCTGTTCCCATAGCATTTAATGCCTGTCTTCAGCCATCTCCCAGAAGCCATGGTGTGCCATGCCTGCAGTTCCAGGACAAAAAGAAACAAATAAATAAAAAAAAACAAAACAAAAAAACAAGGGAAAATTCTAATTCCTGCTGAAAGTGAAGCTGGCCATGCCACCTTTTTGGGGGGTGTTGGCTCACCGCTTTCTTAGTCCGCTGTCAGCCTCCCTGCATTTTTCCTCCCAGCATTTCTCGTTGCCTGCTGAAGTGCAGGATCCTGCTCAATGTGGTGTTTGGATCTGAAGAGCTGTATCAAAACATAGAAACTTTAAAAACTGGCAGAACGAATGTTTTAGGCCACTCTGTTGGCTGACTGATTCAATTAGTATTTGGCTGTGAAAAGATCCTATTGTAGGCAGGCGATTTGTCTGGCATGAAATTATCTAAGTGCTTGCCCTGCTTTCACAATCATTTCCATTCAGAGCACCATGATCGTTATGTTTTATTATTTGTGGGACTAATGTGTTCCTGTGTGCCTTTATACAGCCTGGTTTTTTGCTTACATTGCCAGCTGACTTAACGGTAAAAACAAATGCTTCAGTTAATTTTAGGCATGTGTTTGTTTGTACTTTTAAAAACTTTCAACTTTGCAGTGAATGATTTAATATACAGTTACATGAATATATGTTTACATGAGAGTACAATATATACACTGTATATGTAAATATAATATATGATATACAATATAGCTACATTAATTTGACCGTTTGGGTTAAGTTCTCCCTTTAGATGTGAAAATTTAAATGTCTTTGCAATCAATGGATGTCTAATAACAACCTGATAAATCTGACTCCCTGCCTGGATCGTGCTCTCATGCAGCTCTTGTAAACCATGGGAAATGCCACGGGGAGCGGAGCCGACGGCAAACCCACCCCGTGGCACCCCGACCTGGCACCGGCACGACACGGCTGCTGAACCGGGCACAGCACGGGGTCTTTGTCCCTGTCCCAGTGCCCCGTTCCCACTGACAGGGGAGTTCCCAGTAGCCAGACTGCCCAACTGGGAAGCCGTGCCTGAAGGCTGCTGCGATGGGGACATCAGCCACTGGGTCTGTGTTGGGAGCCATGTGGGAAGAAGGTGAATGTTTGGCTTGTTTTCAGCAGTTCATGCAAACAGAGTAGAATGATTTACCAAACAAGTTTTGCCAAAATTGTGTAAGAATATCCATGATCCCAGAAAGTAGCTTACAGTTTGCATCAGCTTACGACTACTTATTTTCCATCTGTAGTCTTTTTCACTGCTGGCTTTTAATGAGCCATTTGCTTTGGGTTTCATTTTGACTTCTTTCACACCCAACTGGAAAGCTTTGAATGTATTGACATCACCACAAAAAAGCTATTATTTTCAAGTAGTTATTAATGATGTCAGGATTTGACATTGCCTTGTAGTTCCACTTGCCCGTGTTTCTTGAGGACTGTCTCTGCGGGCTTTGGGCTATCAAACACGAATTACTAGTCTTGATCAAAGTCCAAACCAGATCTTAATGAATTATTCACTTCTTGGGAAAGCAGCGCTCCATTTAGAGGCACAGAGAACTTGAAATCTAATACAACACTTAACAAAAGGGCATGAAATGACTTAGAAGTTTGGTATTCCAAATATTCTGAATTCTCTTTTTAATAGCGGAGAGCATAGCTTTGGATTATTGATTCCATTTTTTTCCATTCTTGCAGCTCTCGTACTAAATTGAAAGAATAAAATCTGGAGAGCTGTCTTGGCGTCTAGCAGAGATCTGAATGCTCAAGAAACCGTTTGAATAATGTATTGCAGCTTTCCTGACTGATGTCCTTAATATCGACTTCCCTACTCTCAAGCACGTTGGAGTGACTCTTTTTAAATATTATATTGCAAGACCAAGTATATTAGGGCACAGTATCCTGGCTGGGAGTCAGAAGATCCTTTCGGCCGCCCCGTTGAGTCACTGCAGCATCTTGGTGTGGCTGCTGACCTCCCTCCCGCTCCCCCATCTCTGCAACAGCACCCAGTCACCCCGTGCAGCAGTTTGGGACCCTGAGAAAAAGTGTTAAATGTCAGCATTAACCTTTCAATACCTGGTGCTAGAGGTTTCAGTGTTTTTCTTGTAGGCAGGGCAGTATTTTCTAAGAATTGAACTTTTTGTGAAGTGCGTGTCACAGCCTTGGTGGTTATCGGTGTGCCCATGAGCTAATTTAGGGAGACTTGCTTTTGGCAGCATGCAGGACCAGGCAGACAGAGGTCTGGACCCGCAGCTACACCAGGTGCAAGTGTCCCACGGCAGCCAGAGTTCTCACTTTCTTTTAACATTTCACAAATTTCACTACGCTTTGCTAACGAGCCTTCCTTCTGGTGGTTGTATTTTACTGTCACCTGGGAATCATCTCTGCTGGGTTTGTTTCACGTGTTCCTGATGATATGGTAAGTATTAATATTCAGTGCTCTTCAACTCTGTATATAGACTTGTGTCTTTATGGTCCCTTGGTGACAGGCAGCTGTTACTGTTAAGTTGTTCACACCTCCTTCTTGTAAATGTCTTCCCATATAAATAAATCTAACAAAGTAAACAATAAAGATGTAAAATAACCTAGGAGAAAATATTACAATATAAAACAATCCAGCCCTAACCCCTCCTCATCTGGACGTGACCAGCGCAGAGGAAGGTACCCCGTGTAACTCTTGTGCTGCAGTCGGTTGGTAGAAAGGGATCCCAATTTACACCAGCCAGGGATACCCTCTTGGGAAAGGAACTATGGGTCGGAGGGGGTTTTTTACTTCTAGGACTTCCAAGTCTGGGATTGATTATATTAATGGTTGAGTCTAAATCACTTTGACGTCTGCTCAGGTGTGAGTTGACCCTCTTGTGTGTGAAGCTGATGTTAAGTGAAGATTCAGCCAGGCTTGGTGGTGAGGTGCTGTAGCAGAATGGAGAGGAAAATGGTTAATGACTGTAAGGACCACATTATCTGAACACCTGGAAGTAAAATCATAATCTGCAGAAATTAAAATGTTAAAAAAGAAGAAAAACCATGGCAGTTACTCCCTTTTCAGCTGCCATCATTCTTATCTTTTCTGAGCCATTATCCTATTACCAGCTAGAACGATCCGCTCCAATTCAATTTTCTAGATGCCGCCTTAAAAGTCCAAAGTCACTGAAAATGAAGAAAATTTCAAGTTCTTGGGTAACATTTTCTCTTTTCACTGATTGTTAACCTGCGTGCTGGAGCCGAGTTAGCCGCCGGCTCCTGCCGGCGGTGAGATTACTGCGTGGATTACTTGGAGATCTCTGTGATTACCCTCGTTTTGTGCTGATTAGCCTTCTCTGGCTTCTGCGGCTCCTGCCCGAGCAGGGAGCTACAATCCCACTCTGCTCAACAAAGTCAGTTTTTGGCTTTTCTCTTGAGCCTCCACCTTCGGCTCCTACCTCCTGGCATGGATGCAGCAGACCGAGCCTGGCTCCTAAAGGCGAATTTCCTTACGGATATACGGCTGGGGTGGGTGTCACCAGGGACCGCGGTCAGGATGAGTGCCTGGCTGCAGCTGGAGCCCCCCCGGAGCTCTGACCGTAGGTGGTCATCTCTTCTTTGGTGGCCTCTGCCACCCTCAACCCCTGAGCTTAGCCTTGTTAGCCCTCGCGTGGGTACGCTCACTCCAGCTGCAGATAGCAGATTTGGTACAGGATAGGTGATGTATATACAGCCAAGGCTTCCAAAGAAGCAGGCGGGCAGGGTGCTATTAAGGAGTGATTTTAACAACCCTTCTGTTGTTTTTGGTCAAACTTACTATTTCCAGTAGGTTTACCTTATCTTTTAGATCCTAACTCTACCAAGAATGTCTAATATTTTTAATTCTCAGTGTGCCTCACTTCAATATCTTACAGCCAGCTTCCACAGAAGGAGACCAGTCTGCTCCTTCTGCCATTTGCTCTTCAAACCCTAGTAACACACAAGAACTTGGAGATTATTGAGAGTTTAAATCCACGTTCTTTCAGGAGAAATGATTTATAAAGCGCTGCAGATGTGGAGAACTTTCTGAAACCCGGTCATGCTTCACCTTAAAAAGTGGCCAGCCTGTGGGTCTATCTTTATGAGTTCTTCGTGCATGTATGTAACTCCTCAGTAAACAATGCAATCAAAGTCAGCGTGACCTGCACTTAAATAACCGGATTGTGCCTCGTATAACAGGCCCTCAAAAGACAAACTGTGATTATTCATCCCCTCTGGCAAGCTTAACCCTCGAGAGCAGTGGAACAAGTACAGCCATGCACTTAGTGTCAATAATTTATTTGTTCATTAGTGCATCGAAATTTGGTCCTGGGTCTCATTTAAAATGATGCTTTACTAAGTGACAGCTGTTCTTCTGATGAGCAGGTGTTGCGAAGGCTTCTGCCAGCGCATTGCAACTGCAGTTACCAGTGCCCGCAGCAATTCCTGCTCCTTCGGTACGTGGCCTTCCATAAAGGATTGGATCATTTGGCCAAAACTAGGCAAAATCCCACTGATTTTGACTGAAATTCCACTTCATTGACTACAGGACTGGGGACTTCAGTATGCGATGTTATCCAAAGACTTGAGGGTGAGAGGTTTTTCTTCCCTTGGTTGTCATGTCTTGCTTCAGTGGGTGACTCTGGTACAGCAAGTCAGCTATCTTTGGAGGTTGTGTTTATATTTCGCCTTTGTACAAGCAAGAATACTTTAGTCCTAACAGAGATTTACTCCATGTTGAGTGCACCGATACCACGGTGTTTACAACACCTGATACCACCTGTGCTAGAGTTAGCTCTGCATGGCTACGCACCAAGGGCAATACGCCCCAAAAGAAAAGAAACGAAGAGGAAAGTCACCAACTGAGCTGACCCACCGGATTTAGGGACATTCGGAGATTTAACAGCCTTCTGCATGCACGTATCTTGATGTTTGCGGTGTCAAGCAAAAATAAACTTCCGAGAGCCTCCCAACTTCTTGATGGCACGGATCATTTCCCTTCCTCCTGGCACAGCAATGACCTCCTTGTGCCAATTACAGCAAGGGGCTCCATGGGAAACCAGTGCCGAGGCCTCTCTCAGAGCACGCGGAGCCATCTCCGAACGGGGCTTAGCATCTAGGCACTGGGAAGGGACGCACCGTGGGACCAGCCGGCTATTTCCAGACCATTGCCAGTTGCTCTGCAGATAAGTTGGGATGAGGGATTTAGGCTAGCAGCCAGAAGCAATGGAGACAAGTAGTCAGAAAGGAATAAAGAGAGAAAGAATGCTCTTCTTAATGAGTGCAATAAAACAATAAAAGTGCAATTATGCAGTAAAACTATTGTCATTTGGGGGTTGGAAGATAATGTACTAGGCAATAGTGCTCATTTTAGCCTGTGTTTTCGGGCATCTTTTAGCCTCTGACATTATAATTACGTACCGCTATCTCATTCCTGCATCTCTTCATTTTTATGGGTACTGAAGCATTGCATCAGAACTGTGTCAGATCCTGAAATTCTGTACGCTCACATGCATCCTTAACTTTGTTTTGCTTTGCCAGCTTGTGAACATGCCTTGAAATGCAGTCTCTCAGTCCGTCACGTTTGTCAAGCAATATGATAGCACGGACAGAAATAATTACAGCCAAAGTGCAAGATGTATTCCCAACACTGAACTCAGTGTATCTGTATCTCTCACACATGAAATCTAGAAATTGTGCATGAAATAATTTTTATCAGCTTCTTCCATACCTCATAATAATAGCATAATTTTAAAGATGTTATAAATTATGGTTTCTGTTTGATTTTGGAAAATGTCCTGATTCCTGTCGTTAATTTTTGACTTAATAACTAGAAATACTCTCAAATTCAGCATATCCTGCCTTATTGGTGCTTTGGGGTTTTTTGGCAAATACTATTTGCCCTCCCTCTCCCTCCCTGGTTTCCATCAGTTATTTTGGGAATCAATTTGGTGGTAGACTATTAGAACAAAAGGATAAAAATATACCTGTGCTGTTTGTGAACTCATATTCTGAACTCATTTTAATATGATCCCCTGGCTTTAGGCAGTTATTTCTTACGTATTTTTATACCTTATTGTTGTGAAGTTTTTAGGCTGCTTTCAACTCAGTTGAGTGACAGGATTTCTGCTGTGCAGTGGTCTAAAATGACCACCTGGGAGTTTGATCAAACTTCTTCCCCATGTGCTAAACCCAAATGTTACTATTTAGACTGAAAAATTTAACTTAAAGTTATATCTGCACAACAACATAACACCAGAGGAAAGTCCTTCTTTAACTGTAGCTTTAGGATTGTTGCAATGGTATAATAATTATCATCATCATCATCACCTTCTGTCCTTGAGTAAAGCACCATCCTTCAATTTTTAATTTACTCCGGTCTTATTCTTAACAGTGGTTCATCTCAAACGCTGAGATGTAGTCACTGCTTTTCCAAAGGTTAATATTAATCTGTAATGAATGGTACAGATTAAACACTGGTGACATTCTGTTTTCCCATCTCGTACAGATAAAATATTTACACTTTAACGGAGATCAATTTAGAAAGCAGGTGCAGCTTTGATGTTTATGTCTTTTAATCAGCAACCTTAATTAACAAGTTGTTTGCTAATGATTAATCACCTGCACAAATACCGTGTGGGTTTACCAATTTTGAAGTTATAGGCGTCTTGGATGTTGGGCTTTTTCACCTTAAGACGAAAAATGACAGAAGATGATGACGCTTGTGTCCTTTGGGAAGGAACAGGAGCAGGACCAGCTGTTTTCCAAGCAGGAGGTAGTCCTGGGCTGGGTGGTGAGAGGCAGCTTTTGCAGGAACACAGGTGATGTCTATCAGACTGGGAATTGCTATCATGCTTTTCATATCAACCTTCCCAGGTGCAGCTTTGCAGGGAGGAGGTTGGGGTGATCATTCCCTACACCTGTTAGTAGCTCCTCTCCGTATAAGTTAGGCTGGCCATGGTGGGAGATACTTGCTAGGTGGGGAGGAGGTTGTTGGCTGTCGGCTTTTGAAATCAGCACTGTAAAAAGATGCAGGTTTGTTTTGCTTCTGTCTTTGGGGGGGGAAGCTTGGAAAATCATGATGTCTAGATAGGGATTAGAGAAAATTATTAGAAAGTGGGGTGGAAAGAAGGCATCAAGAGTTTGGGGGGGAATGTGTGTTGGTACTTAAACTTCTAGGATATGCTCAATTCATTCTCTTATTAGACACTGTTTCCCCAAATAATGCTGCCCAGTGGCTCAGTCTGTTTCTGAGTTTTTAAATCTGTGTCTATCAAGGTATGAAAACAGTGGGAGTTTGGATTGCCTAATAAGGATGAGAATTAGAGTTCAAAGTGTTATTTTTCTTTTGACTAATTTGGTATGAATTTGGTGACCTTCTCTGGCTCTGGGGGTTTCTTGGCCTCAATAGAATTTTGTTTTTGTTGTACAGAACTAACCTTTTTTGCATGAAACAAGATTGTGTTGGTGTCTTGGAAGCTGCTAAAAATAGCAAAATCAGGATACATATGCCACAAACCCAGGGGTGTTTTACTGTTTTTTGCAGTATGCCTGGTGGGCAGTGGGGACCTCTCTCTTTCACTTTCACAGAGCAAAACCTGTGAATTTTCCTCTCAGTGGCAAATTTCTGGGGAAACTCATTAAAGACAAATGCTCTGCTGTACAGCTTGTAATGATTTATTTTTGTTATGCAATATCCTGCTTTCTGGTGACAAAGGCAGAGGTTGGAAATTGTCTCTGCTACAGTGGTGTCATTAAGTTTTAATTCACTGCTTCACGTTATGAGCTACTCTGTGGCTTCATTTATTCATATGGAGATTTTTAACAGTGATAAAGGTGGAAAAGCCTGTGTCCTCCTAGACAGGCTTCATGGATGCTTCATGTAAAGCTCACATGCTGTTAATGACCAGATTATTTGCAGCAGGCTGTTAACTCATCTTGTTACTAGATCATGAATCTTACAGCTGCCCTCTTGAGTGATGAGGAGGTGTTGAGATGATTTGTATCTATTTTGCTGTTTTATATGACTGTGCCTCCTGTGAAATGCTTTATAATGCCAACTCATGGAGGAAATAGGATTTAAGGGAGGTTTTGTGAAACAAGTGCAATGTTTCAGAAAATGTAATTAGGAAATGTTTAGAAGAACCAGACACCTTGATAACTGTCTTCAGCAGAAGTGAGAGTATCTGGATCCCCTTGAAGGCAAGGAATCAATTGCTCCGTAGTACAGTTCTTCTATCGATTGCTAGCCCAGCTCTGTGGAGATGAGAGCTTGGCATTGAACCTTGCACGGCAGAGGCGTGAAATCTGAACTTGCTATGCCAGGAGCTCTCTGTGTGCTGCTGCATCTGTAGCTGCTCTCCAATGCCAGAATAAGAGCTTCCGCTCCTTAAAACAGACTTTTATTTGCTTGTTTGACAGACCGATAGCAGCTGATTTGTGAACAATTGAAGGATTGCTAGAAATGTAGTGTTTAAGAGTATACCCTCCACTGGAGACAAAATGCTGGACTGACACTAGTGAGGGCACACGTATGGTGGGCGAGGAGGAAGCGGGAGTTACTGTTGGTTATTCTTTTATTATTCACATAGCCAGTATGTATCTTGGCTACCTACAGCTAATCTGGTATTTCTGGCCTCATGAAAAATCATCACCTACTGTGTTCCTGTACTATGAGCTGGAGAATTAACAAAGTTGTCTGCCCAACACCTGAAACTACCAGGTGCTATTTCCAGCACGCAACTACAAACTTATGTTTAAGAAATGCAGTTTGCAGCCTGGTACTGATTTCCTGTGCAGGGTGCAGGAGTGTGCGGATTACAAGTGGTCTTAAACCCAATATTGTTGCAAACGTTTTTCCTTTGTGCCACAGAAAGGAATGCCTCTGTGTATAGGTGGGGATAAATGATCACTGTTGAGATGTGCTTGACCAAATAATCCTGCTAGCCTAAAAGTATTTAGGAGGTAACTTTCTGCAGTAAAAAAGGGATTTAGGCACTTGGCAGAGCTTAACCAGCTCTGGGTCACGCTGTCATATCTGCAAATACTGCTTGGTGTGTTCTCCTCCTGGGTAGGTCTGGGTAAAAAGAGATCATGCCTCCTCCCACGCAGGCTCCGTTTGAGAGGAGCGACTGCATACCTGTAACCATAGTCTGGTTTTTGCCTGGTTGTGTGGCTCATGGGAAGCTGTTTAAAGTTTTTTCAGGTTTGAGCAGCCACAGAGGTTCTTGGTTATGGCATGATAGGGTGAAAGATGGCTCTCTCTGAAGACATAAATACATGTCTGTGTGCCATCATCCTTTCTGCACCTCTGCTCACAGACTGCCCTCTCCAAAGCAAAGCTCTAGTTTCTTGCTCCATCATGGAGACGGTCACAACCTGTGGTCCTTTATTCTAGGTAAAGAAAAGGGATGCAACATGGTGACACAAACAACATCAGCATTTAAGCTGGGTGCCATATGTCTGTTCACTGTAAAGGACAAACTGCTGAAATGAGTGAACAAAGTGCTAATCCTGCAGTTGGAGGCTGTGCTTTAACGAGCCTGGCTCAATCGTCCATGGGAAGATGTAGGTCCCTGATAGCTCAGATTGAGGGACTAAAGTGTTGGGTATCTGCAGGGGAAGGGATTGGGTTTGGAGCATTTTCTTAGTTGAATCTAAATGGCCCCCGACAGCTTTGTGGCTGAGATGGTCAGGTGCACAAAAGGAATAAAAGTCTTCGTGCACCCTACAATTCCCAGCATTTAACAGCAGCTTTTGGCTATTGTGAGTGGTATTATTCCATACTGATGCTATGATTTCTGTGCATGAGGATTTGGTAGAGGTCACACATGAATAGTAATGGTCTTTATAGCAGGCACATGTGGCATTTACAATGTGCTCCTTTGTTTCCATGTATGATTTTTTTCTACTCATCTTCAGTAATTTAAAGACTGATGCCTAGCAATTAAGTGTAGCTTATAATGAGACAAGATTTTTTTTTTTAAAATTAATATTCAGCTCTTCAGTGAAAGTACACTTAGAGATGGGTCTCTTGATACAGAGTTTCTCTTTATTTCTGCTATTTAACTGTCAATGAAATAGCGCTTTGTCTATCTGTTGCTGACTTTCTTCATAAACTGTTACACCTTTGTAATAGGCTGAGTCTATAAAACAAGATTTGATGTTCCAAAAGATAAAACCAGAAGCACATATTTCTCCAAAATAGGATGCCCTCATGCAAGAGTTCATTAGGGGGTATAAAATAATTTTTAGGAAAATCACAAAGTCATCATGAAAAATAGAAACCTTATGTTGAAGTGTGCTGCCAATTTACACCTACAGAAATGTTATTTAAATAATAGCATGTCTAAGTAATAAGTTTTTAGCATGTTTTATTAGGTACCAATTTAACTGTACAGGGTAGATGCGTTTGGCTGGCAAAAATGATTTTTCCCATTCCATAAGGCTTGTCAAAATGTCTCTTCCTCTTTCATACTTGGAGGAGATTGACATCTGTCAAAGATTCCTATGCCAGAAAAGTAAACGGAGAAATGCAGATGTAGCAGATGCTTTGGCTGGTGGTGAGAGCATTTGCTTCAATCCGTAACTTGAGCTTCCAGTCAAGATAAACTCTCTTCTACAAGGACCAGTGCAGTATTCTGCTGTTCTCTAACCAAATGCATGGACATTTATTGTAACTTCTGGCCTATTACATTCTTCATGCCACAAACTACAACTCTCCAGTGTCATTCTTGGGCATCAGGTACATGTAAATAAGACGTGTCATTTTGTTGTTTACTCATTACAACCAACTTTTCTGTCAGTAGGAGTTTATAAAAATGCATTTCCCTTTGGCTCTTTGTAATGGCAGCAAAACCTGGTTGACGGTAGCACACAAGGGCTTTCCATGGGGAGACCCGAGGATGCAGACAGGACAGTGCTGCGTTGCCTCTCCTCTATGTGCAGGGCAAAAGGTCTTATGAGATTTCCTGATGTTCCTCTTGAATTCTGACAAAGCAAAGGTGCTACTCTGACATCACGTGTGAGTTGTCTGCGGTTTGCTAATGACGTGACATCTGACTTTGCTCCATTTCAGTTGAGTTGCTCTTCCTGCCTCGAACAGCAATACCTGCATGGTTATATTCTGTTGATGTCTATCTAGGGAGGAGGACTTGGGCTTTATCTGAGCAGTGCTTTTAAAAAACCCAAAGTCTGCAACACTTAACTACTTCATTTTTATGATGAAGAAAGACTAATCCTGATTCTGTTAGATTCCCTGGACCTCCGCATATTTCCAGCCTTTAGATTAAATAATATTTGTATGACTGATCTTAAGCTCCCACTGCTCTTGGATACTTCCCATCAGTATACTGCAAATTTGGTGCCGGGGGCACAGAATTAATTTCTGTAGCAACCAGCTGTGATACCGCAGGGAGTGGTGACTTCAGATAGAGAATAAACAGAAGAAAGAAATCAAGGCTTTAACTGGAACCCGGGTTTCGTGCAAATGCCCTTTAGAATGGAGGACCTGCTTGTACCTTTGTTTATGACATGGAAGAAACATTAGAAGTCTCCAGGCTGGATGATGGGAAATGCATGCATTTCTGCAGATCTTAAATGTTTGGTTTAATGTCTACAAATGGTAATAATTGAAGTGCTCCACAAACATTAAGTATTTTCAGCACCTTAATGAGGAAGAAAACATAAAAGGAAGTGGCCATGGCCAGAGTTAATTGGCACTTCTACCCTAAGTGTATCTTGACCATTGTTCCCTTATCAGCAGTATGTGGAAGAACATCATAATTTATCTTTTGTAGCTTTTTCCCCTAAAAGTTTAGGGACTCCTGCTTTTTACTGTGAGGGAGGACACAGACAATTTAACATTGAATGGCAAAATACCACAAGAGGCTGTGTGCAATGAGGCGGTGGGCTGTACACAATTAAACTGGAGGGATTTTCAGTGACTGATGACATCAACATGAGAGCTCAGAAAAGAATTAGCTTTGCTTTTGCCTTCAGCAGCACAACCTGTTCTCAGGTGGGGGTGTTCAAAAAGGGGAACTCTTTCCTGCAAATGGGTATTTGCTATTCCCATGTAGTTCATGGGGATTTGGCAATAATGCGATGAAAATGCAGGAGTGGGTTTGGAGGAGAGGGGTGTTGGGAGAGTTGCTGAGGACAATCCTCTTTGTTGCTGTTTGAATGTTTTGAGTTGCACGTGATAGTGCAATGCTCCTCTCCTCCCCCAGACCCTACGCAACCTGTGTGGGCAGACTGCCTCTCGAGGGACAAAGGGGAACATAGAAATTGGAAGGGAAGCTGTAAGATTTTTGTTTTGATCAAAGTGTTTGATAAACTTCAGAAATGGGGGGAAGGGGGGAGATTGCTAGTGTTTTTGCATGTCAAAGATGTTTAATGAACTCCTCTTCAGCCTGCACGAGGAAAGAAAAGGGGTAGAGGGGAAATTGTGCTTTTTAATGAAAGCAAAATATTGCAAAATCTCCTTGCTACAAAGTTGTGCTGAGAATATGACTAATATACAAGCTAGTTACAGATGTGTGACAAATAGGTAATGGGTTATTTTCTAGATGCTATCGTGAGTGAAGTGAAGATAACACCATGGAAGCTGAGATACACAGAAGAAAACAGCCTTCTGTTTTATTTTTCATTTGTTGCTCGGAGGACAGCATAGACAGATTATCATTGTTTTGATGGCATTTGGATAACTTTTTTCAGATTGGGACTGATGTGAATCCCATTAAACTTGCTGGGAATCATTTGATTTACTTTATGGCTTTTTTTTTTTTTCCCACTCAGCCCAGTAAAAGGTCAGTGCTCTTCATTGCTGTTGCTGTTTATTGTTAATTGTTCGATATGCTCCTGGGTTTGCTATTCAAGTTATTCTACTATCCTTATTGCTGAGGAACAGGGATTTGGCAAGTGGCGGTACCATTCTGCCAGCCAGAACCATGGAAGCATTGGAGGAGTCGAGGTGTGTATAGCTGTAATAACACCCTTGCATTACACTAGTGATGTGCAGTTTTTCAAGGATGTATTGACTGAATTCTTGGGTTTTAAGTGAAAACACATGGCCGAAGGGCAGGAGTCTGTACAAGCAGACAATACGAGTGCTTCCCCTGTCCCTCGCCTGACAGTTGGCTCTTTGATCCCTGTCTCTTTATCCCTGGAGCAGGAAGGCTGGTCGGTGTCCCAAATTGCAGATCCAAGGGCTGTGCTTATGTGGGCTCTTCTCTCTTCTGCCCCTTGACGCTGCTCTGGGCACGGCTGGCACCAGCAGCCTGGCAGCAGGTATGGCATGTCCAGCCCAGTGGATCTTGCCAAATGGACCAGTATCTTGGCCTGAATTCACCAGAGGTTGACACCTTGGGGAACAAATACTATTTCTAATTCTTGAAAGGTCTTTTTATTTGTATGGAATCTTACTTTCTATGTTGAATGAAGAGAAACACCTGAGCACTTGCAGGTATCTGAAATAAAGGAAAGAAGTTGACTTTGGTATGTCATCATTCTTGTCAATGACTGGCAGTTTCTTAACTTGGTCCCCAAGCTCAGGGCAGGGATCAGATCTGTGCCCATGTGGGTACCCGTTTCCAGCAATGGCCACTTAACCAGTGAATAAGAAGTAAAATTTCATTCTTCATCCTTACAGCAATAAGTTATCACACTGAAGCATGAGGTGATTTTTTTTAATTAATTGCAGTTTAGCATGCATAAATACATGCTTTATTATTGTCTGTAAAATTAGCTTGCCACTTTTCAATATCCAGCTGCTGTGCTTGGCTCCAGCCTGCTGTGGCAAACCACTCCACATGTCACTTGATTGTGTTAAATATCTCTGCTTTGAGTTTACAAGGTGAGACCAGACTTATTTTCCCTTTTACCTTGTGTTATGGAAGCTGCAGAGAACTAGCAAGTCAGCTGTGCTAAGCTAACTGCTCATCACTGGATATGCTCATTGCTGGAGACGTGGAATTTGTATTGGCTTCCAATTAAAAAAATTCTGTGTTAGCTTCAATTTTTGATGCTCCTTACTGTTCAGGAACACAAGTGTCAAGCTAGTGTGTACTGACAGAGCTGTCTAAAAATAAGCCCAGAAGGAGATGCTTGTGGTGGTCTCGGTGGAAATTGTTTAAAACCTGCAAGGATCTTAAAGGGCAGAGAGCTCTTGAAACGGCTTTCCCCCTGAATAAATTTGTGATTTCAGGTCTGCAGATGATGACCTGATGGGCACAAAACTGTGCCTGATGTTCTCCTGTTGTCATAAACCTTACGTCTTGATGGCCAGCAGTGCTGGGAGTCTGTCTGCCTTCTGCTCCTCTTGGGTCGCGCCCGTCTCCTGCAGACATCTTGGGATGCTTTCCAGGATGAATGTCCCAGAAGTAACACGGTGGTGTGAAACGGCAGTGACTGGAAGTACGAAAAGGTTACACAACAGTGTCAGAGAGCACGTCAGATCTTTACAGTGCTGTTTCCTTGGCTGGGAAAAAGAAAATGCTTTTTCTGGGTAGGCTGTTGTGGGGGATAAATGGTTAACTGCTGTTGTCTTCTGCTCCATCCAAATTGCTAATTTCTATTTACTCTCTCCCTTTCCATCCAGGGAAAATATGGCATTGCTATCATTTGAGCCACTTAGACATTACACTTGATGCTAAGTTAAAATACTCTCTAGGGTGTGCTAATCCTTGTGGGATAGGTGCCTATGCCCATTTCGATCTAGGGAAAACTGGGGCAGAGTGAGATGTTTGATCAGAGTTGTGAATCAAGGCAGTGGTGAAAAATTTCCCAGTTTTGTTTTATTTGTTGAAGTAACTGTTCTTTTGAATTTCTGAAAATATACCAGTCTAGTTCTTGCTGCACAGAAGTAACTTCTCAATGTTATTTTCCATTATCTCCAACAGAAAATGAACTCTCAGCATTTGTCCTTGCTATACCTGTAACATAAAGCAATCATATTTCAAAAACAAGGAATAGAAGAGCAGAATGAATGGTGGGAGCAGGTGGCAGGAGTTGTTAGGTTTGTGTTAAAGGGTCTGTAAGGGCAGTTTGCCCTCACAGGTAAGGGTAAAGTGTGGGTTTGGCTGAAGGACAATGATGTGGTTTCACAGTGACTACCTGATTTTAAAGTTCTTTTTTTTTTTTTTCCATGCAAGAATGAAAATAGAATGTTCTAAGTATCTTAAAAAATATTGTGTCAAATGTCATTCTTGCTCAAAGACTGGGTTTATCTTTAGAACAGGGCTGCTTATAAATTATACCTAAGACATCAGGAATATTCCTATTGGACTCCAGCGGTCTGCGAATGCCCCAGTTGTGGCAAAAGCAGCATCAAAAAAGGGTAGTTCGCCAGGGAAGCTGAGAGAATGGCAGAAGACTGATTGCCTGCTGTGTGTTTGTGTGCCGAGACCGAAGGCTGCCAGGAACCTGCTGGAGGGGACGGCGGTGTGGGCAGAGGCACTGGTGGTGCTGGTGGGCTGTGGAGTGCTTTGCAGGACCCCACTGTGAGCTCACTAACTGGTTGCATGATTCCTGCTGACCCTGTTGGTGGCTTATTGCTTATTTCTAGTTTCACTGCTGTGCTACCCAAGGTATTTCAATAACCTTCAGAGAGGGTTTTGTTGTTTCTTTGGTACTTTGCTGGCCGGTGACTCAGTAAAAGGGGCATTTTGACTCCTCCAAAGAGGTTCCTTTAGTGCCAGGAAAGATCATGGCAATCGCCCCCGGGGAAGGGCTTTGGCTTAACACAGGCTGCTTCACCAAAGGAGGCAACATGGTGAAGCAGACAGAGGGCACAAAAGGCAAAATTCGTCTGAGAAATGTCAGGCACATGACAAAGGGGAGGGAAAGCTGGAGAGCAGTGTTATTTCTAAAACACAGCTGTAAGTGACCTTTAAATGTTCATAGCAGTCCTAAGAAAAGCAAGAGGAAGGTGTAAAAGATTTTGTTTAGTTAACTTTAGGTCACAGAGGACAGCAAAAATGATGGAATAGTGCAGAATAAAAGATCCTCCTTATAGGTGAAAGTTAAATAGGTTGTGGGTTTTCCGCTGTAACATTTCATTTAGTCCCATATATTAGAGGTTGTTGCTTGGTTGCAAGCAGGAGGAGGAACCAAGTACACAACAGAAAATATCAGTTCCTCAGGATGAGTTTCTCTTCATTAAAACTGGGGTGTGTCAAATCCTGTATCACCTATATATTTCACCCTATTTGAGTTATCTCAGGTTATCATTTACCACTTTGGTATGTAGGCAGTGAAGCCTCTGCCTTCACCTGCTTTGATTTCAAGCATTAGCACTCTCCTGCTGTGAGCTAAATTGCTTTAAGGTATGAATGTAAAATTTTCAGCTAGATTCAGTTCACAAGTTCAGTGTAACTCATACCCTTAATTACAACCTAAGTGAATTTACAGTGACTCTGGAGGGTTAATTGTCTTGCCCAGAGTCTTCGTGTACTAATTTTGGCTGAGTTGAGCCAAAATGAGAGTTTTGGGGATCCCCTGCTTCCAGGTCCAGTGCAAACCTGTGGGCTTTGCTTTCAGCCTTTTGAGTGCCAGGGTTGGTGTGAACGCTTCTCCCTCTGGTTAACCAGGAAAAGTGATTCAAAAAGCCTGCTATTAGACTACCAGCAAGGTAAGGTAAGACTCTGACATGCTGCAGGCTTACCCAACCCCTGCCTAGAAAAAACCCAGCAAATGGTTAATACTGACTGCTATATACAGATGGCTATTTAGGCGGTAATAACAAAAATAGCCAGAAACCCTGGAGCTCCCTGCACAGCTCTCCCTGGTGCAAGCAGGAGGGGCTGATGACTGGTTTGAGCATCAGGTGTGTCAATAAAAAGGCATTAGAAATTGCTTGTCTTGTTCACCTAACTCTTATGTTGCTGCACTGTCAACTAGTGCACCCTGGAAGAGACAGGAATCGGAGAAACTTGAGGGAACCTCATAGCATCAGCAGTTACTAAAACTGTCTTATTGAAATACCTTTGTCTCCAGAGAAATGTGAGCAAATGTTTATGACTGTGGTCCTTGAAAATGAAATATGTGGAGAGAAAATCCATCCTCTTTCAGGCATTCGGTTAAATGGCTGCAAAGCAGCGATGGTTCTGCTGCTTCTCTGTCAAAACATTGTGCCAAGGCTGAGAGTCCCTTCCTCTGCATCACACTTGTGGGGGCTGTTGGGGGGGCAGCTGCATTAGCCTGGTGAGTGGGACAAACTCCTCTAATATTGTCATCCAGAGACAGGGTGCCTCTACAGACTCTATTTTTAGCAACATCTGGTGCAATGAGCAGGGGTTATCTTGTTTACAGTACTATTGCTAATGTAAAATATGCCTCAATCTTGGAGACTAGTGTTTGCTCAGGGAAAAAAAAAATAATTACGTTTCTCTTGTAAAGATGAATGTGTAGTTTTGAGGAACTGTATTGTGTCCCAGAATAGTTAGCGGCTGCTGTAATAATTCTTTTGAGGTTATAAAAAAGTGACAGACTTTCTGGGGTTTGTTTTGGTAGGAGTCCAAAAAAGAAGAAAGTTGGGCTTCAGGCATCAGATTCATCACTGGGGCTGGAAATGAAGGAAAGTCAGTGCAGTCCTGGAACTTTGCTCCGTGTAACAGCAGGAGAAAGTCTTGCAACTGCCAGTCTTGCTTCCCCAAAAAGGGAGAATGAATCCACGGCTGCAGGTGGTCCTGGGTCAGCGAAACATCTGGGGCTGGTCACATCTTTTAAAGACACTGTTTTGGAATAGCTACAGATTGAAGCATGCACTTCTATGTTGGCTCACATAAATCTCATTCTTCTGTGCTGTTTTCCTGAAACTGTAAAGCAGAAGATCCTTGGGTTTTGAGTGAAAAAGGAAGTGAGAATGGTTATAGCCTCCTTTAAAGCTTGTTCTGCCTATAGGGCTGATGCCTCTTGTGCTAGATTAGTGTTCCTATTCTTCAGACTTCATAGGTGTCCATCACTGTAGAACAATACACAAATACCTCCCATACCTGAACAAAATAAATTACATTTTTTCACCTAGAAATAGCCTAACTGGAAGAAATGGAGCATAAAATATTGCACAGCAGGTGGCAATGGTGAAATGATAAAAAAGAAATAGAAAATAACTGCATAGTTGCTTCTTGTCTTTTTTTTTTTTCTTCCCCAGAAGGGAAAATGATTCACAAAATAATTTGAGATGGATGCTTTGAGCTTAGCAGTGTCAATTTTCCATGACTGAGGGGACACAGTGTTTAATCCACCTACTTGGTCTATGCGGGTAACAAGCATCTTTTATTTTTATATTTTAATGAGCACAAATAAGTCGTACCAGGTTTCTAGAGAAGCCTAAATCCTAAGAATACTCCCAGAAGCTTTGCTTCCTCCTTGAAACTCTCTGCTCGAAACTAGAGAGGGAAAGCAGGAAAGCTGCCAAGCTGTCGATGGCCGTGTCTGTGCAGGGAGTTGGAATTCGTGCTCTGCACTTGGGAATGCCTGCACCCCAGCTGGCAGCAAAATGGGGTAGGAGAGAAGCTGTGGGTGCCCTATATCTTTATAATTTTAAGTACAAATGTTGGGAGGTGAAGTGATCCTTGCATAAATGAATCCTAATACATAGGCCCTACCTCATATAATTTGGCTTTGACTCTGAATTTTTTTTGGACCAGCAGCTTTAGCCAAAACCTGACAAGTTTTCAAATTTGGGCAACTTTGCTTGTGACTTCTTTAGGATTCCCCTGAAGTTCTGGGTATTAACACCTGTAGGGAAGATGTTACTAGATGAAACTGTTGCCTTTTGTGCTGCTTGTAATAATCCAGGTCTTGTGTAAGGCCAAAGTTGTGAATTAATTGGTCTTAGTTGAACTATCCTTTGCTCTCAGCTGGCACTTCTGTATGTGGAAAGGCCCAAGGATAAATGGACCATGGAAACAAACTATCTGTGTACTGAATGCAGCTTTCTCTGTTAAAAACCTGGATGAAAGCTGCATTCTTCAATTCCCTCTTCATGCTTCTGTTCCAGGAGTAGGCAGCACTCTTGTATCTTCTCAGGAATCCATTTGGCACTTCTTGTGAGCAATAAAATCAAATCTGAATCAAAGGAAAAAGTGACCATGGACAAGAATAGCCTGTTTTGATGTCAGACCAGAGCCAGTCATAAGAAATCTGGCTGAAATGGATTTTAATAAAATTTGGTTAGCTGACATAAAAACATGCTGCAGGAGTGTCTCTGTTTTAAGTGCCTGTTGAAAGTGGCAAAATTCGAGTGGGAGAGAGCCTGGCCATGGACCACCTGGGGCATTATGGGCTTGGGTTGTATAGCCTGGCAGGGAAAACCTCTCTGGAAAATAGCAGAAATAAGATCACCTACGTAAATTCAGGTTATTCAGCCTGGAGAAGAGAAGGCTCTGAGCAGACCCTGTAGCAGCCTTCCAGTACCTGAAGGGGACCTACAGGAAAGCTGGAGAGGGACTTTTTACAAGGGCAGGTGGTGAGAGGACAAGGGGTAATGGCTTTGAACTGAAAGAGGGCAGATTTAGATTAGAAGGAAGAAAGTCTTCCCTGTGAGGGTGGTGAGGCCCTGGCACAGGTTGCCCAGAGAGGCTGTGGCTGCTCCACCCCCGGCAGTGTTCAAGGCCAGGCTGGATGGGGCTTGGAGCAACCTGGTCTGGTGGAAGGTGTCCCTGCTCACGGCAGGGGAGCTGGAACGAGGTAAGCTTTAAGGTCCCTTCCAACCCAAACCATTCTAGGGTTTTATGAAATCTGCTTTGGCACCATGTATGCATGCGTTATGACAATTACAGGATGATGTATTGTGTGCTTCATGCACTTTGAGGAGGCTTTTCTTAGTTATATGACTACATGCATTTGTTGAGTCTTTTCACAGTTTTACTGTCATTAGGGATGATGAAATGTAAGTTTCACAAGTTAATTGAATTCTTAAGCAGTTCAGGTTTTTGTTTTTCCTGGGGAAAAACAACTAATCTCATGTGTTTCCCTGAAGATGCAAAGCTTTGAAATATATTTGAGTCTAATGTGGAATTTATTTTATGACAAAACAGAAGATACTTACAGATGAAAAATAAATACCAAGAATAAGTCATGCATTTTTCATTTTGAGTCTGAGGGTGGAGAGCAGAGTAGTCTAAATGTTTAAGATAAGCTGCCTGGTACCCAGAAGAGCTTGGTATGGGGGTATGTGTGCTGGGTGGTGGCTGAAACATCGTGATGCTACGGGGATCTGTGCTGGCTTACAATTTAGCTTTAAGGCAGATGGTCTGGTAAGGATGGAGCTCCTCTGCGCTGAGGATGTGCCTCGTTTGATGTGCAGAGCTGTGAGGACCAGCTGGGGGGTCCTGTGGCCCAGCTGAGGTGGCTGTTTGCAGCAATGGGGATGGGAAGAGACCCATCTGTATGGTGTATGTTGTGCCAGACCCTGAAATAATCTTATTTACCTCCATAGTAAATGGCATAAGATGAAATTCTCATTGCAAAGGCTATCTTGACTATCCGCTGTTGTCACCAAAAATTAAGTGGAATTTTTGGGGTGTTAGGATCTATGTGATCCAAGCCTGTAAACTAAGATGGGGAAGAGCTGGGGAAAAAAGTAAACCACTGACCCTCAGGTAATTCCTCTGTAAGATAGAAGAGTATCATGTCTTTCCAGTTTGCATCTCTTTAACATCCTCAGTGAAACAGTTTCTCCTGCTTATATATGGGAAAGCTCTAATGTGTTTCTTAGTTTGCTGCAGCTGAG
Organism: Aviceda cuculoides; assembly: GCA_035590195.1. NCBI lineage: Eukaryota > Metazoa > Chordata > Aves > Accipitriformes > Accipitridae > Aviceda > Aviceda cuculoides. The sequence goes on from JAVJGG010000001.1 coordinate 52,477,846, forward strand.
CTTTCTCAGTTTAATGGCCAAGATTATTTGCTCTCCATTGGGAGTAATGATCAACTACATCATGTGATCCTCCAAAAAAAAAAAAAATTACTCTTTAAGAAAATTGTGCAATATGCTAATGTACAAAAGAAGTGTGTCAGGCAGCACACCACTGAACTGTGCTAATTGCTCTTTATATGATCTCGGGTCATCACCTCTGAATGTGTTGTCTTCTATGTCACTGCATGGGAATCATTTATATGGGGGCTTATCTGTTGGCAAGTGGAACTGGTATCATCAGCTCTGAGTTGATGTTATTCCTGCCATATCCTTTATTTAACAAATTTTTCAGAGATGAATAAGATCTGTGTGGCTTTCAGTGTAGTGAATTTGCATTTTTTATCTTCATCTGTTTCCAGGGGTTCTTTCACTACTCTCTTCCTTCGGTTTTATTGAGCTTGCTTCCTTTGGCCAATAACTCTTGGTCTATTTGAAGAGCCTACAGGTTACCAGACTTTCATTATCATGCTTTTCCTTACTTCCTGCTCTTGCAAAAAGCTTGCCATTTCACAAATTGTTCTTCATCAGAGATAATGTGTCTCTCTGAAATGGAAGCACTTTCCCTTTACTTGTTCCCAGAAAGTGGCCAAAACACCTGCAGATGCTGATGGGTTTTAGAAAAGGAAAATCAAATGTTGTCTCAGCCAGAAGGCTGTTCAATTAACTTTTCCTGCTGGGAATTATTAGACCTGAGGCTGTGCTGTTGGGAGCGATCATTTCTTAGCATCAATGCTAAATGAATTAGGACTTTGGTAACAGAAGACTTATCAGAACATGAGATGCAACAGCAAAGCACTGCAAGTTTAAATAAATATTGGATGGAGTTCACTTCTGGAGCTCCATGATGCTTTGCTGTGAAAAATACATTTAAATGAGAATCTCTAAAATGTAGAAGTTATCAAATACATCAATACTTGCCATAGGAATGCAAACTTAAATTTCCACTCTTAATACCGTGTTTTTGATGTTTGTTTGTGTGGAGAGCTGGTTGCAAGAGCGAGGGCATGTGTATGAGACCTACGTGCACAATCCAGCATACAAGGACCTTGGAGCATTCCTGAGGGCTGAGCTAGGGGGAAAACAAGATGTTGTGCCAGAGCACTAACCACAACAAAGGTGCATGTACGTCGCGTGCATACTTGCATATAACCAATAGAGCTGTAGGCTGAACACCTGCTTATCACATAGGGACCAATTAACGTTTAGCTATTGTTGCATGAACACAAGGCTTGAACCAATAGTAAAGCTTTCGCTAGCCCGTGATTGCTGCTTTTGCCTATATACGAGCAATTGTAACGGAAAATAAAGGAGACCGACCATACTCATATTGAGATCGCGTCATTACTCCGGATCCGTCTCCCACACCGACAAAGACCTAAATATTACTGGCTATATTACTGGGCCTCCATTCAAATCCCATGCAATCTGGAAAATCTGTTCTGCTTTCATAAAAAATAACAGCCACTCAGTAAACAGGACAGATACCCACAAACTCCAATGGCAGCACCTTTAAGTGCCACATGCCAGCCGGTAAAAACAGCTCTTGAGCCACACCTCATACTCCTAGCTGAAGCAGCTACAAGCTTACTTCTAAATTTAACACCTATCGAAAGCCTTTATCATGCCTAGATTCATATGGAAGAACATTGCAAGCCTTGGATGTTGCAGGACCTTAACATTAAATGGCAAGAAACCAAAACCCTTCCCAGGAGCATCTCCTGAAATAGTGAATCAACCAGATTCTATTCAAATGGGGACTGGTATTTTAGAGCTTGTTCTGAGCTCACTGGAGGTTGGCATTCTCCCTTTAACTTTCTAGCTTTGCCCTGCAGGTTCAATCTTCTGTATCCATAGCAGATTTCTCTCCAACAGCTGCCAAGCACTTTGTATCAGGTGTTGGGAGACCATTATTTGGCACTTCCTTTGGCAGAATTATGCTGCTGTTTCCATAAGTGAGCTCCAATCATACATCTTCTCACACCAAAAGATTGTCTGAAAGTCTCTAAAAATAAACCACAGAAGTAGATGCACTCAAAGAAAATTTTTTTTCTTATCTGACAGTAGCTGATGTTCAGACTTGCCTTGCCTGCCTCCATTTTATAGCTTGCGCTCAGGTGTCAGCATCAGCTCTTGGATTCTCTGGTGGCAAGGGAACCTTGATCAGCATTACATATATGTCTGTAATCCACTAGCAGAAGGACACTCAGGTTACGTCTCTGCAGAGATACCAGCTCTAGTATACCCTGTCACTTGAGTGTCAACAATTAACCACTCTTGTCAGGACTAATTATCTTGGGTTCATCTCCACAGGAGAGGGCTCCTCTGCTTTTGATTGTCAAGCTGGCCCACCTCTTACTAGCTTCTGACCTTCAGGTTCGTGCCTGGCCTCAGAAGACTCCAATCACCAAACTGCCTGGCTTCACATATATCAGCTGCCAGCCTTATAGCTAGATTAACTGTTTCAGAGGCCTCCCTGTAATGTAAAGAAACTCCTTAGTTTCAAGCCTTCCTTTAACCTTTCTCCTTTTATTTATTACCATTGGGAGTAGCTTTAATGCAAGTGTATCAGTGTAGCTGAGGAGGAAATCAAGCTCTTCAAGGAAAAATGTGTGTTACCTAGGTCTATGTGCAATAATATTGTCCTAAATTGTAAAACCCCTGAGCCCTTAGCAGCTGCCATTATAGACACTGAGCAGTGGGATTTCTGTAAAGAGTAACGTGGGTAAAACAGCAACATTACTTAGGACAGTGGCTGTACTAGTAAAGCAGGAATGAAGGATGCTCACCTTCTATCTTTGATTATGAGTATATCACCCTTTCTTTTTTATTTCCTGGAATTTCTTCCTTTCTTTTTGTCTTTCAGTGGCATTTCAGAATGCATAAAATGGCATTCTACCAAAATCTTTTTTATAAACCTTTTTTTGTTTTGAAGTGTGTTGTGCCTCCCTTTTCTATCCCCTTTACTGGGAGAATGTATGTCACAGGATGCTAAGGTTCCGGTCTTGCTATCCCAATTGATACTTGCTTAGAGATACTGGGCTGAGAGGAATGAGGCTGTTTGAAAGAGATGGTAGCTATGTTGCTGGCAAAACCCTTTCCTCTTAACTCCTCCTCTGCAAAATGAAGAGGAACTTACTGGATTACAATAATTTTCTAAGTGCCAAAAAAAAGGAGAAATACTAGCTAAGTTGGTTTTTTTCTGCACAGAATCCTTAGACAGATGGACCTGGGTCTTCGCTATGTAGGGTTTCTGTCACAGCAAAGAAATGACTGTCAGAGCAGAAGCTAGTTGGTATGTTAAATCTGAAATTTTTAAGATGGCATATAGCCTTTTTATGTTAAAATATAAAGTTTCAACATACAAGTTTTAACTTTTTGACAGACTTGACAGAACCTTAACAGTTCTTTTGTTCCCTCTCTAGTACTTGACCTCTCTCTTTTGCCTTCCTTCTCCATTTTTGCCTTTTTAAAAAAAGGAGAAAAATAATCTTCTATACGTTGGGATGGTGTTGGCATGACAGTGTTTCTGTACAGATAAAATGTGTAGGGCCCATGTCTCATGGTTATTCCAAACATCAGTTGCTGCTTGGAAAGCACTTTAAAGATCTGTGATACAGGTGTGAAACATCACTTCTGCTAAAATCAGAGTGATGATCGGAGGTGCTTTTCAAGCTGCTAATAATGACCATCACTATAAAACTACAGAGATACCAGATTGCTACATAAATGATACAAGACAGCTCATCTCTGAAAGGTAATGAAAGAGCTGTCTATTTTTTGCCTTTTTTTTTTTGTTCTGCCCCCCACCCCCTCCCAATTATTCAGCAGTTGGAAAAACTGCTTTAGAAATAATAATGCTTCTAGGTGTCAAACAGCTCAGGAATCTAACAAAAGTGTGACATGGGCAGACATTTCCCTTACCAGGCCCCTTGCATTGATAACAGAGGAAAGGTCTGTAGCAGACCCTGTTCATAGTGTTTATTTAATTACTGCATTTCTTTACGATTGGACAAGCTAACTTCTAAGACACGTTGGCTAATGTTTTTGGAAAGAAAAGGGCTTTGCCTTCCTAAATTAAGTTTGTTGTGCTGGCGCTTACTCAACAAAGAAGAAGAATGATAAAGAGCTGGAATTGCATTAGAAAGTAACCTCTAAGGCCAGCTTTCTGGGATTGCTTTGAAGTCTCATTCATCATTACTCTATGCACCCAATCTCCTTTGTGCTTATATAAGGAGCATAAGAAACTACATGACTCTTGCCTTTAGGATTTTTAATCAAAGCTGCAACTTCCCTGATTGCAACAGTGGATTTTCAAGCTCCAAAGCAGTTGTGTAAATTAAAATCCCATGTTTCCATGGGCTATGAATGGAGCTGTTTGAAGTGCTCTTAAAAAGAAGAGCCTGCTTCCACTGTCAGGAAGGGGAAGGAAGTTTAAGGAGTTCTGGGCTCCCATTGCCCTGCACAGTGATCTGTAACTGATAGACCACCACAGGCTACGGGTGCAGACTTGTGAACAGACTGAGGTCTCCCTTCCTTCTGGGAGTGCTTCTCACTCAAAGCACCTTGAAGCCCTTAAGAAATTTCCAACAGACTTTCTTCAGATCCATCTACCGCTGGACTGAGGAACAGAGAAACCAGTGACACATGCAGCAGGGAAGGCAAAGGGCTGGTCATCTTAAGATGTACCTACCCAGTGCACCACACACCCCCTAGCCCCCCAAAACACCCGAGGCAGAGCTGCCCCCCCAACACACTGTGTAGCAAATTCAGGGGTGAAAATGTAATGAGCCAGAGAAAGAACATCGTGTTGGATCCATAGCTTTTCTAATAACCCAACCAAGACTTTTCCAGCACAAGGCCAAGTTTGGAAGTCTTTTCCCCCCCTCTTTGTTCAACCTTCCATCCAGCTGTATATTCTGACTCTGCATTTGTGAGGTCAGATTTCCAGATAGATGTTGTATATTGATTTGTCATTCTTATCCCTACAGGGGTGGGTAGCCCCAGCAGTGGGTGCCCAAAATAAAGAGAAGCCCACTAGCAGGTGCAAAGAGGGGGTGGGCAACCTCACAAGGACAAAACCCAAAGTGGTGGGCTGTGCTATGTGTGCAAGCTTGTCAGGTGCGCTCCCAGCACTCGTATACGTATGAAGCTATTGGCGGGTGAGGTGACTGAGAGCCGGGAGGTGTGGGGAGGATGCGCACTGAGACACGGATGGGCCAGGAGGCTGCTTGGGGCTGCCTCGGCGGACAGGGTTCAGGCCGGGTGTCGGGGGCAAGGGACCAGAGGGTGGGATCGGACCGACGGTGAGGGAACGGGTAGGTGGGTGCTGGCCGCGGGTGCGGTGGGGCAGCGCCTGGTCGGGAGGGGAGTGGAAAGGCAGGCGGAGGAGCATCCTTGCGCTCCCGGGGGGGCTGCCCGTTCACCTAGCTTTCTCCCCGCCTCCTCTCCATTAGTTTTTCTGTCGGTGGCAGAAAGATCATGCTGTCATTAAAAGCACTTCTCCTCTCTCTGTGCCCGTGCCGGGGAGAGAGGGGCGGGCGGCAGGCACGCCGGGGCGGGCCGCTCGCTGCTACTGCCGTTCCCGCGACGCCGGATACTGCCTTAGGTGCCGCTATGGGTGCCACCGTGCCCGGCGGGGGGGCTTCCCGGCCGCCTCACCCGGGCGCTGACCCACCCACCGCCCCGGCAGGTCCCGGCAGCTGCTCGCCCATCAGCCCAGCAGCTGCCCATCCACCCGCCCCGTGGCCTCGGGAGCTGCCTGCCTACCCCACTTCTCCCAGCCCCCACCGCCGGTGATGCAAGCAGGCGATGCGGATGCTCGGGGTGGGTCGTTTGTCGTGTGCCTTTCGACTCTGTGTTCGACTGGGGTTGCGGCGAGGGGTGTGTTTCAGATAGCGTGTTTGCTTGTTTGTTATGTTGAGTTTCTTCCACCTGCCTTTAAGCCGTCTCAGCCAGTGCTCAGAAATGCCAAGATCTTGGGGGCTGGGGACTGGAGAGGGAAGGTAAGTATTGCCAAGCTGTCCAGGCACACATCTGGATTCCCTTGCAAGTTTGCAAACTGCAGGTTACATCCCTTAAAGCAAACAGCTGCTCATACGGAGTGCTTTCCATGAATGTCACCTTCAGGGGTACCACTGTTTTTTCCCTGCTTGGTGCCTAACACGTGTTCCCTTCTTGGAGTTGAGGTGGATGAGAGGGTGGCCCCCACAGGGTGCTGCTGAAAAGGCAGCCCTGGTGGAGTCAGTGCCGGCAGCATGCATTTTCCACAGGTATCTCCTGAAGGTGGGCAGCATGGTGCTGCCTTCTGGGCCCATGCTGGGTAGAACTGGGAGGCCCCAGACCCAGTACCGGGGCCTAAGAGACCCTAAGCAATGGCATGGCAATGACTGCCTTTGCTCAGCTGGAAAGAAGCAAGAAACAAAAATACCAGTGCATCTGTGAGGTTGCTGTGCTTTCAAGTTTTTGCAGTTTTTGCCTGATGAGATTAATGTTGTTGGGTAGGAAGGTGGTGTAAGTTTCCCTAGAGAAATGGGCAAGAAACATCCTAACTACCTCTTCAGCACTGGCAGGAAGGCCCCAAATGTGCCTTGCACTGGCTGGCATGCCCGCAGCAACACACTCCACGATGTGGATGCAGAGCCACCTCTGTGCAGGCCCTGTTCTTGACCCCACAGCAGGGCCACTCACCATGTCCATGTTGTTACTCATTTGATATGCAGGTTTTGACCTGCAAAGCATCCCGTACCTTCCAGGGGGAGAGCAGGGTGCAGCCTTGACCCCAGTGAGCAATGCAGTGCACTAATCAAACATCATGTTAAGTACCTGGCGTGGCACGGGCGAGTTACCAAGGGTGTAATGCTAGCACTTCCTGCCTTCCCCATGGGCAGACGCAGAGGAACACGGTGAGCCCTGCAGCACCCAGAATGGCCCGGGGAGAGCTGCTCGTGGTGCTGCCTCTTGGGGTTGGAGATGCTGCCCACAGGGGAGCGGCTCAGGCATCGCACCCGCCTTCCGGAAAATAAACCACGCTAGGTCAATATCCGGTAGTGCTTCTTGCACTGACACGTCCGTTTAATTTTGCTGGTTTTCCCGCTTCTGCGGGAAAGCCGATGTGCTTGGAGCCCTGTACGGGGACGAGCGGGCGATGCGGACCCCCTGGCTGCTATGAAAAAGCCGCGGATATGGCTTCTGCCGGGCCAGGCCGGTCTACAGGAGGTTTTACCCTTGCCTGGCGGAGACCCCTGCGCCGCTCAGGCTGCCTTGCCACCCGCCTTGTGCCGGCGGCGCCTCCGCCTCCGCCCCCGCTCCCGGCCAGGCCGAGCAGGGCCGGATCCGCACGGGCGGCGCGCGACCTCTGGCGGCGGTGCATGGAACTGCGGACCCTCCCGCCGCGTGTGTTCTGGCACAGCCAATCACCGCCGCCGCTGGCGCCGCCGCGATTGGCCGCGTGTGGCCGAGTGAGGTGACAATGGGGCCGACGGCAGGCAGGCGGGACCGCCGTCCGGCGGGACGGAGGGGCTTTTTGCGCAGCGCCCAGCGGGCAGGCCGCAAGGCGCGAGAGGGCGGGGGTCTGGGGACACTCCTCCCACTCGAATCAGAGCCGGCCCCGGGGAGCGGGGGCCGCGCTGACGGCACTTCGTGAGGCTTGTCGGACAGGCCGAACAGCCAATGGGAGGCGACGCGGCGGGCAGGGCCGCGCGGGGCGGGTGTGGCCGGGGGCGGGCGCAGTGCGTTCGGCGGCGGGGAGCCTACGGGCTGCTGGCGTCTGCGGGTGTCCGCCGCCGGCTCGCATTCTCTTCCTGCTTCGCCCGCTCACCGGCTCCTTCCCTTTGTGTTCGTCTCCTCCTGCCCCTATGCTGCGCTGCCCTCCGCCTGCCCCGCTGTGGCCCGGCGGCCTCCCCTCGTCGCCGCGCCGCTGAAGGAAAAGGAGGAGGAGGAGAACGCAGCAAGGAGCAGGTTGCCCGGCCGCCGCCGCCGCCTCATGCCGGGGCCTCGTCCCGCCGCCAGCCCGGGGACCTGCATGGACGGGCATGGGGAGAGCTGCGCCTTCCTGCGCCGCCGGGGCTGAGCCGCCGCGCTTCTGTGGGCTGCGTCGCCCGTCGTTCACTGTCCTCGGCCTCCTCGCCGTCCTGGGGCTGCTGCTTGGCTCAGGTGCTGGGTCGGGCCGGGGCCCGAGGGGGGCAGGGGCGCGGCGGGCACCGGGGCGGGGGAGGGTGTTAGGGGCTCGGGTGGCGCGGGCGCGGACGCGTGCGGGGCTGCGAGCTCTGCCTGCTTGGGCGTGCCGTCCCCCCCCCCGCGCCGGCAGCGTGCGCGTCGCGGCTGGGCCGGGAGCCTGCGGGTCGGAAGGCTGATGCAGCGTTGGAAGTGATGGGAGTGAAGCCGGGCAGCGTCGAGCTGCGCGGCGGCCTGCTTGAAGACGCGGGGATCTGCTGTGTTCTATTGCTTCAGGCAGAGCCAGCCGTTGCTTGGCGGATTGGAAACTGGGGAGAAGGTGGAAGGTACTCCGCACACGGCAAATGCCTACTAAAGTGGTCTGTGTTTTCAGCTCGGAAGTGATCTGAGCAGTTGTAGTTCTGTGAAAATGTTTCTCTCTAGCTTGAGCGCTTTTATATATTTATAGTTTTAGTGAAATAAATTGTAGATGGGGTCATCCGATTTTAGTCAAATAGCAGTTCATTCACCCCTCTCTGTACCAAGAATCTACTGAAAGCAGGCAGCAAATTTCCTAAAGTTGCAAGGAGTGTGGAGGGACAGATTTATTAGACTATTTGATAACTTGGCTGACTTGCTCATCTAGATTAATTTATACGTGATTAAAATATATCAGAAATCAAACTGAAGGGAAATATAAGAAAAGTTTTGGTTTGTTGAAAGTCAGGTTCTGAAGCAGTGTTGCCTGTGTCATTTTCCTTGGCATAGGCCTTTTTTGTTTGTGTATCTGAAAACACAGAATTTGATTGGGTTTTTTTTCTGTTCTTTCGCAAAGCTACATCTCACTTGTACAAAGGGTCAGTGAGAAACTTACTATTTACTCATACAGTTTATGGTCACACTTGGCTTTAGGTTAGAGACTTCCTCCTACTCTGTGTTGTCTTGGGATTTTGACAGGAGATTTGCGTTAGCTACCCATCACTGGGAAAACATGTTCCCTTATAAATTCATGGTTTGGATATTCTCTCATCACTGTGTGAACTGCAGGAAACAACTGTGTTTAAAAATGAAAAGTGCTACATTACTATTCAGTCCGTTTCCCACCCATTGTGTCTCAGGAGTTTAGGAACATTTTGATTAGGCTGTAAAATCAGACTGGACCCATGCCTTTTTTTACTTTGAGAACACACAAAATGAGTGGGAAATGTTGTTAAGAAGGGTTTGAGGGGAGGGAAAAGAGTAGCCGGTAGGTATATTGTATTTTCCCTTTTTTTCACACTTCATGTGTCTTTGTAAGCTTTTTCGTGGTGTTCAGAATCTGCTTTATGACAGTTTGAAATTAGGCTATACACACAGCTGAATGTTGTAGGTCATAAAAGGAACAAATAAGCACAGCATGTTTTTTGTAGATAGTTTTGGGTGCTTGGACAGCTATTGCATGAAGTCTTGCACATATTCTTTATGAAGGTCCATTTTATGTTATGGCTGTTTTCAGCTCTTTGGGTGGAAGGGAACCCGATCTCTCCTTTGATTGGGGTCCTGCTAGTTTTAACCCCTATGGAACATGTGTTTCTGTTTCCTTTAGTGCAGCATGCAGTCTTGTTCGTTTCTTTTCTGCTCCTCATGAGGTCTTGTGTAAAGTTACCTGCAGAAGAGCGTTAACTGCCGTGAGAATCTGGAAGGATTTGAGATCATGACAGTGAAAGCTGTGGAGAGAGGGGCTGCAAAACTCCAGTTTGCTTGCTGGGATGGTAATTATGCTTTCTTTGCGTAAGTCAGGTGACCAGATAAGATCTAACTGGTTTCTTCATATTGTGTACCTCTTGCGTACATCTGATAAGTACTTCAGGTTTTAATGAGGAGAGGGTTTCTTTGCCCCTTGTCTTATTGTTGAATTATACTTTAAGAGGTACGGCTATTGCAGTATATGGATTCCTTAGCTGGCAACTTGCACTTCAGACAGCTGTGGGTTTTCTCACTCATTAGTCCCAGAAAGTGAGCAGTAGAACTTTAGTTGTGGTAGTGCCAGGGAAATAAAGCAAACTGAATTTATGGCCTGCCCACTTCCTTACCCCTCCTTCCCCCCACCCTGCTTGCTAGAAAAGAAACTTTAATTTCTGCTTCATTCAGTTTTTGTCTAAACATGTATCACTTGCCACCTTTACCACATCCTTCTGAGGGACAGGATTCTGTTTGAAAGTTCACTAGCTTTTGTAAAGCTCTGAAAGACTAAATGGAGACTTGCTTATTGACTAAATGATTAACTTAAGCACAGAATTGCATCATCACCTTGATATCTGGAAAGAAATGCAGGGCTCATACTTGGCAGGGGTTAGTGCTCTTAATTTCCATTTAGACAATATCAGGTAATGGATTAAGTCATGCATGGATCATCTCAGCCTTTGAAGTGGCCTGTATTGCTATCTTTCTGCCTCCCAACCCCTTTTTCTCTATTGTATAGGGTTTCTCTAACGGGTGAGTGCTGTAAATTGTCTTCAGGTTGTTTTCTGCAGCACCTGTGGGTGTGGAATAGGGTATTGCAATCCAAGAGGTTTACTTGATTTTTCTCTGCCATCTGTTTTGTGCCTAGGTGACTGCCAGCTGCAAACACCTTGTCGAATCCAGAAGTGCACCACCGATTTTGTATCCTTGACTGCACATCTAAACTCAGGTCTTGAGGGCTTTGACTTGGAGTTCTGCAAGGCCCTGCGAGCCTACTCTGCCTGTACCTATCGCAATTCCAAAGTATGCCGTGGAAATCTAGTCTACCATTCTGCAGTGCTTGGGATAAGCGACCTCATGAGCCAGAGAAACTGTTCCAAAGATGGACCCACATCCTCCACCAACCCTGAAGTGGCCCATGATCCCTGCAATTACAGTAGCCACACAGAAGCCAGAGAACATCAGGGAGGAGGGGAGAAGACTCCTCCTCCTACTTACCTATTTTGTGGCTTGTTCGGTGATCCTCATCTGAGGACTTTTAAGGATCACTTCCAGACATGCAAAGTGGAAGGTGCTTGGCCCCTCATAGACAATAACTACTTATCAGTGCAAGTTACCAATGTGCCTGTGGTCCCAGGATCCAGTGCTACTGCTACAAATAAGGTACGGATTGTTCTTAAGCACCGTGTGTGTGTACCAAAGTAAAAGGCCAAGACAGTAGAGTAAGTCGCTTAGCCCTTAACAGTTAAGAAGTGTAGCAGCTTGAGAATCTTCTGTGCAGTAGTCTAAGAAAGTAAAACTGTTACCCTCTTCTCTGAGAATCAAACAAAAATTAAACCAAGTCCTTTTCTTCCTTTTGTCTCTTCCTACCACAAGAAAACCCTGTACATATCACCACATAAGCCTTTAAGGATACTAAAATTAATGCTTTAAAACAGTTATCAGATTGCAGCATCTGTGACTGCCTCTGCACTAAGTAGGAATTCTAGGCAAGGAGAAGGAAAGAGCATAAGTTTCTGCTTTTCATCAGTTCTCTAATTTGTATAGCCATGACAGCAGATAACAAAAAATACTGGCAGAGTGGCACAAAAAATGAGTAACCAAGACGCTGAGGGTTCAGAGCAGAAACAAGAAGAGGAACTGCAGAGAATTGAGAGAAGGTAGCAAAAAAATTACATTGATGCCAATTGGTTTTCAGAAGGTCTTAATACCCTGGCTTTACTAAAGAAGCAGCAGCCTGAAAATTCTGCTGAGAGTAAGTCCCTGTTCAGACAGGCAAGACTTAAGATTGCTCTTCTCTCAGCCACTTGAGGTGGCTAGAGAAGGAGTACGTGCACTAGTATTGATAGCTTATGCCATTTCTCTACCTTAAGAAAAGTACTTCCCACTTTCTGCTGAAGGCAGATAGTAAGTCTGTTTGTAGGAAGAAAACAAGGAGACATAAAGCATGAACCTGGCTAAAACATCCTTTGATTTACCTCCAGAGCCACAGGTGAAAAATGCTCTGAACTGTTGGGCACATCCCTCTGTCAGTAAAAGAAATTAGTTGAACATATGTTTGAAGCTGATGCTGTCACATATCTTTTTCCCTTTTTGGAGTGACATGGTCTTTTTTGACTGTGGTAGCGTAGCTCTTGTATTGTCAAGGTACGTCAGGCTATGTGTACACAGTCTCAAGACCATTGATATTGGAGAATTCTCACTGTTTTGTTAAGCTTGGAAGCAGGTTTTTAATTACTGTAGTCAGGAGCAGGGTGTGTCAGTGACAGTAGGTTAGAGCCTGCACATCTTCCATGGAGATGTTCGTGCAGTAATATTAGTACGTGAAAATCAGTGTTGCTATTGCGTTCATGCTGGATTCTGAGGTACTGACGAATGTCAATGCCTGTATGAGTGAGGCAAATTTTTGCATTTGCAAGAAGCCAGAGGCTGGACTGATACGTTACTGAAATTCAGAATCACCTTTTCTTAACTTGTGCCTGTTCTAAGAATGAGTTCTGAAGGAGTATAAAATGAGGGAATGAGGCTAACCTGAGTAAGCTTTGCAAAAGAGACTTGGGTCCCTTGAAATCTGATCCAGTGGCTTTTTTTAAAGACAGTTAAGTAAGCTTTTATCAGTTTTGCTAAAGTCTTGCAGAATGTTCTTTAATTTCTTGTTCCTGGTAGTGCTGGAGGAAGAAGTTGAGTTGTCTTGTGTACAAATTGTGTGGGTGGCCAGGGCATGATGGTAGTAGATAGGTGATCTTATCTTACCCTTCAGCCACATTCTGAAAATGATTGACTAGGGTAGCATGTTATGGTGGTATATGTCTTCTCAAACAGATAACCAAGAGGAGAAATTCAGGAGATAAATGTCTGTACGTGCTGGGGGAAAGTACATGTTTTAAAGGGTGTACCTTCTGTCTTTATTTATTCTCAATGTTTTTGTGTTTTTCTTTGACTCGTCATTCTGGAAAAAGTGGTAATACGTTTTCCTCTTTTATAATAGTGGTTTAACATCCCTGCTGTTGCACAAGTACAGCTAAGTGTGCAGAAGCAATTAAATGAAATGTGTAGTTTAGGATATTAGAAATGTCTCTAATGCTAGTATCTCTCGCATGTTGTACAGTGCTTGAGTTTTTTCTTTCTTTGGCAGGTAATCAAACTTATCAGCACACCTGTTTGCAGGAAATGAAGGTTGTTTGAATGTACAAGTAACTTAGCAAGATAAGTTTTCATACCTCAAATGCATCCTGTTGACTCCTTTACTTCTTTATGGAGCAGGCTGCTGTAAAAGATACAGAAAAGCCTTGTTAAATTGCACTGCCACTGCTAGTTTCATTCCTGTTACATTTTTCTCTGCAAATATTCCATTTTGGTTGTGGTTCTGGACTATCTGCTGCTGGGTGTACTTTCCTAATTTTGGCCACAGAGTAGCTTAAGGCACCTTTATAACGTGCTACCAAGAGAAGTTCAATGACTTTCATCTACATAGTGTTTTTTCCCTAGCTGAGAGTGTGCAAATAGGTCTTCTACCTTCTTCATGAGGAAAGTTTCCAGAACATTATCCATTGTTAGTTTTGCTGCTTTTTCACTGCAGGTATTTGAGATAGGTGTTTAATGGGAAATAATAACAAAGGTTTATCCTGAACTTAAATTGTGCAGAAACCAAAGCAAATATTAAATTGCTAACTAGCCTACTTAATCCACTCTAAAGTAGACCTAATGAAAGAAAAGACAAAAAGAGTAGAAAATTTAGTTTCTCCTGAATGCATTTTTTTAGGGAAGTGGTTTAAGAAGCTGTAGGAACAGAATTCTTAATCTTCACCCCATATGCAGTGTGCTTTTGAAAGGGGCATACCATCACTTGCCGTTGCAGGTAGTTACTACCTTCAAATTTATCATAGCTTTCTGGTGGACCAAGCTTTAAGGGAATCAGTAATGAAGCAAGCATTATGTGTAAAGTAAATTGTTTCCTCACTCCAAAACTGATGAGATTTGAGTAACCTCAGCAGTCTGAGGGCTATCCAGTATGTTCATAAAGAACAAGAGAATGCCAGGAGGAGACTTTAAGAAAGAGTCTGAAGAATAGAAGTATGTTGTTCTGCCCCCACCCCCACCCTGCATCTGGCAGGAAAGTATGAAAAGCAGGAAAACTCTTCCTTTAATTCCTTGATTGGAAGGGTACATTCTATGTGGGAGTTGTGTATTTATTCACAAAATGCTCTTGGCAATTTGTTCGTAGGTGTTATGCATATTTGTGATGCCATGGTAATAACATCTGTTTCTTCACAGTGAACAAAAGCTACTGTATGTTCTGTAGTCTAGCTGAAACATCAAACTATTTTTTCTGAGCTTTTCTGATGTGCTTGTGCCCCTTGGCATAGGATCCTAGGGCTTGTCAGGTGGAGACTGAAGGATCATCACCAATAAGCTGGGAAACCGACTTCAATCTCTCCTTTCTTTTTCTTTCTGATGGACTTCCTGTATGAGTTTTGGGTATGTCACTGGCATCTTTGTCTGATTTCTTCAGCTATAGATAAAGAGCTCCTCTGTCTTGGGACCTGTTTGGGGATTTTCTGATGATAAATGGCTATTACAATGGGCTCTAGACGGAGCAAGTAGGAAGGGTATTGTAGAATGCATGAAAGAGAAAGTTGGGGTTTTTTTTATTTGTTGTGTACTTTATTTGGAGGGGTACAAAGCCTTTTTTGGCTTTAATCATTGTGACAGGTGTTCTGGATATCGCTAGCATAGTTGTCCCTGAATAGCTAATGAGGCAGAGATGCTTGGGCTTGCCTATGGAAAACTTTCCTTGTTGTTTGCAGTAATTGGAAATGGAGTTTTTTGTATGCAGCTGTTTTGTAGTGGATAGGTTGAAGGTGAGACAGTGAATGGAAGGACAGAGAACAAAAAAACCCACAGAGCTTTTACTGTAGTGGATTTACTGGGCATAAAGCTTTGAACCTAGGAATCGTTGATATTACCAGGATGGGGAAACGTTGGGTAAAAATGTTCTTTTTCCCAGAGTCAAAACATTTAAATATCTCTCTTGCAGCATGGTTTCTATTTTTGCAGGAAATTGTTGGAGACTGAACACAGTGTACTTAGTCTCCTTTAAGTAATATTAAAATGTTTGTTTTCCAGTTACCGTTCAGTTGTTCTTCTAAGTAGGAGCATCAGATACCTGATCACATGTGATTAGTTTTTTTGTCTTTGTGGACACCCTGCCAAAGGTAAAGATAATTTTGTCTTTATTTCTCAGAAGTAGTACATACTACAGTTTTGTCAGAGGACATCAAAGAATCATTCAGCTTGGAAAAGACCCTTAAAATCGAGTCCAACCATAAACCTAACAACACCAAGTCCCACTAAACCATTTCCCTAAGTGCCACATGTACATGTCTTTTAAACACCTCCAGGGATGGTGACTCAAACACTTAATTGGGCAGCCTGTTCCAATGCCTGATAACCCTTTGGGTGAAGAAATTTATCCTAATATCCAGTCTAAACCTCCCCTGTTGCAAATCGAGGTCATTTCCTCTCGTCCTATCAGTTGCTACTTGGGAGAAGAGACTGACACCCACCTCACTACAACCTCCTTTCAGTTAGTCGTAGAGAGCAATAAGGTGTCCCTTCAGCCTCCTTTTCTCCAGGCTAAACAACCCCAGTCCCCTCAGTTGCTCCTCAGAAGACTTGTTCTCCAGAGCCTTCAGCAGCTTCCCCGCTCTTCTTTGGACACACTCCAGCACCTGAATGTGTTTCTTGCAGTGAGGAGCCCAAAACTGAACACAGTATTCAAGGTGCAGTCTCACCAGTGCTTTGAGGACAAAGGGACAATCACTTCCCCAGTCCTGCTGGCCACACTGTTTCTGATACAAGTCAGGGTGCTGTTGGCCTTCTGGGCCACCTGGGCACACCGCTGGCTCACATTCAGGCAGCTGTTGACCAACACCCCCAGGTCCTTTTCTGCCAGGCAGCTTTCCAGCCAGTCTTCCCCAAGCCTGTAGTGTTGTATGATGTTGTTACGACCCAAGTGAAGGATGCAGCACTTAGCCTTGGTGAATCTCATACAACTGGCTTTGGCCCATTGATGCAGCCTGTCCAGATCCCTCTGTAGAGCCTTTGTGCCCTCAAGCAGATCAACGCTCACACCCAACTTGGCATCATCTGCAAACTGTCTGAGCTTTACTGGTGTAAAGACAAACAATGCTGTTTCCTGGTGTTCAGGACAGCCTGGTCTTAGTAGGACAAGCTATGGCAGTTTGACAGGCATTAAACTTTTCTCTTGCCTGTGATGTTTGTGGGACTCCTGGGCAGTTCTTACAGATATTTCAGTGCCTTCAATGCATGCCTTTAGGCAGTGGAGAGGAAAGGAGAGATGCATACATACTGACTCAGTAACATCTACCTGAATGTCTTTAAAGCCTCTGGGAGTCTCTTCAGGGTAGTAGGACAGAGAATAACTCAACGATTTTAAGTGGCAGGTTTTTTCTCAGGCATGGTGATGGCAGTTAAATGTTAGCATTGTGAACTTAAACAGGCTTTACATTCCTGTTTGTTGCCATATAAGCTTTATAGTCCCATGGCAGGGGTGGGGAGAACCTTTCTTCTTGGGTTGTCCACCTGAGAAAAGGAGGTGGAATGTTTTAGCTACAGTTCCCGTTGATTAAGGATGCTTAACTATGGTCAAGTTCTAGGCAGTTTTGAAATTAATCAATAGTAGGTTAATTTCTAGACTGATTTATGAACAGTGACCTTCTTGCTTTACCATGTTCAAGAAATGCTCTCCTGAGTGATTTTGGCTTTCCTTTTGGAAATCACCTAATGCTGAACTGTCTTGTTTTCAGGTTGACTCCCTCTTTATCTCTCCTGTGCATGGAATCCACACACCTTCCCTTCCCATTTTCTACTCTGACATGAAATAGGAACGTGTCATAGTGAAATGTCTTGTGGTGCTTCTGTACCATAGAAAGAGGCTGAAGAGAGATTGCTGTATTTAGTTTTGTAACGCTCGCAGCAGTTCTTGCTTCTGCGAAGTTAGCCCTAGCAGCATCACTGAGGCAGTCCCTAAATCTTCCCCAGACAGTTTGCCCTCCCCATGCCCTCCCCACCCCAAATATGCATGGAAGAAGCAAAGTCTCTTTTGCACATACACCTCTTGCTGGTGTCCTTGAGCTGTGTTGACTTCAGCAAATAGTGCACCACAAAAGCATGCATGTATGGAGAGAAATGTGAAGAAATCTTGCTCTGGGTGATGCTTCGTGCTGTCTGATGGACTGAGCAGTTGTTAGCGTTTGTAACACACCCTTCAGTTTTGTTTCATCCCAAAAGACCTGTTATGCATATAAAAAGGAACTAGCCTGTGATGTAACTTGAAATGGGTCTACTGCATCAACATTTTACAATGAGTCCTTACTATTTTCCCTTATTAAATCCTCTACTTCCACCTTTTGGCATAGGCCATTTTTCAATAGGTGATGAGTGATGCTTGGTTTCCCAGAGCAAGACCCCTTTAGAAATGTCATGTATGCTATGCAGTTATCTGCCTATGAACTTCTAGTAGCTGCCTTTCACAGATCACTTGTTAAGTCCTTTGCAGACTTGCCAAGGATATTTCATAAGACCGCTGGTCTAGTATCCTAAAACCTCCTGCTGAAACATCTCCTACCTCTTCTCCAGGGCTTGATTAAATCATCAGGGCCGTGTTCTCTAAACATTTTTTTCCCTGTCTTTTCCCATAGACTGAAATGGTGCTTAAGGAGAGCATCTGAATGTCTTCTCCTGATGCTAAGCGTGACGTAGGGTATGCAGACCTATGCTGAAGATAAAGCTGAGAAGCATGAATAGCATGGTGAGCAATTGCACTGCGCATCATTTGTACATTCCAATCCTTTCATTATTACTGTTGTCATTTTATTAGTGTTATCATTATCGTTATTAGTTTCTTCTTTTTTGTTCTATTAAACTGTTCTTATCTCAACCCACGAGTTTTACTTCTTTTCCTGATTTCCTCCCCTATCCCACTGGAGGGGGAAGAGTGAGTGAGCGGCTGCGTGGTGCTTAGTTGCTGGCTGGGGTTAAACCACGACACATGCTTTTAATCAATGTTCCCTGCCTCTGACTAGCTTTCCTTGTTATGTATCTGAATGCTGACTGTAACCTTTCCATGTATTGTGGCCATCTGTGCTTGGAGTATTAATTGGGGAGAACAGGGTGGGTCTGTGAATTTTAGTAGCAGCTTCAGCAGTCTAATTCTTAGGCAGGTTTTGTCTGAATTCTTTCCTCTGGAATTTTGCCTGTAGTAGGCATAGAAGACTTGAATGCCTTTCTAGATACAGGAGTTGGATTTGTGTCTTGTTGTGGAAGGGCTAGATGGGGTTAAAGATATTATGTGAAAACTTCCTACCCTGGTACAGCCCTCCAATTGTTATCCATTATTGCTTTATGTTGTAGGCAGTGACAAAGTTGCAGTGAGTCCAAGGGTGTTCAAAAGAGTCATTAGGGCCTTGGGACTACTGGTTAAGGGACCAGGAGCACAAGTAGTTTTTTTCCTCTACCCTTCCAGTTGCAAGGAATGATGCTGGCAGAAACAGGAAGACCCAGCTGATCAATATCTGGCTCCATGACTGGTGTCACCAGCAGAATTGTAGGTTTTTTTGATCACGGGTTGGTCTACACGACACCAGGCCTGCTGTCAACAGATGGGGTATGCCTTTCTGACAGTGGGGAAAGGATCTTTGCCAAGAAGTTAGCAGGGATCATTGAAAGAGTTTTGAACTGCATTTAACCGGGGCAAAGGGATAAAACCAGGCTCCCTAGAGATAAGCCATGGGGCAGCAAGCCAGTGTTTGAAGGATGGTGTGCTAGTGAGGTCCTTGAGTCTGCTTGATGATGTGCCGAGTACACTGTAGCACATTTGAAATGTCTTTATGCTAATGCATGCAGCAGCTTAGCCATCTCAGTAGGGGGAAGGGGATGGAGATCCACGTGGCAGCAAAGACACAAGGGTTGTTGATGTGTTACAAACAACAGAAGCACCTGAGAACAGTCACATAGGAATTAAGGCTTCTCCCCCAAAAAAGGTGGCAGGATCAGTAGCCAAACTGAATTGCATCTATACTGATGCTTGCAGCATAGGCAACAAACAAGAGGAGCTGGAAGCCACTGTGCAGCTGGAAAACTATGATGTAATTGCTATCATGGAAAGATGGTGGGATGACTTACACAACTGTAGTGCTGCAATGGATGTCTGCAAGTTCTTTGGAAGGGATAGGCAAGGAAAGAGAGGCAGTGGTGTAGCCCTGTATGTATGTTAGGGAGTATTTTGACTGTCTAGAGTTTGATGATGGTGATGAACGGGTCGAGTGTTTATGGGTAACAATCGGGGGAAAGGCCAATAAGACAGATATCGTGGTGGGAGTCTGTTATAAACCACCCAGCCAGGATGAAGAGACAGGTGAAATAGTCTATAAGCAGCTAGGAGAAGTCTCACAATCACTAGCCCTTGTTCTCATGGGGGACTTCAGCTTACCAGATGTCTGCTGGAAATACAATACAGTGGCGAGGAAACAGTCTAGGAGATTCCTGGAGTGCATGGAAGATAACTTCCTGACACAGCTGGTGAGTGAGACAACTAGGGAAGGTGCCCCACTTGGACCTGTTGTTTGCGAACAGAGAAGGACTTGTGCGTGATGTGATGGTTGGAGGCTGTCTTGGGCATATTGATTCTTGGAGAACTAAGCAATATGGTTAGCAGAACTGCTACCTTAGATGTCCGGAGGGCAGACTTTGGCCTGTTTAGGGGCCTCGTTGACAGAGTCCCTTGGGAGGCAGTCCTGAAGGAGTCCAGGAAGGCTGGACATTCTTCAAGAAGGAATCTTAAAGGTGCAGGAGTAGGCTGTCCCCATGTGCCAAAAGACGAGCCGTCAGGGAAGAAGACTAGCTTGGCTGAACAGTGAGCTTTGTCTGAAACTCGGGGTAAAAAGGAGTTTATGACCTTTGGAAGAAGGGACAGACAAGTCAGGGGGACTGCAAGGATGTCATGAGGTAATGCAGGGAGAAAATTAGAAGGGCCAAAGCCCAACTAGAACTTAATCTGTCTACTGCAGTAAAAGACAGTACAAAATGTTTCTATAAATGCGTTCACAACAAAAGGAGGGCTGAGGAGAATCTCCATCCCTTATTGAATGTGTGGGGAAACATAGTGACAAAGGATGAGGAAAAGCCTGAGGTACTTAATGCCTCCTTTACCTCAGTCTTTAACAGTAAGACCAGTTGTTCTCAGGGTACCCAGCCCACTGAGCTGGAAGACAGGGACAGGGAGCAGACTGAAGCCCCCATAACCTAAGGTGAAATGGTTACTGACCTGCTATACCACTCAGACACACAAAAGTCTCTGGAGCTGGGTGAGATCCACCCCAGCTGTCGTGATTTAACCCCAGCCAGCAGCTAAGCACTAGGCAGCTGCTCACTCGCTCCCCCCCATGCCCAGTGAGGTGGGGGAGAAAATCGGGAAAAGAAATAAAACTTGTGGGTTGAGATAAGAATGGTTTAATAGAACAGCAAAGAAGAAACTAATAATGATAATGATAACACTAGTAAAATGATAACAGTAATAATAAAAGGATTGGAATGTACGAATGATGCACAGTGCAATTGCTCACCACCTGCTGACTGACACTTAGTCTCCGAGCGGTAATTCCCCTACCCCCACTCCCCCCAGTTTATATACTAGATGTGACATCACATGATATGGAATACCCCATTGACCACTTTGGGTCAGCTGCCCTGGCTGTGTCCTGTGCCAACTTCTTATGTCCCTCCAGCTTTCTTGCTGGCTGGGCATGAGAAGCTGAAAAATCCTTGACTTTAGACTAAACATTACTTAGCAACTACTGAAAACATCAGTGTTATCAACATTCTTCTCATACTGAACTCAAAACATAGCACTGTACCAGCTACTAGGAAGACAATCAACTCTATCCCAGCTGAAACCAGGACAGCTCACAAAAAAAATTGGCATGAAATTATGTCAGTAAATTGTGTAACATGTGCTAACCATACATCACCAAACACATGCTACAGGCCTTGCTTATTTGGGGATCACTTCAGGGAATAAGGAGATCCCTCCCATTGAGTCACGAGGTTCAGAGTGGACCCCCTTGCTTTCTAGACTCCCTCTCAGAGAGGAGCCCAGGGGTGGCTGGATCCACTCCTAGTCCCAGACTTGATCAATGGTTTATGTCTAAAGGGTTGAGGTGTAGGGATTATGGAAAAAAGAGAGAGAAAAAAGAAAGATTTCACCAGTCCTGGGTCTACTGTTTGTCCAGTCAGCTGAGGGGTCCAGTTCCTGTGGGCTTGCACACGTGGAGCTTCAGTTTGTGTCCTTTCATCATCCTTGCCCCTCCTTTGGGTAGGCACTCGAACTCATTAGGCTAATTAGATGTCATGAGTGGTTTGTGACCCTTTGGGAAATGGGTCCGTGGGCTTAGGGGTCATTTGGGGTGTAACTTTCCCTTCCCTGCAGATGAGCTCTTTGGCCATGCTCTGTGAGCTGTCCTGCTCAGCACGTCAGAACACCCTTATCGGAAGAGGGCATTGTGCGCACTCTGGCAGGCCTTCCTGTACTGCTGCTGACCGGTGCTGATCAGCTTCTTTTCACTTCTGGTTCCTTGCTGTGCAGGGTTTGTTGTTATGCAGAGTTCGTACTTAAGCAGAACTTGCTCCACCACAACGTTTGAGACACTAACTCTTTCAGTCTCTCACAAGTCATCTCAAAATTATTCACATAAACTTTACCACAACAGGCAGTTCAATAGTAGCCAGCTATGCACCTGACATTGCTGTTAGCTCTCGTACAGCAGAAGACTAAAAGGAGATGCAGTGGATGAGTGGGACTGGGAAACAACACATGCTGCCCTGTAATAACTTTTACATTGCCAGTATATCTGTGGGTCTTTTCTTCTGTGAGTTAAGTTGCTCCTTTGGCCTGTCATTGGTATAATCTCTTCCTCTATGTTCAGTTCTTTTTTCAAGATCTATTCGGAACAAGAAACTACTGACAAAAAAGGAGAAAGATAAGCATGTAGAAATACCAATTGTAAGGGATCTCATAGATTAAAGAAACAATGTATCCTTTAATTGCACTTTTTAGTATTCTAAATGGATAATAAATTTTATCCCTTTTTTTCTATGCCCAAATTCCTCAGATTTCCCTGAATTCTCAAAACAACCTGAAAAAGTCTTGCATCTTTGTATTCATCCCTTTAAAACCAAAACCACAACAGCTCTGATAGAATGACAAACCTTTCCAACTGGGGAGGATACATTTAAAATACTAAATTAGTTGCTATATAGTAATACTGTAGGTTAAAAATATGAAACTTGGAAACAAGCTTTAAAAGTCCACTCTGTCCAACCAGTTCAGAATGGAACTCACACTGACTATCTTGGTGTTAGTAGCCTTGGTAGCAAAATCTGGCCATTTTGGTGATTGGATTGCTATACTGCTGACATCCTCTTAATGTTACTGAAATCCGGAATAAAACTCCTTAACACCAATGTGAAGTTAAGGAGCAGGCACTTCGTTTATTGCAGCACTGGGGACACGGGGGA
>JAVJGG010000001.1:52509174-52544304 GCA_035590195.1 Aviceda cuculoides
TTTCTGTTCTATTAAACTGTTCTTATCTCAACCCACGAGTTTTACTTCTTTTTCCTGATTTTCCTCCCCCATCCCACTGTGGGGGGGGAGCGAGTGAGCAGCTGCGTGGTGCTTAGTTGCTGGCTGGGGTTAAACCACGACACTTGGGTAGGGACAACAGTTGCTGATAAAATGAAAATTTCTTAAGGCTTTCTCCTTTTGCGTATGACTCTCTCGATCTCCATAAACCATGATGGATTCTGTTGCCAAGGCTCTGCTGAAGCTGGGGGTGAAGTTTCTGCCACTTGTGGTAAGGGCAGGTTTTTGCAGTGTATAATGGGGTAGCTAAGCTCTCTATTTCAATCCAAAATGCAAAGTTTCCTCATTATATGTTTCAGGAGATAAATAGCTTCGTTGAAAGTCTCTAGTGATGTGATGGCTCATTTCAAGGCAAAGTTTTGCTGTTGCAGGCTTATTTTTGTACTGAGAAATAAAAGCAGAATGGTCTTATCAAAGGTTAGAGGGTACAATTCACCAAACTACAGAACTCTCATTTTTCCCAGTTTTTGATAAATCTTGTTAGGAAGCATTTCAGATCGCCCAGTAGCTGTTTTCGAATGTTTTTATTTTGGGGTAGTAAGATGTTCACAACATTAAGCCATTTTATTAGTGTGTGTTGTGGTGGTGGTTTTGTGGTCTGTGTGGGTTTTTGTTTGTTTGTTTTAAATTTTAATTTTTTACATCCTTTCAGGCTCCAGAATAAAAAATTCTGCTGGTCTAATTGAACTAGAGCAACGAAGTACCGGGGTGGGAGGTTGGGTGCGATTCAGCAGGCTGGCCAGGTAGGGGCTGCTTAATTTTATTTTTGGCAGGACCAGGACTCCTTAACTTCTGTAACTACTTTCCTCTATTGCCCTCGGGCTGGTTTAGTTGATCATGGTCTACTTTGCCCTTATTTCTCTATGGCATTTTTGGGGAAACCAACCTGATGTAATTACGACATTTTCCCAAGTGCTGCTTTTATGTCCTGTATCTCTTGCAAAACCTTCTTACGCTGGTTGTCCTGCATTTGCAGGTGATGTTCAGCCTGAACAACTTCAACCTGTGAAGCTGATAGAACTTTAAAAAACTCTTTAGCTTTGAGACTTTTGTACTCCAGACCTGGATATCGAGCTTTGGGATCACATCTGCATATTCCCATGACAGCTTTTCCATTGACTGTTCCTCTGTTTTTGTCTGTAGCTGATTATAATTGAAGGTCTGGGTATAGAGTTACTTCCAGAGGTAAAGTAATGAAATACAGCTTTCACTGCAATGAACTTTTACAGTGTCAGAACTTGGCATTTTATTTGTTGGTTTTATTCTGAGAAGGCTCTCTTGAAAGATGTGACATTTTGTACAGTTCCCAAAACGGAAAATTTCCCCTGCAAATGAGTCTTGCAGAACTGATTAGAAATGAGCATTTTGAGTGATCTCCCACTGCTGCTGCTCATCTCTGAGACCTGAGATACTGTGAGCTCACTTCATACCAGCCTTGCAGAGGCGATGACTTTTCAATTTTGTGAATTCTTTAATAATCTCTTCAACTTAATTGACAATCCAAGACACACAGGAAACTGTTGCTTACCAAATGAAATGTCCTGTCTGTAAAGCTAATCCCTCATCACTCTTCCTAGCAGTTCTTTTCAGACTCGATAGAAATGAAGAATAAGGCAATCTGTATGCAGAAATGGAAACCTTTCAAGATGGTGACTTTTACATAGATCTGCACTCGTATTTTCCTGAGCTGGTGTAGAGATTGTCACCAGCTTCAAAGGGGTTTTGTGTCTAATAATCATACTTCTGGGAACTAATTTCACACTGAAAACTTCCAGATCAATAAAGAGGAGGAAAGTATAGCTGCCTTTTACTACTTAAAAGTTTAGCATGTGATATCTGAATGTTTTGGGGGTGGTGGTGTATATTTTTATTTTTCTGTCACCTAGACTATAATAAATGTGGGGACAAGCCCTAGCCCTCAGAGTTCCACACTTAAACCCCAGTCTATTGTATCAATAACTCACCTATACCTACCTCTAATTAAATGGGGAGGCACCCTTTTCTATCCAGGTAAGGCTTTTTGGCTTAAGACTTATTTTTATTTTTAAACTCAGGTAAGTCACTTGAACTTGTTATGCCCTTTGTCTTTCAGCTCATAGTTGGTTGGTATTTCTTAAGGGTTATCAGATGATGTTCTGGCAAATGAAACTCTAGTGGGTCTTTTTTTATCTGATCCCATCCAGTCTCTCCTCAGTCTAGGTTAAGAAAACTTATGATTAGTGTATTTGACTCCAATGTAAAAAGGCTTTTTCCTTCCCTTCGCAGAACAAACTACCCAGGGATATGTTGCTGCCTGTTGAATGTGGCTGTTTGTTTTGACATTGCCTAGATCTCGGCTAATTTTTAGAGAATAAAATCAAAATTGAGCAATGATGGGAAGGAACAAGGAAGCATTTTTATGCTAGGTCTTGATTAAGAAGAATTTTTCTTTCAAGCAATCTAGAAAAACATTTGCCTTCTGGAGAAGACACTTTTACAGACCATCAGATGAGCTGGTTGCTAGTTGACAAGGCTGAGAAACAAACACAATACAGGTCAGGATCTCTGGGTTGCTGTGTGACTCATGACATTGTTGCAGCTGAAAACATTTTTTTTGATGGACAACTTGTCAAATAAGAATTTTGCTATAAAAGAGCTCTGGATAAATGTATTTTCAAGACATAAATTGCAATGTGGTCTCTGAAATGAAATAATAGTGGGTTATACTGGTAGGCTTATGTATCTTCCATTCTATAACTAAAATGTCCATTTGACTAAAATAAGAACTGTAATTTAGCCAATTAATATTCTGGAATGTGTGATCATAAAATAGTTTCTGCTGTGTTACACAGCCATTGCTGTCCTTGAAACTCAAAAGCAATGCACAAATGCTCCTTTGGTCACCATTTGCATCCTTCAGCACAAGGTTAATATTTGTATTCAGAAATGTGGTGTTTTCATGTTGGCAGTTGTACGTTCAGTTCACCTATGGCACAAGTGAGCATCCTTCCCCAGAAGCTCAGCACAGACACTTCCTAATCCAAAACCTCTTCCTTTCTCCTCCAATCCACTGATCTTTTTTTTTTTTCTCCTGACACTTTTGCAGGCTTTTTGACAGCTGATTTCCCTTGCCTTTCCCCTTCCATACTGGTGGATTACATTGATGTGCAGATGACACAAAATCATGTTTCTTGCTGTTTCTCTCAAGCTGTGCTCTCGGAGGGGGTTGTGGGGTGGGCGAGGGGTACAAGCCAGGTGCTGTGAGCATGCCCTGGAGCCGGCCCCGCAGTGCTCTGTCAGTTAGTTTGCAACTTGGGAGAGGAGGAAGGATTTCCTTTTTTTAATCTAGTTTCTTTGTTTTGCCAGGTGTATTTCAAAACCATGGACAATTTCTGTTTATGTTCATGAAATATGTCTTTCAGTGAAGTTGTTACACAGGCCTGCTATGAAATAAAATTTTTTCATGCCCCTATATGTGCTAACCGAAGGGCAGTCCCACATCTCGGATCCCTCTTACCTCTCTCATTGGTGGGGTGGGTGTCCCAGCAGCCCCTGCCCCTCGAACACCCGAGGGGGCCCCATCCTGGGACAGGCTGTGACTCCCGCATCCCTTGCAGCAGAAACCTGCAGGAGGGGCAGTCCCTGCAGGGGCCAAAACGTGGCTTCCTGGCAGTGGAAAGGTTTTCTTCGTGATGAAGGTTATCAAGTGCTTAGCTGCTGCCTGTGTTCATTGACTTTGTACTTCATCTTCAGGCTGTGCTGTTCGGAGTTGTAATGTACTAACCATTAATGAAATCCCCCCTTGCAAAACACCCCAAAGCCATTGGCCAGCATCATTGATCGTGTACCAGTGTTGATCGATGGGTTCTGCTGGCGAGTGGGGCTGCGGTCAGATCATGTCCCTGCATGGCAGATACCCGTTGGTTTCTCTGCTGAGCCCTGCGCTCCTCTGCGGCTCCATCACGGCCACAGAGGAGCAGAACGGTTCAGTAAGGACCAGCAGGCAGGTGCTTTTAAAACACACAATATATTTAAGACCTCTGCTTGCTGTTTTCCTTGTGTGCCTTCACTGTTTTGCACTTTTTCCTTCCTTTAATGCTGAATTATAACAAATTGTAGCATCATCGCCGCTCACGAATTACTTTAATATTGTCATTCCTGCAGTCCACACGTGCAGCTGTGGACTCAGCAGATGCACTTGCAGAATGTGGGGAGAAAAAGTAAAAGAAAAAAAAAAAACAGGTGACTTGCTGTTATGAAGCCCTTGCCTCCTCGCTTCTGAATAACAAGTAAGTCGGCCACTTGATGAAGATGTAGAACTTGGATCAGGTTTTGTGTAGCTCTCCTTCTATAGACAAGGTTTGCTTATAGCAATTTGAGATGTTAGTCCCTTGATTTGGGGTTGGTTTGTTCTTTTTGTTTTGGCTTGGTGTATCCTGTGCGGTGCCTCAGCCAGCCCTCTCTGAGCCTCTCAGTCGGCATGAACAGAGAAACCTACCTTGGCAACTTGTGAGTTCATTCCAAACTCATCTACTAATTTTGACAGCTGTAAATCATTGCCATCTTTGCTTGGGCTGGATACTGCCAAAATCCTTTTTTAATCCAGAGAGTCTTTTTCTGTTTCTGCCCCCTTTAAAACACGATTTGGATGTGCCAATGCTGCTCTGGGGTGAGATGAGTGTCACTGTCCTCAGCTCTGCCTGTGCTGGGGCAGGTTTCCTCGAATCAGCCAATGTTCAGCTGACCCTTGCTGCTGGTTAATCGGGTTTTAATGGTCAGAAACTCTTGAACAGAATAATTTTACTCTTGTCTGGTCCTACTCCTAGGATTTTATTTCCAGGTGTTTGGGGACACTGAGGGGCAGAAGGGAGTGAGGGAGGAAAAAGATGACTCTCCCAAATCAGGAATTTATCTGAAATTCTTTAATGGTTCAAATTACCCCAGAATCTCAAAAAACAGTGGGGGATGAAGAAATAGTAGTGTTGACTGGCTTACTGAAAAGAGGGGAGCACAGCTTGCCCTGGTATACTTTCAAGCAGGGTTTTCTGTTCTGTTAATATTAACTTGAAATATTCTCTTAAGAATGTCTTTCTGAAACAACAAGCTTTCCTACACTCAAGTGTCCCTGTGGGAAAGGACTTCAAGGCATAGACTTTTTCATTAGTTCCTTCTTTTATCTTTAGATATAAATGTTAATAGGCTGGAATAATACAGGTTAAGCAGATTTTTTTAATAATTTTTGATAACAGCAGAAGTTTTCCCAAGGCCTCCGCTGTATGGAAAAGTGATATCTCAAGCCACAAACAAAATTACCAAACACGACCAAGATCCTCAGATGAAAACAAGACCAAACTGAACCCACCACTCTCCCACCCTTCCTTTTGGGTGGTTGCAATTGCAGTGGGGCTGGGTGGGCTGTATGGGGCCAGGTTAAACCACGACAATGGATAAATGGCTTTTGGGAACGATGACCTGTTTGATGCCATCAGGAGAAGGCGTGTTGTAAACTGGTTGGGGTTGGCATTCCCATCAAATCGGTGAGGCCGGGGGAGCGGGCTGCCTGTGCCGGGGTCCCGCGGGGCCGTCGGCAGTTGTTGATAACATGCGATGACTGAGCTGGTTCGAAAGACTGCTGGTGTGTTATGCTGAACCCAGCGGGGATTTAAAGTGCTCTGTGAAACTAAAAATAGCCGGATGAGCACAGCCTCGTCTGAGCATGCTGATTTGCATTTTTATGCTCACCCCACCCGGCTCTCGTACGCTTGTGTCTGACGACCACGCAGTGCTCTGGCAGAGAAAGAGAGGCTGCTTCCAGACAAGGGGGAAGGAAGCTCCAGGGCTCTTTGCTGACCACAGAGATGAAACACTCTCCTCCTGCCATTTGGCAGGTTCTTCATGTCACGCTTGTGTGTAGGGCCCCCGTTCCACTGCATGTGAGGAAAAATTACTTTGGTTGTAAAAACAAGCTAGGAGTGATCATCTGTTCCTTAGCACTATGTTTGCAGTAAGTGGGGAAACTTCACAGCAGTGGCTTCTGGAAAATCCCATGGCAGATTGGTATGCAAAAGCTCTCAGTAACTAAAGGAGTTATTTCTAGGCTACCTGTCGTGCTCACCGGTCTGCCAAATTACTGGGCTCCAGGCTCATCCTAGCAATGACGGGAACTGGGTATGTCACCCAGCTGCAGGGACTAGTCCTGGTTTTAGGCTGCGTCGTCAGCAAATGACTCTTGCCCAAGCTGGGCAATAGCATGTCTTCTGCCATCTCTGTACAGGTGACCAGCAGTCACTGTCTTGCACTTGCACTGCTTACCTGGTATGAACTTGGGCTCCTTTCCTGCCCTGGGGGTCCTGCTGGGCCTGACCCCCCCCCCCGCCATCCCTGCCATGCTGCTGGTGGCAATTTCTGGAGCATTTCTCTCTTCAACATGTACCTTGTATGTGTGCTCCTGGGTACCTTCTTACGCTTGGAAAAAGCTAGTCTGTGCGTATTCCCAAGTTGCTCCCCTTTCCTCTCCCCACTTAGAGTTTCTAGAAAGTCTGTAAAAACCCTAAGTTGTTAAATCGGCAGCATCCTGTGACACCAAAAAGTTAATATCACAGTTGCTTTGTACTTCTAACTAAAACCCAATGTGGTTCACCTCAGGAAATTTTTTTTATTTTTAATTATAGCTTCCTCATGGTAAGTTTGTTTTGAAGTATTTGTACAGCACCTAGCACAGTGGAGCACACCTTTCAGATCTGAGCCCTTAGGTACTGGCACAATATGATTAGTAATTTTCTACTATTGCGGCTTCTTTTATATAGCACCTAGTATCTTGCTGTTGCATTGGCTTTGTAAAAAGCTCTTGGCTTTCATTAAAATGATAGAGTGCAATTTTGTAACTATTTGAAATACTGCTAGTACTACTAAAATAGATTATAAAAAGGGCCATTATTAAAATGACTGGTAGCCCTTTTTTCTACATAATCTTGGCAATGAAGATAGGTCCCTATCGGATAAGAACCTTTCCACTTTTTTTAAATTACTTTTGTCATCTTTGTTCTGTAGGTCAGATTTTTGCAAGGGCTCCCATTTTACAAACACAATCCTCCTGTTCGTCACGCTACAGCGCAGGAATAACCTAGCTGGTAATACTTCAGACTGAAATCGGGAATCACTGTAACGATTGTTCACTTGCAAGGCAAGACTGAAGATCTTTATTACACGCACTAAAGGACTTGAGCTCCAAACAATTGTATTCTCATTTTAATGAAATTGCAAAAATGAGTCAATAGCTTGCTCTCCCTTTTTCTCCTTCATCCTGGATTTTCTGCTACAAATCAAGTCAGCTCTGACATCACCCCTCAGCTGTGCCCTGTGGTCCCCATGGCTCCCAGTCTGCCAGCCCAGACCTGCCTGGTGCAGCAGGAGGCTGGAGCAGCTGCTAAAAACTGTACTGGATTTATAAACTGGTCCTTGCTGTTTAATCCCTGCTCTCCAGGCTGCTCTTGCCGGCAGTGATGCCTCCCAGGTGTCGAGCTGTGTCCCCCTCTGCCAGCTTTCCTCTCCAGGAAAGGGGCATCAAGGGCTCCTTTCCGTGGAAAATATGGAGACCACAGCGAAGCTGGAAATGTTTTGCTGCTTTTGCCATCTTGTGTATCCAGGTAGTCACTATGACCCTGACGTCCTATTAACCGGTTGCGTGTGATACAACACAGCATTGGTGGATGGTGGCTTAGTTCACGCGGCCACGTTTGCTGAGCTTGGACTAGGTTTCACCATGCTTTCTTGCACTGAGCAATATTTTTGCTTTACAAGCAGTATCCTTGATTTCAGAGATAAAAGGCTATTTAAAGAATAAAGTATTGTTCAACTTAAACGAAAGTAAAGCCTTGCATAAAATGTCCAAATGAGTCCTAATGAATGAGCTATGGGGAGGTATTTCTTTTCTTTGCACTTTTCTGTGGGTTTTGCTTCCCCTGCAAATGTCGCTGTGCTAATGGATGAGCAACCAAGGAATGCGCATGGGTGTGCTTGGAGAGCGTGTTGCAGAGAGAGCAACTCCTGTTTGCTAACTTGATGTTGGATGCTTGACAGGTGTTAAGTGAATTGTTTTAAGAAGTAGCTTTGAGAACTTCTATTACCCTTTCAGGGCCTCCTTGCAGTGAGAGGGTGTGTTTGGACCACCTCAGAGATGGGTGCTCAAGTGCTGTAATGATTTTTGACCAAGGAATGGGTTTAATGTGTTGTAAGTTATTTCACATCAGTAAGAAAAAAATAGCCATGCACTTTTACACCTTGTCTAATTGTGATTTGCTGCAAAACAGCTGATTTAAGTCTCTGCCCCAGGCAAGCCATGTGCACACCTAATTACCTGTAGGTGACATGGGTTGGGGTTGGGACGCTGCGGGGTGTGGGAGAGGGCTGGGTTGCCCGATTCGGGGCAGCTGTGTGGGGCTTAAGGGGCTGTTAGCTCCTTCAACCCAGTCACACCAGGTGAGCAATGATCCTTTAACCTGGGGATGAAATAAATATTAAGAACAAGGTACTGTAAAAATGTCACTTTAGGAAAAGGATCCTGTTTCAGAGGAATGTATCGATTTTCTTTCCCCTCTGTTTTGGGTAATACAAGTAGAGTCCCCTTGTTACCTGGCTGACTGGCTGTTAACACCTGTGATTAATAGTTAACTTGTTTTGCCAAACAGATGCTTTAATTCTGTTTTAAAATCAGCAGCGGTGCTGAGAAAATGCTACATGTACACAGTGAAAGTACCTTTTCCCATGAAAAACTATAATATCCAAACTGCAGAGTAAATTCCTGCCTTTTATAAATAGGGACCCTTGGACATGAGCACAAACGCAACCTTTATTGCTCAGAAACACTGAATATTTGGGTTTGGATGAAGGCAGTGACTCTTGGGGGCTGTTTGAGCCTTCCCTGCTGCCAGAGAGGAGTGTGAAGGGGGATTTTGGCAGGGCTGTGCCCCCCCGCCGTGCCTCTTCATCGGCTGCAGTGCTGGAGCCGGGCAGCGTGTTGCCAGCAGGTTGGGTTGCCGCGCTGTCCGTTGGGTTTTATCCGCTGGCGTTTGGGACTGCACATCAGCTCTGCATCTCTGTGACGTGCCAGAAGATACAGGGCACGTCTTCCAAAGGTGGAAGATGATGAAAGGAAGACAGTTAGTAGCTGTATGCGTGACTGGGCTGACAGACTGTGGTCTTGTGCAGAAAATACTCTTGACAGTAGTGATCCAGGCTTTAAAAATCTGATTTATCCAGCTAAAAGTTATGTAGAAAAAAAGAGGGCTCTCCCCTATTGTATCTTATGCTGTAATAAAACTGCTTTCTAAATGCTACTTCTAGTGTTAGTCTCCAAGTGTCTCCACCAAGAGGTTACAGTTAAGTTGAATGCCTCTTATGTTGTCTGCAAACATGTCGCCATGCTGTTAGTCTGCGAATGATTACTGGAAGTCTTCCTTCTCCTGCTGTTGTGGTTACAGCATTTTCCCTTTTCTGTGCCTTGTTGCAAGGTGCCGCTACCTGAAATGGTAGCTGTACGTGGCTGGACAACTGACTTAGATGTTGTAATGGGGCTTCACTACATTTTCTGTCCTTGTGCAAAAGGACTAGCTTGAGCATGTCTGGGATGCTGATGTTAACCCCAGCTGTCAGCCCACTTCACCTAATGAGGTGTGTGTACCTATGCATATAAGTAGCCAATATAACAGGTTGTTTCTCGCTTGCTTCCTCTGTCAGCCTGGGGACAGCTGATACAAGTGCCTTTATGGGACAGATTTTAGGAGCTAGGGTTGCATTACAGAGTTGCAATGGTTTGAATACTTTTTGGTTTATATTTTTTAAATCTCACATTCTAGAGCAGAAGATGTCCCTTTCTAGACTGCCTGGGGAATCCTCACCTCTGCTCAGCGTGACTCTGCGGTGACAGCAACTGAAATAAATGCTGGGAAACTGGAGAATAGACAAAGCACATCAGAGGACACAGTAGCGTATAGCATTGTCCAAACCAAGCATGTTTAGGTAGGTTTGCATCCCTGCTTCTAATGCGTTGGCAGTTTGTAATATAAAACAGCCTATAACAAATACTCTGTTAATGCTTCCCATTGCTGCCAGCCCTGTGGGACTTCTCAAGGTCTCTATTGCAGGAGCTGTCTGCTCTCCCCAAAACCCCAGCTCTCTGGACGGCTCAGTATACCCAAGTTCCATACCCGTATGGAACTACTAAGAACTGGGTTTTTCCCCTCCTCAGGCAGTGCAGATTGCCAGATGTTCTACCTACAAGCATGAGAGCTATTTTCTCCTCCAGCAGCTGGGCTGAGTACAAAAACCTCAACTGATGTCTCTCTAACTGAAGGCAACGTGAATATGGAGAAGTTGGGTTATGTTACTAAGAGTAAATCTAATGAGCCTTTCTAACGAGTGCCTTTTAGAGTGTTAAATTAGGCTCCTAAGTGCCCACTGGGTGAGACGGTTCGTGGTAGATCGTGTTTGTGAGATGTTCAGCACTAACATGTTGCAGAAGATGTGGGTGTTGCTAGATGGGATGCACACACACGGCTCTTCCTGGGTGCTTCCAGCAGCTGGTTGTCTTGCCTTTGCTGCCTGGCACCTCTCAGGGTGCCTTGTTGCCTCTTTTGGGTGTGCAGCAATGCTATATCAATTTTATGTTAGTTAACAATGTAATAAAATAACTTATTTCAGGACATGGTTACTGCTCTTTGTGTATGTAACTCTTAAAACCAAACTGCTGAGCCATTCTGGAAGCAAAATCGTATGGTGAAGTCCCAACCACCCAAGGCTGATTGAGTGAATACACCAGTAATTATAGAGTCAGTAATTTTTTTGTGTCAAAGTGTAGTATCTCAATGTGTCTTTAATCTGCGTATACTTCTCATTTTGGACTCCTTTGATTGATTTTTGGTCACAAAATGGTGAAATAAATCCAACATAGATGCAAATGTGAGGGCTCTAGTCTACTCAAAAATGTGGCTTTTGAGTTAACTTGTTGCCTTGACTCTCAACTTCTGTGAAAGGGTGTAGATTTCTAGCTATTGTGATTTCTGTTTTCCTATCTTTTGAACTCTCCCTAAATGTAGTAAACTTGACATGTCTGTTTCTTATGACTGAAAACATTATGTATCAAAAAGAAATTTTCTTTAATTTAAACACAAGTGGCTCCACAAAGAGGTTTTGGAACAAGGCTTTCATCATTCCTATGCTAAAGCCCTCTGGACCTAGCTGTAGAAAAATATGAATTGATTTGCTTAATAAGCCAAATGTGTTAATTTTGCGGGCATTAAGGTGGCCTTTGAGCAAGTGAACTGGAGTTCCTGGGAGACTTTGTATGGATGAGTGACACTCCTTTAGATGTAAAACTGGAATATGATATTTCATGTGCACTCAGTTGTAGTCATAGAGTTTTGTCCTGATTTATGCTAAGGTAAACGGCCTGTAGTCAACTACAGCAATGATGGTTTGAAAGCTGTCATGCTGTGACTGTGACTTTGGTAGCTCCGTCAGCAAGGCTTGGGTTTGCCGAGATAAGCAGCACTGGGGCAGAAGTTCTTAAAACAGATAATTGGGGTTGTCTAAAACTAACTCCAGAAGTGTTATAAAAGTGGAATACAGAAAGTATTTGCAGTGAGATAACTGGGCGGGAAGCCTGATGGACGTATACAATTTTGAGATTAGATGCTGTTTTATAAAAAAGCGAGGGCTGTGCACCCATCACAGCTGGAGTTGGTCCAAGGTCAACCAGGTGCCTTGTGGCAGATGGTTCTCCTGTCTCCTCCTCCCTCTTCCAAACTCAAAAACCGGTGCACGGTGCTCATGGAAATGGGTTCCTGATCCCTTGCAAACACATGTGATGGAGCAGGTAGCACCAGTACGTTCACTGACATATGTGGCTACAGAGAAGTAGAGGAAAATTCACTCTGTACCTCTTGCTGCAGGTGAGTGCTGGTCTGTGAGATCCGTCCTCTCTGAGCCTAATTTTCAGTATACTCTCAGAGAAGATGAGCCTAATGTTTGTGACTTCACATTTGTCAGAAATGATTGATGGAACTGAAAAAGGTGGTCATCCTCTTTGGTCTCGCTGTCAGCATGCAAGGACCTCATCTCAAAGCCCTTCACTGGGATTGCATGAAGTGGAGTTTTGTTCCCAATCCCGGGATGCTCTTAACTTCTTCCAGAGCCGGGTAACAGGGAAAATGTACAAAACCGGAGTGAAATGAGGAACCAGCCCCAAATGTCCCTTGGCCAGCTCCTCCCAGCCCTGATCCAGGCTGACAAACTGCCTGGGGAGAGGGACAAGAGAGAGCTTGTGGGAAGGGGGGTCTGGGACCCCCTTGTCCCTATCGCACCCACCCACCGTAAACACTTCTAGACTGCCTGGGCTGCCTGGAGAGGATGTTAACACCTCTTTGGGCAAATATACTTAATTGTGTTCAAACAGTCAAGTAACAAGCTATGAAAAAGCTCCTGAGATGATGTAAAGTGATTTTTTTTTTTTTTTTTTTTTTTTTTTTAAGGGCTGAGGGAGTTTTGACTGAAAGCAAATATGCCTGCAAAGGACTTGGGATGACACTTCTTGCTTTGAAGGTGGTTCACAAGAGTCAAACTAGACTTGTGTTTGGGTTTAAATACATTGGCTGATGTTTGACTTCCCATAACTTCTAAAAACCCTGAAAAGTACCATTCAGCAGAGGGGCAAGAAGGAGTCTGTAGTAACAGTACACTACTTGATCTGGTATTTATTGTTGATTTGCTAAATTTGAAGAGCGTGGACCAAAGATAATCTTGCTGTTTAAACAGGATAGCAGGAGCATTACCTCATTGTGTTCCTGCAGCCAGTCGTGAGAGTAATGTTTGTGAATGGTATTAAGTGGAAAATCACTGTAGAGGGGGAATAGCTCTTAGATGTATCTACTGATTTGAAATACTTCAATTTTTTTCAGCAAAGAAAAAGAAAGTCAAATTATAATGCAGAAAATAAAACATGGTTCTCTGGTTTTATTCACCTCTAAAGGTAATAAAGTAGTCAGAACAAAATGCTGGTTTATTACAGTGTCTTCTATTTTGCTTTTTTGCTTCCAAGATGTAATTTATATAGTGACAGAAATAAACATCAATCTTTAAATTGCTCTCAGTGGTGCAATACCAATATGTATTGCAGCTCTGGTAATGTGCTTGATTTTTATTTTTTTTTTTCTTGCTCGGTTAGTTTTGCAGTGCAATACTAAGTTGTATTTACACATATTTCTGAGCAATGTACACGATAAAGCTGCAATATAGATCAAATCCTGTGAGCGCAATAAAAGCCTGCTACTCTGCTGCTGATCTCGTTATTCCTATTTCAGTCTCTTATGCCAGCATTTGTGGAAAAAGATTGGGTTTCAAATCCAATCTGGTTTCTGCTAGCTCTGCTTCAGCCTGCTTTTCGAGAGTTGAAAGGAAAAGCATATTTATGCTAAACACATGCCTCCTGGCAGGTAGGGAGAGTGACTGAAAGCGGCGCAGGGGGCTCTGCAGAGTTCTGGCAAAATGCTCTGGCTTTGGCCGTGGGGTTTGCTTTCCTGGAAGTGGGGGTTGGGAGCAGAAACAAGGGCTCTGAGGGGGGAACGAGAGGTGATGGGGGTGTGCTCTGGGACGTCTAAAGAGACGTGAGGCCGGGTTCCTTTGGTTAAAAGGTCTGTTCAGGAGATGGGCTGGGGTGGTCAGAGACTGCCAGGCTGAAGGCCGGCATCCATTTCGGACACAAATCTCTCTGGGCAGCTTCTGTGGAGCTGTGCGTGTTTTATTAGCACTATGTTCAAAGTTGTTAATCTTGAATTAGTGCTCCAATTTAGGAAATTTGCTTTTGAATCTGCTCCTAAATGTGAAATTAGGTGAATAATCATGACGCACATTATTTTCTCAGACACATTTACCACCGTGCAGGATGTTTTTGGCAAATCAGTCCTGTCCCCTCACCCCAGTTTGGTCCCTTTGCGTCCCACAGCTTACAACAGCTTTGTAACTGGGGGGCATGGTGGTGCAGGGCAAATAGGAGCATCTTCTCTGGTGGCTGGAACTGTTCTCTTCTTACTCTTTGTTCCTATGGTTATTCTTGGTCTGGGTCACTTTAGCAACCTGATTTACAATGTGGCTGTGCCAATAAAGGTGTTTTGGAGGAGGAAAAAAAAAATTTGTAGTGAGCAGCACACAGGCAGTGAGATAAATGGCAAAAGCTTTTAGTTGTTGCTGTTTGGGAGATGTGATGAGCAACTCCATGCTGAGAGGCGGTTTCTTAATTCTCTGAAAGGAAGACCCTGCCAATTCTTTCATCCTTAATTACATAAACTCGCTACACAGGGCGTCCATCCTGCACCATGGAGGTGATGGTGGTAGGTACGAAATACTTCTGCACTGTGGTGAAAACAAGAAACACCTAGTGTTGGAGGCATCAGGAGAGCAGCATTTTCACACATGCTTTATTTTTGCATTATGTTTAATTAAAATCTAACTTGGCACTGAGTTCAACTTGAAAATAAGTAACCTACCTTAGAAACTGTAGTGCAGCTTTTTTGAAAAACAGTGCACCCAGCCCAGTTCTTATGTATTTTGTGTTTTGTAAATCAATGACTTTTAAGATGAATTTTCAACAGGATAATATTGTCTCAACTCTTCATTCTCTAATTTGGACACATAGTCCAATTTTATACCCATGTGAAAGAGGTGTGTATTTCTCAAGGATAATTGTTTCCATTAAATATCACGAAAACTGGCTATTGCCAGGGGAAATAAGCTTAAATTAGGGGTTTTGCTGAATAATGCGCTACTCTGTGCTGGAGTTACTTGCACTAACCTTCAAACACTTACTGCTCTAAACCTCTCATGCTATTATTTGTGTGTTTTGACCCCTGTGGTGTGTGGTTTTTTGGTTTTTTTTTTTTTTTTTTCTCTCCGGTGAAGCTCCGTGTCCCTGCTGGCATCTATCCCTGCACCATACTCCGCACATGTACTCGGTGGCAGTTCTAAATTTTGGGAGGTGTCTAGGAATGGTCCAGCTTTGGTCTGTTACTCCATGTAGGGCTTTCGCTCAGAGCCCTGTCTAAGCATCCCCTGCTGGATATGGATGAGCAAGACTGGTGCTTCTATTGCTCTTAATTAAGGCTGGGCTAATTGCCTCACTGTTTGCAGAATACCCTGCATGGTCCTGCTGGAGCTGCTCCGCATCCCTGGGGCTCTGCTCCCGGCACCTGGCTTTGCTTATCCATCATGTCCCAAGCTACGCTGACTGCTCCTTCCCACCTCACTGGGGCAGCTGCTACAAAATAATACTTACAAAGGACCTATCCACTGGAGATTGAGGGAATTTTTTATTTCTTTGGTCTGGTCTCCTGCAAAAGAAACCTGTTGTAACCCATGTATGAACTTTTAAGACTTAACAACTTAACTGGGCTGGCTTTTCCTGCTGATCTGCATAGTGGCATCAAACCACTGAAAGTCTGCTCAAGGACGATCACAGTTGCATGTTTCAAAACTGGTTAAGGCTAATTCTGAAAAAAGCCCAGCTGCAGATGGTGCTGCATGTCCACTGCCCTTGAGGTGTCATTTTCTCTTTAGTAGAGATCAATTCAATAAAGCTATTTTTTTCTAGTTAGCATCTTAGCCATCTTCCTACCTACCCCTATCTTCCCTCTGAGACTTGACTGACAATTTCTGAAGAATTTATTTTTACACCTGAGAATGTCGCCAGGTTTGAGCAGTTTCTTTTTGTGGGCAGATGCTTCATGCTGTCTGTGTGTCCTTGCAGTCCCATGCTGGTTATTGTGGGTTCCTAATTTTTTGGTGGATTACACATTTAAAGAAAAAGGAGTGGGGTGGGGGGAAGACTTGAAATATAGTGTAAAACACAACCCAATCCTTGCTCCATATAGGTGTAGATTAATGTACGTCTGGTGTCATCGTTCCTATTTTAGTCTCCGCTTACTGCACTTTCTCCTCATAAAGTTGGGATGGACCTTATCTCTTAAATCTTATTTGTACAGCGCCTTGGGATGCGAGACAGGAAAAGTACTTTACAGAGTTTATTGTATTTTATTATTGTGTTGCAAGCTACCCAAGGCTACAGAGTTGTATAACCCTGTATCCAATAAGGCAATGAATAATAGGCGTAAGAGCTGTGTAAATCGCTTTCCGCCTTGCCCCGTGAAACCCCGTTATTGGGTTACAACGAAGAAGGATAGAGGGGGAGAGGTGGGATTGATGTCCACACCCTGACCCCCCTGGGGCTCCACTGCTCCAGGACCCCCAAAACTGGGTGCAGTTTGGGGGCCCATAAGTCCTACTGCATCATTTCAGCTTGGCATTGACTGTGGAAATGAAATTAATGGCTCATCCCAAAAAAGCTTGCAGGCTGCCAGGAGCTGCAAGTGGAGGGGGAAGATGGGGTTTGGCAAATTCCTCCCCCATGAAGAAATGATAGTTCGGAGGGTGGACAAGTTGTTCCCACAGACGTGAAGGTCCCCCTTTGTGTGGTAATTGCCTTTTCACAAAAATATGTTGGCCAAAAATAACACACTTCGGTGACGAGCTTTGGCAACCGTGCTTTGTGCTTTGATATTTGGCAAGCGTTAACTTCCTTGGGTAGAAATGCATTAAATTTCCTCATGGAACTTTGGCTTCCATTGACCGGAGAATTTTGGTTTAGTCATGGATTAAATATAAACTAATCAAAAATAGAATTGAAGCTATTCCATTTATTTGAACAAATACTGGATTGATTTAAAGAATTTAAAAAAAAAAGGGGGGTTCAGAAGGCTCATCGTATTGGAAAAATTTTGGCCAGATAGGGTAGCAACTGGTTCTTAAGGATAGAGAGTATGAACAGTTTAAGTCTAAACTCAAATGTTTATTTTCCAAACTAAGTATGTTCAGATCAAAAAATTAATCTGTGCAGGGATAAAAGCAGTTTTTACCGTGGTCTGCTTCCTCTTGCTCCTAAACTGAAATGTAAATTATTCACCAAGTCCAACAGTACCATGCATGCTTTTTTGGTTGATGTTATTCCTTGTGCCGTTGTACAAGCAGAAACTGAGGCAGGGACCCCACTGGTAAACCGAGTTTTTTCTGGCTGCCTTCAGCAGCTGCGTGCAGTGCGGCACGGGATCTGCTCTGGGCTCGGCCATGGGTTAGCATGTCAGCGCTGAGAGCTGGATGTCCGATTCACTCCTGTTCAGCTAATTGTTATGCCTATTTAAATTAAGTCTTTAAAATAAATGCAGTTGGCTTGCAATTAGACTAGAACGGAAATTGGTAGAGTCATCTGACTATTTCTCAAAACCTTCATGAAATATGATAAGAATTTGGCCTTATTATAAGACTAAATTATGCCTTAACTGCAGCATAGAGAGCTGATCTTAAAATAACGCAATTTGTTTTCTCCTGCTTGTTCCTTTTACAAGCTGCTAAACTGCTGCTTAGTGGCCCAAATTATTTCCATTAAAGAAATATTCATTTAACTTTATCTTACTTAAAATGTGAAATAATTTCCTTAACGAAAAACTTGGCTAAAATGAGAAGATACTGGTATAAAGAGAAGGGCTTTGAGTGTGCAGAAAGCGATTCTGTCTGGAGATGATGGGAAATGGAAAATGAAAATTGACTGGCAGAAGAAATGTTGACATTCAGGAGTGAGGGTAATTAACCATTGCCATGCGGTGAATTATGCAAACCTTCAGGTCTCCAAAGGAGCACTAGACAGCCCATCCTCCACAAGATGCTCGAGCTCTAAGGCAGCTTGTGGTCCTGCCGGGGCAGATGCTGGGCGAGTTACTGTGGTGTCAGTTAGCAAGAAGCCTCATAACATTTTTATAGTGATTAGTCCAGACCTTAAAATTAATTAAATAATTTTAAGAAGAAATGGGCTTATCTGAACATAGCACTAAAAATTTGTTTTCTTCAACTCCTACAAACAGTAGTTGGTGCTGGATAAAAGACGTGAAAGGACATTGCTTTTAGCCAATTAAAACATTTGTAGAAAGGGATATCAGACTTTATTTTGGCTTCTGAGTCTAGCAATGGGTTTTTCAGTTTTATTATTATACTCAACTATCTTACAAACAAAACCCAAACCAAGTAAGAAAAAAAAAAAAACCCAAATAAACAAAAAACTCCTCAAACAACCCAGAACCCCCATATCCAACAGCTCAGAAACTTACTGGGTGTACACAAATAAACCTCTACCAAATTCTGTAGAAACAACTGAAGTCAAGGTTAAAGCCTCATATGTGTGTATTCAGAGACCTGCTGAAGCGGAAGGCAACCGCTTTTGAAGTTTTTTTTTCAGTAATGACTGTATTATTGTACTATCTAAATAAAATATATTTTTAGAAAGTCTTTACATTTTCAAGGTACTGGGGTTTTTTAATGCCACGTGAACAGATTGTTCTTGTTTGCTGTACTTTCAATATTCTTCCAAGGACCTGTGTTTGGAGGCTAGCGTTTGATGGACCTGTGGTATCTCCCCAGATAACAGCATTGACTAATGGGATAGGACACCAGTTAGCGTTGGGTGTAAAATACTCATTCGGCTAAAGTCAGTGCCATGGGTAGCACTGGCATCAGCGGGGCATTGGTTGGTCCTGGTGCTTTTCTACTCTGCTTTCAGAGGTTTCAAATTATTTTTATGCCTGCGTGGTCTGCTTTGCGGAGGTTCATCTATAGTCATACAGCTGTCTGAAATTGCGCTCCATTCCGGAGTTTTCTGGTGCCTTCGTTTGCAGTGGAAGCTCCAGCCCCGTCGCTGAGCGGGGTCAATAGTCGTCTTGAGTAACGAGCAGAGCTGCATCGTGCTACCCCCTGCACAAAACTGGGGCTAGGATCTTTCCTGCCAAACTGATCTCTGCCTTTGCTTTGGCTATAATTCCAGGGACGCTTTGGCGCTCTTCCCATATTTTCACCTAGCAAGGGGGAAAACACTTCTCTGTTCCAGCAACCATTTCTGATTTTAGTTTGCTAGAGGATAAGCATGATAAATAATTCTGGTTTTGCATGAGAGTTTTTCTGCATAACTGTTGAATTTTTTTCGCCACAGTAAACGCTCTGAGCAGGACATTTTTAAAAATTATCTTTGCTGAAATTCTTCATAGCAAAATTTAATGATGACTTGTCACAGCTTAATCTCTCTAGTGTCTTACATTCAACAAACTCTAGAAGCAGCTATACTTTTCTTGATTTATGTTGTTAAATTAATCAGCATTTAGATCCAATTTACCAAAGGAGGGTGTGACTTCACTAAGGTGTTACAAGAAAATAAATGTTAATTTTATCAGTTGAAGGTAAGGAATGCTGCAGTATCTTCACATCTTTGCAGCATGAATTTGAACATGTGAAAGAGAGCAAATGCTAAAAAAAAAGGGTGAGGTGGGTGGATGACCTCAGGACCTTGGCACTAAATTTTTTCAAACAAAAGTAATATTTTAATGGTTTTTGTTTTAAACCACTTCTGGGGCACTTCTCAAGCAAAGCTAAACTGAGGAAACTGGGCTCCAGGTATTGCCCTGTTTATCTCAATGTGGTGGATGTGTCCCATTTTGTTCTTCAATTGTGAGGGGAATGAACCTGTTGCATCTAGGTTTTAGATACACAAATTTTCATGGGAAAGAACTATTACTTGAAAGATAAAACCAATTTCACCTTATGGCTTTTCCAGACCATTCTTAAACAGCACTTTGGGGTTCTGGCTGTGCAGCTGGAGCAACAAAGGTCTGGATTGTGTTCTCCTTAAACCTTACACCCGCTCAAATGCGGATCATTCCTGTGAATTTTCTCGGAAAATTTGACCCTGGCTCACACAACTACGAGGATGAGATCAAGCACTGCAGTGCTGCTCTATTATTTTTTTTCCTTCTTTTTTTGAGATGTCATTAAATAAATTACATTCTCAGAAACTCAGCAAAACCCTTGTCTTTCGTATTGTTGGATTTCTGTTGTCTTATGCTAATACCACTTATTGCCTTTCTTGTGGACAAAGCAGCAGGCACCAGGGTGTTCCCCCATGCTCGGCTGCGGACTCACCGGAGGTGGGAGCATCGCTCTGGAAAAACAAGCAAAGCTTGAAGCTCTACTAGGGCAAACCATCTAGCTAGAAACTTTTTTTTTTTTTTTTTTTTGGCTTAGATGTAGGCTAATTTTGTTAAAAAGTTTGGTGATCGCTTTGATCTATCCCAGCAACCTCTAGATCTACTCTTAGCAGGTGCCCAAGTGTCGCATGTGTCTAACCAAGAGCTGCAGTCAAAAACGTGTGCTTGCTTTTCCATATTTTTTTTTTTACCCCTCCCTGATCTCTGGCTGTTGCTTCCCTCCCAGCTCCCCCTCCCGAGCGTGGTCCTGCTCATCTCTTTCCCCTTCCCTCCAGCCTCTCCCTGGCGCTGGGTACATGTTCCCATTTTGTTTTAGCAGAGGCACCTATTTGCTGTCTGCTGCTGTATAAAGCAGATTTGTGCAAAATCTTAACCTCGTGCTTTGGGTGTAAATGCTTTTAGGTGACCCTGTCCTGGTCCCCTCTGGGTTGGGGGCTTCCAGCAGGATTTTGAAGTACGTGGGGATGCAATTCCCCACCACAGGCTTGAGTGCTCCAGCGTCCCAGACGTGTCCTGTTCCAGCATCCCATCTCACCCAAGTGTTGGCTCGGTGCTGCTTTGAATCCTTCGGCAGCTTATTTTAAAAAGTGTTGCATAGATTTTTTTTTTTTTAATTATTTTTAATTGTATGTGAAGATTGTTTAGCCTCACTTTAGAGCTGGGACAAAACCACTGAAGACTTTAGTCTCCCCAGCACCTGCAATCTGGGCAGCAGCAGCCAAGTGCAGATCTGAAGCCCGATACCCATTGCCTGCAAGAGGTTATAGTTGATCTAAAGCTTACCTTCATTTTCATCCTTGCAAACTTTTCTTGGAAGAAGCAGAGGAAACCAGGGCTCAGCAGTAACAGTGCTTCCCATCGCCAGAAATTCGCCTGATCGGTGTATTGAGCCTCTTTCACGAAGGACGGGGCAGGTTAACGTGCGATCTGCTCATCAGACACCGCTGCCCGTGGGATGGAGACGCTCAGCGCGTGCCTGGGCTCTTTGCTGTTGTGTTATGCTCCATTGGCTGTTTTGTTCCAAATCCCACGGGCGAGCGGTAAACCTGTTGTATCTGCAGGATTTCAAGTTAATTTTGCAGCTCTAATGAGGCTAATATGATGCTCCTGTGCTCAACAGAAGATTGCTATCTGGGTATTTCGTGTCACCTTCTGATGGAAAACTGATTTCAATATTCATCAGCTGCCAGAGGTCTTGCTGTTTCCTCCCTGAGATAAGGCCTGTATTCTCCCTGGCAGAATAAACCCCTTTTTGGGTGTTTTTTGATAATTTACATAAATATCTTTTCATTTCCCATGATGCTTTCTTCATGCTATCCTTGAATTGGGCAGAAGTCAATGTGACTACTCATGCTGAGGTTTCTACTCTCTGGATATCTTTTGAGACCCATTTATGTGATAAGTGCTCATGCTTCTCATTTTGTGGCTGGGAAGATGGGTCAGATCTTTCAAAACTAGCAAAGAATTGATCTTTTCTGCAGGCAAACCCTAGGCCAAATGCATTTTGAACCTCACCCCCCAAAATGTGGGAAACAGTTTGCCAGATTGTCCATGTATCTTGATCTAAGCTAAATTAAAATGTTTTTTAATAAATTCTTAAAATTTGCAAGGCAAGGGGATAGAAACGATGGAAAAAACCCACATCTGTTTTGCTCATTTTTATCAAATTAGGTTCATTAAATCTGCATCACAACTTATATAGCTGTGAGAGGTTTTT
Organism: Aviceda cuculoides; assembly: GCA_035590195.1. Classification (NCBI taxonomy): domain Eukaryota; kingdom Metazoa; phylum Chordata; class Aves; order Accipitriformes; family Accipitridae; genus Aviceda; species Aviceda cuculoides. Next base: position 52,531,072 of record JAVJGG010000001.1, read on the forward strand.
TAATGTATTTTATGCAGATATTGTGTATTTAAGGCAAGATTATGAACACGAATTTTGAAGTCAGATTAAACCTTGTTAGCAAACCATCTGCCTTGTGTGCGTAAGTTGTGAGTCTCTCGGAGAAGCCTGGCTGCTCGTGGTTTATGTCTCTGCTGACGGCAAAACCTGTTGCGTTAGCGAAGGTTGCTCTGACCCGGGACGCAGCACCTCGGTCGGGGTGGGCAGGCTTCGGGTCTTGGAAACCTGCGTCTGCACCGCCTGTGCGGTCCTGGTATATACGTGAGAATAAATCGATATGAATTTAAACTTGTACCAAGTCGCCTGTCGCTGGTTGCTGCTGTTCTTGCACAACGCGAGGCACTGACACTTAACTAAAAGCAGAGAGAGTTGTCAAAGGCAGATACTGCAATAAGAGGGAACAGCAGACTGTGATATTAAAAGTGCAGATTGTAAGCTTGCTGTGGTTAGATTTTTTTTTTTTTCTTTATTGTCTATCAGGAGCAAGCCAAGACCTTGGGCAATGGGAGGCTGCCAGTGGCATTATGCATCCCTTTTAAAACAAATCTCTGGCAGTGACAATGAAATCTTTCTTGGGAATTGACTACTTTTTCTCTGGGAACATGAAGATTACTGAATTCAGAGTGTTTTTTTATTAAGCTGTGGTCTCTTTTATATGCTGTGTTTGCTATTGATTTTATTTGCTGTTCCTTCTCGAAGAGGACTTTCAAATTTTAAGCCTGTCAAAATATGAATTCATCATGGAAAAAGCAGTCTGTGAGCATCAGATGACTGAACCCCACTGGTAACGCAAGGGGTGAATAATCGAAAAGATAAAAAAAAATGCTAGGTTGTTGATGGTTCTGTTATGCTTTTCACTGCAAGGCTTGATGGCCTTTTTTAATGAAGTCTGTACATCTGAAATGCTACTGAAGGAAGTATCTTTAGCAGTAACCGAGCCAGGGGGATATTTTTTTTTTTAAAAAAAACTCTCAGGTATCCTCACGGGGCCTCTGATCCACTAGCTGTAATCTTGCTCTTGTATGCGTATATCTTTAAAATGCTTCCTCAGTCAGTTCAGGAGATGCATCTCAGGCCAGGAACGCTTTGCTGTCCTGCGGCTGCCCCATTTGGGGGTACGAGAAGTACCCAAACATCCCCGCTGGCAGAAAGCTGATAATGGCGAAGAGGTAGGTCCTTGTTCAAGAACGACCCTTTCCCACCCAAACGAAGGTGACTTTCACATCCTCAGTTGTCTTTTACCGAAGGAATATAGATTGGGCAGTAGTTGGAGACACACTGGCCCATGTGTGGATGTATCTAAGTTTTAACGTGGTCATCTTCTGGCTTTCCCATCAGGGTGCTGCAGCGGCCATGAAATCCGTACTGAGCTTCAGTATTTTCTTCAAATAATTAAGGAAGGAGAATGTCAGGGGTTAGAGAGCTGGACGTAAGAAATGCAAGGTGGTGGCAGTCTGCTTCCAAAATCAGGCTGGACCCAGGCAGACTGTACTGTGACCCAAAGGTCTTACAGTCAAGAGGTGAAGAACTTGGTTTTCCTCTTGCTGATGCCTATCACTGTCATGTCTGTTGGGGGTGAAATGGGAGTGGGAAGGGAATGTGGTGCAGAGCAGAGACCGTACAGTAACCAGGTGAAAGAAGTTACTGGATGGAGGAACCTGAAATGAGACTTCACGTGAGAATGATAAAGGTAATTTAAAGTAATCTGACTAAAAAAAAAAAAAAAAAAAATCAAGGGCTTGTTGATAATGTTTCGAGTAATTTGCTTGCCACATCCAAATTCTAGGAGCAGCTCAGGAAAGGCCTAACGATTCCAGTCATGATGGAGCTCAGAAGCTGCGGGTCTATGGAGGCACTTTCGTCTGCAGTGGTGCGGGGACGTTTGGTGCACAGACCGCGGGGGGAATGTCAGTGTTTGGTAGCTTGGCTTTTTAAAATAGACATCAGCAACTGTGCAAAATGTCCAAGTGAAGCAAGGATGTTCCACAGTGACAGGGCATCACCAAAGAGTGCCCTGGAAAAAATAATTGCCCTGCAGCACTATTGAAACCTAATGGATTTTTCTATGCAACTCCAAGGCAGGCAAGAGAAAAAAATCAGCTTTTTTCTCTGGGCGCAAAGTCATGTCATATTTCTTCCATGAGGATCTGTTGTAGTGACTGTATGGTTATATAAAACGTCTCTACGGTAAAGCAATTTCTTAATTTTTGTGTGAAAATAGGTACGTAAAAGACCAGAGAAAAATCCGGGATATTCGAATAGTGTAGGAAACACCACTGTATCCTACTGTTACATAAATCTGGGTTCTCTCCCTCTCTAAAATCAATTGTCCTGTGAAGCAGCATTACATGCTGACACATGGAAGCACTTTGTCACAAGCAATTATATCATGCTACAGTAAATTGCCATACAATCTGTTACGTCATGCGGCACTCGATCTGGGCAACGTTCTTCCTCAAATCAGCCTGCTTAATTACACATTAGCAGAAACAGGGCTTGCAAGATTTTCCGAAGACTTTTCCAAATAAACAATATTTTAAAAAGGAAATAAACCTCAAAATACTAAATAGGAAATCTTAATATCTGTTGAAAAACTGTTCTGTCTTGAAACAGGAGAAATGGATCTCTCAGTAATACCTGTTCACTGGAGAGCCACCTTCTAATGCAAGCCACTGACCTGAATTAATCTGGCATTCCCATATATTAGAATATATTGCTGCTTGGCTTGTGCAGAATACTGGCCAGCCTTAGCACCAACTGGAAGGCAAAGCTGAAGTATTCCCTTATCAAGTAAGGAGGAATTTGAAAAATAGGATTAAAATAAGGTGCTTCAAAATGGCATTTTGATGTTTTGTGGCAGCCAGAGTCCTGGGCTGTCCTGGTGGCTGCCCTCGATGGCAAGTGTGGCCAAAAGCCCCCTCCTCTCCTTAGGGCACCCCATCTCTCCTCGGCACAGCGTAGCTTTCAGCTGGGACCAGCATAGCAGGGAGACGACTTGTTTTATGGCAGCTTCCCTTGCATTTGCCGTGACTAGCAAGCTGGAGAACTTCTGTCGCAGCGCAGGAGGACCACAAACAGAGGCAGGCTCTGTTTAAATCTGTATTACCGATGTAACTTTGCTTCATGCATCGTAATCGCTTGCACTCAGATGTGGTTTAAAAATTTCGTAAATACCATTTGTTTTTTAAATGAGGAGATGTTGCTGGCTGCTATTTTAGATAGGAGGAAGAGCATGAAAACCAAAACTGCAGTTGAGGGGAAATATGTAATAGGTTTTGTCTTTTCCTAATACTACGAAATTCACAATACTAAGAAAATGTAGTTGCTAGGTAAAGTATTGGTGGGTGGGATGTAGCAGGAGTGCTGACAGGTGTTGGGAATGGGGTTAAGGAGTGCTGTTGTGCAGGAGCTTACTCCCACGCGTTGCACCCCCGTGCGCAGTCCCCCCGCCCGCGGTGCCAACTGCTCCACTCCATGTTGTGCCTTCCTCCCGTGGGTCCCGACTCTATTTATTGACCACCTGGGCTGCGTTTCCTGAATTGAATGATACCATTAAATTGGTATTACCATCCTGTGCAATAACATTTAACGATGCTATCCAAACCCAAATAACTCTGTATTAAGGGCTTATTAATAGAACTACTTGGAAATCCTTTGGCTGAATCCACTGATCTGTGTACATAAATGCGAAGTTTTTAGTACCCGTTTTGTACTTTGCTGGCATGCCTCCCACAGATTTTATGTAGGCTGTAATGACTATGCAAAGGTTATAGTTTTTAAGCGAGATATTTGTGTTCCTTTTATTACAACTGGACACTTTCAGTTGTAAAAAATAAGCTGAGATAATAGTTGCCTTTGCACAATGGAGAGTTTTGCTAGTAGTTTTGCTGCTCTCAAGGGAAAGCATTTTGTGGCACTTTAACTTGATCACATGCAATGTTTAACCCATTTCTTCTCAACTGTAAGTCTTCTCTGTATGCCGGCATCTCCAAAACCAGTTGCGTTTTGCGCACTTTGGTGGTGGGAGCAGCTGCTGGCCAGCAGTGGACACAGGAGCAGAGCTGTGCTCCCGGCAGCCCCTTGTGGCTGTTCCTATCCAAAAAGAAAGTTATCCTTCAGCATATGCGCTGGGAACCGGCTGACTCTTTGCTCTGAGTAGCCAGGCATCAAAACAGCAACTCTTCTCTGCGCTTGTTTGCAAATGCTTTGGCTGAGAGAAGTGGAGAATGATGGGGAGGCTTCAGCATTTTCCCCTCTGCTGTTTATAAATTACTTTTCCCAGATGAACCACTTTATCCGTTAAGTGCTGCCCTTGTAGCTAGTTTTGTCGTCGCTTCTTGTAAACTGTTCTTTCCCTCTTGCCCTTTGCTTTGTTATTACGTTTTTGCATGTCAATAACTTTTTGGGGTGTAATCCATAAACTGAGGTTCCTTTGTTCATTATGGCCAGTTCTGACCATCTTGACAAGGACTTCAGAAAGCCTCTGGAAAGGCTTGCTCATTTTTGCAGCCTTACTTGGGTTTTTATTTGATTTTGAGATCTCATTTTAATTCAGTTTCACCTTATGTCGTAGTGAATTAATTTCTTTGTTCCTTCTGGGAAGCAGAGCCACGCGATTGCACTTAAGGTCCTCCAGCAGCTCCCATCTAGCACTCAGCAGAAAAGCGGGTTTGTGGCTGCTCTGCAGCCTGCGGAGTGTAGGGGGGAGCAGGCGCTATATTTAAGGAACGGCACATCTTCCCCTCCGGCGCTCTCCCTCCTTCGCAGTCCCTTTGCCGTAAGGACCTGGTAGTGTGTTGGCACAGGCACGGGCTCCCCATAGTTTAGTCGTGGTGGTGGAAACCACCCAATATCCGTCATCCCTAAGCTAAACCTCACAGCAGCAGAGCAAGCACCAGCAGAGACACAGAGGGGACGTGGGGCTCCCGCTCTGTGGCTGCGGACTGGGCGGGGGATGGGGCGATGGAGTTTGGGTGACGTCGTGGCATTGGTGTCCTCAGTCTTGGCTCAGAATACAGACTGCTCCCAGATGCAAAGCAAGGAGGGACCCAGCTTAGATGTTGGTTTTGAGCATTCTTATTTGGGGAAATAATTAATTTCTGTGCTGTTGTTTCAAATCTACATATATACTTGGTTTTGAGAAACATGACAGCCTTACCTTGCTGTTATGGAGAGGTCCCTGAGGCAGTAACCACGTTTAATTTAGCAGTTAAATTAGATTGGTTCCAGCAGCTGCATTTGTGATCTTTGGCAACATGACCTCTGGAGATGATCTCCTCTCCCACGCATCTCGTCTGCATCGCTGTGGCTTCTGCAGCACGCAGCTTCTCAAATGCTGCAAGAAGGCAGGTCAAAAACTTGCTGACCCTTGTCGCTTCCTCGGGAGGGATGTTGGAATAGCATTAACCTGTTATTCCAACCTGTGCTTGCTTGCCTGTCACTAATTGTAAAGCCATGAACATGTATAACTGCAATTGATGTGGCTGAGGAGTAAAAGGGATGTGAAAAAAATAATGTGGGAAGCCAACAACGTATGCTGTTGTCCAAGCCAGCTCTGTGCTGTAATGAGCTTTGCTGCTCTTCTTAGTAATGTCTGGAGGTGGTATCTGAACTGTGGGATAACACATCATGGGCATTCACAAAACCCAAAACTGTATCCTTGTGTCCAGCATGGGAGCAGCCTGATCCTGGACCAGGAAAGTGTAAGAGATGCCAGCAGGCAGTGTTCCCGAGGATTTTCTGGTGCTGAGCGCCCTTTGTCCCTCCCAGGAGGTATACAGTGAGATTTTACATGCAGATTTTTTCCTCTTCTCCCACGGAATGTCTTTATTCCTTTTTCCCTATTTCCCCAATTCCAGCGTGCGCACCACTGAGCGTTTGGCACCTCCCAGGTATTTTTCCACTGACTGCTTAGGGGAGTGATGTCGTGGATCCTGCTGGAATAGGTTAAGGCAGCAGAAACCATCAGGCAGATACAATCCTTCCCAAAGGTACGACCGCAGCACTTCTGCAAAGAAGTGGTTTTTTTTCCTTCCCGTTTTCCTAGGAAAACCCCAGGCAAACCCACTTGTCTCATCAAGACTGACCCAAGTGTAAGCGAGCACGTTGCCCCAAGGAGAGGGATACTCAGCTCTCCCTCCTGCCCGAGGGCGGCTCGCAGAGGCTTCCCCCGCAGCAGGTTGCACAGCCCCTGCCATGTCTCTCTTTCTGGTGGGTCGTTCTGCAGTGAACAGCAGAATTGTACAAAACCATAAAAAAGTGCAAATGGGTAGTCTTGACAAAAGGTATACATTGCCTGAGCAGTTACTGCTTGTGTAACAGAAACGGGGTATTTTTAAGCTAGAGGAAAAATGATTTTTCTTTTTAAAAAAATATGTTAATAAAAGCTGATTGGTTCCTAACTTAATTAGAGACAGGAACAGGGGAGCCTGAGTGACATCTGTTACTTCTGCCTTCTGTAAGACTTTATTTTTTCCATGGACATCACTCAGGGAGAAGTGTATTTCTTATGCATTTGTTTCCAGAGAAAGAGTGTTTCAATTGCTTAGCAATTAATAATAGAAATAGCTATTATGTGAAATGAAGCAAACATTGAAATATTTTATACCGTACTGTTTCTATGTTCAGTCCATCTACTAAGCAATTTTATTTCCAACTGAGTGCTACAGGGTGTGAAATATAAACCCTTAAGTTTGATTTAATATTAATTGCTGCGTGCTGATTCTCCTGCATGTGTATAAAATTTCTAAACCAGGTTGATTGAACAGCATAAGCTCACATTTTTTCAGGCGTGCTTCCCTGTTGTCTGGAGACAACAGCCTACTCCACGGCAGTGACTCCTAGGAATACCCTGAGATGCTTTTTCCCCTTCTGAGCAAAGACATGTTTGATGGCAAGATGGGTTTAAATCAGAGGGGGAAAACCTGGCCAGGCCAGGGAGGAGACAAATGTTTGGCCATCTCGGCTTTTGCAAGCTTATGAGCTGCCGGTCCTAAAGTTAAATTTTATTTTGCCTATGTATACTGGAAGAGGACAGCCTGAAGAGGAGGCTGGTGTCCCCCATCCTGGAGGGGCTGCTGGGGGGGGCATTGCCCCGGGCCCCCCCCTGTGCCAGGACAGCTGCTGCGAGATGAGGCTTGGGGGGAGCCAGGGAGGCTTCCAAATAAGCCAAAGGGAATGAGAAGGCAAATCTCCAAGCAAGAGCTGTTTGAAGGAGCCAGAGGGTGAGGTTACCTCCTCCTGCTCTGGAGCTCTGTGCATCATCAGGCAGCGAACGCTTGCCCCTAACCTGCCCTGCAAAGGAAAACAAGACAAACCCCCAAAACTATTGCTTATATAAAACCATGATAACGCACAGGAGATGCATATGAAGTCAGTAATTACTGTTTTGCGCCTAAATTAACTGCTTAAAGGATATTCGCGTAAAACAAACATAGGGTATTCCAGAAACTATTTGGATGCTATCTTTGCACTCCACCTTGTTGCCCAGTTTATTCCAGAAACCGTCCTCCTCTCACTCCTTCATCCTGTGTTTTTCTTCATTTTCAGTACAAGCTCTCGCAGATGACCCTTATTTACCATAAATCAGCCACAGCCGACAGCCGGGACCCAGGACGTACTCCAGAAACCGGAGCGTCATTGATCCGCGTTATCACCCGGAGGCACCAAACCTCCGTCTCCTCCTGTCTGGTCGCAGTCTGCCCATCCTCTAATCACTTCTGCAGCCTTAAAGCATCCCATTTATTACATTTGGTCAGAGAGAAAAGCTGTTTATAACTCCCCAGTACTGGGTGGGACTGGGCCCTCGTAAGGATCAGGGCAAGAATTTTTTTGCTGTTTTGCCCTCTCTGCTTCTGGTTCCTTGTCATAGGGAGCCCTGGTCCTGGGAAACCTCTGCATCCCGCGCTTGGAGCCGGCTCGTGCTGCCCTATCGTGTTTTTCTCAGCCTAATCCCGGTGCAGCTTTTGTAGCTGGCAAGGGAATCCTGAAAGTCGCCACTGGAGGTGGGGGATGTTTTTGGTTTTGTTGTGTGGCTTTGAAGGGCCGGGCAGAGAAGGGCAGCCCAGGGTCAGCCGTTATCTCGCCGTGGCCAGGTCGATGTCGGCTGCTGCGGCGGGCAGGGCTCGCCGGCGAGGGGACCTGGTGCGGGGTCAGTCGCGATGCGCCAGAAAATCCAGCGCCGACTCTGTAATTCACCATTTAATACGGGGCCCGAGCGGGAGGCTGGTGTATCCCGGCAGGAGGCACATGCAGCAGCAGCCCCTCGGTCATCTGGTCCCCGCTAGCTTCAAGCAGCACGTGGAAAATGAGTCTGAAGGCTGATATCTGCCTAAACCCAAGCCTTACCCTTAGGCTGGGCTCAGCGCCCAGCTGGTGCAGTGCTGCGATGGAGGGCAGGGTGGCAGCTGGGTCTCTCTGGAATGTGGTTTTCCCTGCTGCCACCATGACCTTGGGGTTAGCCTACCCCCACGGGACCGGGTTTTTAAGAAGCTGGATGGTACCGTGATGTCGCAGGGTTGTTTTTCTGAAACACTGGTAAGTTGTGATATCACCTGCAAGTTTATAAATCGCGTTTAACTGCAGAGCATAGGGAGCATGGCACATGTTAAGCTTGAATATGCTGTGGAAAGGACAAAAAACATTAGTGGTTATAACATATAGCAAGCTGCCATTCCCAGTGACAGATATTTAGACTTCTGCCTTTAAACATACGCAGGGAATATAAAACAATAAAACATGATAGGAAAGCTGTTACATTTCAGATCAAAGTATAAATATTTAAACTCGAGGTGGCTTGAGTTTCATTGCTCACTGTCAAAAAAAGGTTGAGGGAACTCAGCCAGGTTGGCAGAGGTTCACCCCAGCATAGCTGTGTTAGCTTTTGAACACAAACATGTCCTCCCTGAGCGGCAGGAGCCGCGGTGAAAGGGGCTCTGGTTTTGGGTTAGCAGCACCAATGTCCCCTCTGCTGTGAGCTGCCTTGAATTTCAGCTGGCTGAATCCATTTCCAGGCTGTTCTCTAGCGAAAGGCGAAAATACGCTGATGAGGTTTCACTGGAAACCTAAATTTTGGCGTCTGTAAGTTTTTGTTGTTGTTGTTGGGGTTTTTTTTTGCAAGCTACTTCGAGTGAAATAATTCATCTGGGATTAGTGTGGGAGTAAATACTGCAAAGTTCTTTTTCTATGAAAGCCAGACAAACCTGCTTGCTCAGCTGTGCCCTTGGTCCGGCTCGCCTGAGGATCTAGCACCCATCTCGCCACGTGCCACTTTCTTTTACATTACATCATATTTTTGCAATCCAGTGGAATATTAAGCTCCTTGTTTATGTTGAATACAATTTTGCTGTGCAATTAGTTTGGGTTCTCTTGTTGAGTTTCTGAGAACAAAAAAATTGTACTGTGTATAAGCATATAAAAATAAGAGTACCATTTCAGCCTTTTAACCCACTTTCTGCCAGAATTAAAGCAGAGTTTAGGACCTAAGAAATAAGTAATAAATATCCTTGTTGAGGGGACTCACGTGTTTGGGAGTGATGAAATCGCTGAGCTCCCCAGTGGGGCTGGCGTTCATTAAAATGGCATTTGAGAAGAGAGCAGCTGGCATTGGTTAGAGGTAAATGGTTTGAAACTATGTTTTTCCATTTCTCACTTCGCACTGTTTGGTTTGATCATGATATAAACAGATAGCTTAATAAAGCCTTGAAGTAGAGCTTCTCAAATTAATGCCCAGCTGGCAAAATATGTGATCTGAAGCAAAATTTGTCACATTTTGAATGCATATATCAAAATCAAGGCTTGCTAGTATGTTCGCATGATGATTAATATTTACAATGCTGTATTTACAACTCATTGCAAAATTAATATCCGTTTACTGTTTCCACATACTTTTATGAAATACTTCCAGTTACAAAACCAGAATTTATAGCAGTGTGTAACTTCTGTACAGCTGGAACTCTATTGCATACCCATAAATTCAAACAGTGTCTCCCCAAATCCCTGTTTCCTTCCAGCACCTTTCAGCAAAGCTCAGCCTCCACCATATGTGTTGAAGAGAAATCATTGTGTTTTAGTAAAGCATCGCTTGGGGATGTAGTTTACTTTAATAAACCCATTTCTTAGAACTAAGCCCGTGTTGTCTGCCTGGCAGGTGACACGTGCCAGCCAGCCTCCTGTCCTCCCAGCGCCCAGGGGACCAGCCCCACGGCGGAGAAGTTTTCTGGTGCTTTATTTTGGCAGCGAGAGGAGCTCCACGGTTAAAGTCAGCCTCCACCTCTTCAGGGGGATGTCTGGAAAACATGCATTTTGTGTAAAATCTAGTTTTACTAAATGTTTTGAGATCCCATGTTAGTTTTTGGACTTTTTGGCTGCTTTATGGTGTGCAAGGTCACCTGGTGTTTTGGGTAACAGGACTGTGGTAACTCTGTTTGTCCTGCCCACACCATGAGATGGTTGTTTTAGGGGTTTTTTTTAATGATTTGCATCAATAGGAGCCGGTCACAGCAAGGGGCCACTTGAAACATAATTGTCATTGTAGCAGGCAGGTCCAAGACCATTAATTCACACCACCCTAGCTAACCGTGGCACGAAAGAGAAAGGCTTGGCTTTGAACGCGGGGATGAACCATTCCTGAATAGCTGCTCCACTCCTCTCATCGACGTCTGTTCGCCTGTCGCTTTGTATTTCTGGTTTCTGCAGTAAAATTACTGGGAAAGTGGAGCGTGGTCTGAGCCCAGACTTCCATTAGGTGAAAGCCCCTGGGGAGCTGGGGGCAGAGCGGCTCTCGCCTCCCCCCGTCCAGCCACCGCAGGGGCTGCATTACCCTGCCAACACCCAGAATAACATCTTCCGAGGAGGGAAAACGCTAGCTTTTAAATGGATCTGTCGCAGTCGCCAGGGCTGGGCTCTTAAGTGCCTCCCAGGAGCTGAGCCAAGAGGTTTAGGGATGTACAGCCTTCGCAGAAGTCAGCCCTGGCTGACGGCGCTTGCGCCCCGACCTGGGCCGGCGATGCTGCGGGCACGTCACTGTCTCTTGGTGTCAGGCAGAAATGCTGTTTAAATGCCCACAGGGCTGAATTGCAGCAGGATGGTTCTCAGGTACCCAAATGTCTTCTTAAAGAAAGGGTTACGCTTGAAAGTAACAGGGATGCTCCTGGAAATGCTTCCTGACTTGATTGATTCCTGGTGCTCCAGCTCTGCTGGGTCAATGGCTTGACAAATTCTAACCTTCGAGCTGGGAGAGCAAAGGAGTTCTTTAAAAAAAAAAAAAAAAAAAAAGGAAAAAGAGGCCTGTTACAACAGTACTGCTGGGCACTAACCATGAGCCACACTGGTGTCAGAGCTACGCCATAGAAAGAGTTATACACCAGGGATATATCGGGCAGGCTTATCTGGATCTCGCCAGAAGAAGGGTTGGGCTGTCCGTATGTGAATGGTGGGACGGATCCAGCACTGACTTCGTGCCGCTGACCTGGCAGGCACCCCACAGCTGGAGCTGGCTGTTCTCTCTGCCTCGTGGACCGCTCCAAAACAGCACAGCTGTTTTGCCAGCTCTCGTTATGTCACTCTATCCAGTAGCATAAATTAAATAAATTAAATACGTTATTTCCCTGGGAAGCTCGGCTTAACCCAGGTGCGAGAAAATGTGTGGGGAGTGACTTGTCCTATCGCCCTGCTGCCCCAGAGCTGTTGGCCATCGCAGGCATCCCGGGTTTTCCAGCAACGTCTTCAAGGCAACACAAAACCACTCACCAGGGAAGGTGCTGACTCCTTGGGTGATAATTTCCGGTAATTAATACCTCAGAAGAACTCAAGCCCCTAACAGTGTAATAGCCTGGGAAGTCCGTTGGGGAAGTGCTTTTCCATATAACACATTTCATTTCGGTTGGTTGTTTTCATGACAGAAAACAGAAATGCCACCTTGTAGCAGAGCAGGGCTCAGAACACCACCCTTTGCTCCCCTCTTCCCTTTCTGTTTACACCTAGAAAAACCAATGAATGCTACAATAAAAAGCCGTACCTCTTTTTTTAGCTAACTGATCGTTATAGCGCTCTTTGGTTTAGTTCATGTAATTTTTATAGATTAAATCCTGAAATTCGTAGTCATTTATAACTAAGGCCTGCAGGTAAACAGGAGATTTTTTCTGAATTTGTTTATCAATCTAAAGAGCAGCTTTGCTTATGGGCTCTATCTGTGACTATGAGTTGCTCTAAAGCCGGTCCTAGATTTTCAGATAAGGGAGGAGTGAAAAAGGGTAGCAGGCAGGTCGGTAACTAGTAATATCCACTGTGTTTAGAGCCATTAACAACATGTGTTCAAAAAGCAGCAAGAGTCTAATATCCCCACAACCCAAAATGGCAGCTAATAGGAAAAAAGATTTGGGTTGTTTGGTTTTTTTGGAAGAAGCTCAGTAAAACAGAAGGTTTGAAAAGTGAAGTGCTGTAATACCAGGAATCCATTCCAAAACGCTTTCTGGAGAAACTAATAAATTTAAACTGTCTTGACAACCATAGCGGCCTTTTCACGCTTTAATAAGATGAAGAGTCAGTCTTCTCCATTCATTGTGAAGATTAAATGAAACCTATTTTCTTTTACGCTTACTGTAGCTAAGCATTTCCTTTCTTTTGTCTGCTTGTTCGCTTTCTTTTCCAGCTCATGTTAAGTTTATTTTTCACAGGGAAATAACAGTTTTGAAAAATCTCACTGCTCTTTCAAAAGTGCAAACCACGGGCTGGGTGTGTGCTGGTCATCTCGTCCTGAGAGGCAGAAAAACCAGCTCCGAGGGGTGAGAGCAGGCAGAGCCCTGCATCACCCGGGCAGCTGCTTGCCGCATAGTGCAGGATGGTTCCTGCAGTTCACTCATTCTCTAAGAGAGCATCTAGCATCCTTTCCCAGGGCCACATCAGTATTTCACCCTCTCTTTTTATGGTTCTTTTGCTTTTTTTTTTTTTCCCTAAGATGCGAGTCTCCCATCCTTACTCTTTTTGCTAATGTTGATTTTAAGGACTGTAAGAGGACGAAAATATTGTGTGTATTAACTTCGGGCGCAGTGTTAGGCACCCAGACCGCTGGCTTTGTTTGGTCCGCTGGAAACCAAAGTCCGCGGACCTGGAGGCATCGGGGTGTTACAGTGAATATTGCACCCGGGGAAGGGAACTATGGCTGCCCATTGTCTGCCTTCCCTCTGCCAGAAGGGCTTCTTCGGGGGGGGGGGGCCC